>OZ007578.1:49978516-50143516 GCA_963931925.1 Onchidella celtica
TCTGCCTGTCTTTTTATCTATCTATCGACTTATTATCTATCTATCTATCTGTCTGTCTGTCTATCTGTCTATCTATCTATCTATCTATCTATCTATCTATCTATCTATCTGTCTGTCTGTCAGTCTGTCTGTCTGTCTGTCTGTCTGTCTGTCTATCTATCTATCTATCTGTCTGTCTGTCTGTCTGTCTATCTATCTATCTATTGTCTTTTAGTCTATCTATCTATCTATCCGTCCTTCTGTTATTCTATCGATCTATCTATATGTTTATCTATCTATCTATCCATCCGTCCATCTATCTATCTATCTATCTATGCTCAAGGAGAAGACACTGGTACAGCGATGGACCAACCTCCAGTTACCCTCTAACCAAGGAAAAAACAATAGCCACGCGTAGACTGCCACCTGCAGATCCGTGACGTCAGTGTTCAGCTTCACTCAGAACAAAAAAAGAAAACCACAAAAGTGTTAGGTTTTGTTGACTTAAGGTGATTTCTCAATCCTGATTGTTCTCCCTGGTGACAGGAAACTGGCGGTTTGGGCCGGGAGCCAGGCGGGTTTGCTAGTCTCCTATACCGGCCTTTAAAAGAAAAAAAAAAAATTCAGTATCGTCATCCAGCAGGATATTAACCATGAAGCAAATTAAACATGCACTCGGCACGTCACGGGATAGGCAAGGTGGTGGTGGGGGTGTAGGGGAGGGGGAAGATTGCACCAAATATTTTTTTTTTGTCCCTGACTATGACGTCATTAACTTTCCTACTCAAAATTGTGAGATCTGGCCTGAGAAATAGCCTGGTAGAAATCTAAAAAAAGACCCCGAGATCGCGTTCAGTACCTACTGGGTCCGTCCGAAAGCTTTACATTATGTTGTTAGGCCTTTATTTTAGAAGGTTCGCTGCTCGCGGCATTTACACCTCACATTTTCTTGTTTTTAATTTTCTGGTTAATGTTTTTTTTTGTCTTTTTATGGTAGGTTGTAGTTTGTTTTTTCTATTATTTTGTCCCTGCACCGGCATTGTGAGGCCTGCTCTACTCCACTTCCAACTGACAAGGTATCGTTAACAAGCGCAACGTGCACATCGAGTTTTTCGTTCTTAGCCGAGAAGACTAGGTGCTCGATCCTACCTACCATAGGTTCAAGGTCAGGAATTTTCCCCGAAAAATTAACTTCCAATATGCCCGCACCGACTTGGACTCAAACCCGGTATCTTGGGCATGAGAGGAGAGCATTTGGCCACCAGACAACCTTGTCCCCGGCGGGTGTGTGCACCATGGTTGTGCTGTACATATGTGTATGGCATCCGGCCTTGTCGACGTCAGTTTACATGGTGGTTAGAAGGTCATTTCAAGTTCAGTTTATTGTAGGTCTGGCGGCCAATTCAAAATACACAGAAGACTCATGTAAACAATCTTTGAAAAACATTCAAAACAAACAACAAACAGACAAAATGCACCGTCATTCACTATCTCCACTCCCTGCTGCCTGCTACAATTTATACACTTACTTACTATTGTATACAACTATAAAATACAACTTGTAATTGCCAGCAACAGTCATCATTTTTCAATCCTCCCCCCCCCCACCTCCCCCCTCCTCCCACAACCGATCTTTCCTCACCTTTATCTGTTGTGAATTTACTACAATTGAAGATATCACTATAATTTATTTTTTCACACGAAGATGAATTCAGTTTTCAGACTTCGCCAGATAGGTCAGCACACCTTTTGGAAAGTGTAATTATTCCGAATGGAGTTTATAATTTATGCATACTCTGATAGAGATCCTGTATTCATACAGGATCTCTATCACACTGTGCATAAATGTGTATCAATGCAGGAACTCAGCGGGGACCCCAATCCCTCCCTCACAAAAATATTTGGCATTCGTTCCACCGCTACCGTTAAGTCCTGCTTGTGTCTGGAGTACGGATGATCTGTTTATACTTTCCTGGAATCGGCGTCTAGACTGGCCGGAGTTAACGCATTAGTTCAGAGAAAGATCGGGTCTGTCAGTCTTCAGAATGTTTGCTATTTTCTTGTATTTCTTTGTTGTATCGATAGTTAGATAGATATAGATAGATAGATAGATAGATAGATAGATAGATAGATAGATAGATAGACAGACAGACAGACAGACAGACAGACAGACAGACAGACAGACAGACAGACAGACAGATAGATAGATAGATAGATAGATAGATAGATAGATAGATAGATAGATAGATAGATAGATAGATAGATAGATAGATAGATAGATAGACTGGCTCCAGATTGGTAGGTAGGTGGGTAGAGAAGGGGATAGTGAAAGAAAGAGGGAGAGAGAGAGAGAGAGAATAGTTTTATCCCGTTCATCCCGTTGGCGAGCCTCAGTGAACTGAACAACTTCTGCCCCCCCCCCCTCTCCCGAAACTGTACCCAACCCTGGACAGAACTGCTGACCACCAAGGTGTGACACCAGACGGGATAACATTTGTGAAATGTGGGATCTCCGGGTTATGTTTAGTATCAGCATACTGTATCACCAATATTATTGTATTTTCTTCTGGCCTGAAGGATTGAAACCATCTGTACTATGTACCTCCGGGTTGAAAGCCGCTATAGTTTCTGTGAACTTAACAAGGTGATTATAGTCTACGGTTCAAACAAAGGATTGGCGCAATTTCGTGAAATCTTTAATTTCTGCAAAACAAATGGATTGTCTCAACAAACAAGTCATTATTTTAAGATGTTCCATAAGAAATAGATCTCTTCTTGAAAGTCTAAACTGTGACTCTGTGTAATGTCCCTACCTATGTTCTACACAAAGTGTAGTGGTCAAAATTGCCCTACATTAATCCGGAACATACTTATTTAAATAACCTGTAACCTTGTTACAGAATGCTAGAAGTTAAATAATTATACCCCAAAGATCGCTGGGGACGTTACGTCTGTTCATGGTGGTAGATGATGTTTCATATAGCCATGGCTGTCATCGCCATCATCTTCACCCTCTCCCTCTGCCTCCTCCTCATCATCCTCACTGTTATCAGCGGCATCAAGAACATGCTGTGTTATTGCCAGTAGTTCTGTTGAGTTGTTGTTGTTGTTGTTGTTGTTGTTGTTGTTGTTGTTGTTGTTGTTGTTGTTGTTGTTTTATGCCCCATGTTCATCACCACGGTTACTATTAATAGAAATCGAAACACATGTTGTCAGATGAGGGAGTGGGGGATACACATAGTGTTGTCGCCAATAACAAAAACAACAATATCAACATTATTAGCTCCAGATCTGTGAGAAGTAAACTTGCTCGCTGAGAAATAACTATTGGACTCCCCTACATATATTTTTTTTCCCCACAGTTTAGAATGACTTCCATCAGTTGTCTCGTACACACAAACCTGTACAAAAAATGTCCCTGTTTTGGAACAGTCAGTAGAAACCCACAATGACATTCATATTCACCTGCTAAAACACATTAGGTGTTCAATTCATTTGTCAAATCCGAGCTGAGTGAGTTCGATGACCAGACAAGGTTGTATATAAATTATGTGCGAATGTGAAAATTTGACAGTTGCTCTGTTTGGTTGGTAAATGATTTCCGTCTGTATATTCTTTGTCAGTGCAGAAATGTTTCCACGTGAATGGGGAACTTCAAATTCTGATGGAAAAGGCGTCGTCTTTTTATAAAATGTCGGAAAGAAAGGGGGGAGAGGGGGGGGGCTGAATTGAAGCACATTTGCATGGTATTTTGACGTACTTTCAATGGTAGATGGGGAAAAAGTTAGCAACATCCGAAATTTGTTCGTGAGTTTTTGATGTCATCAAATCAACGATGTTTGTTTATTTTTGGCTGTTTTCGCCATTCACGAAATCGTGCTCTCTGCGCGGCTGTCCGCGAATATTTGAACATGGCGGATGTTTTAGTAATGACGTCGTGACAACCCTGATCAGTGAAATACTCTCATTCATTTTAACATTCGTCATTCACAACTGTGGGCATCGTAAAGTTTGACATCAAACATCGTTTAAACTATGTTTACTTATAGCAAAGTCTCGCAATGTTGAACTTTTCTCGGGAAAATATGTAGCCTAGAAACACCGAGATACTTACATACACCCATTTCATCCAGCAAAGGCAGAACAAATTTCAAAACAAAATGTCCTTACTTGTGGCATTTTACTGTAATTATAAACACACACAGTGGTGTTTTTTTCTTGTTAACAAAACATTGGGATAACGTACACATGGCTGGGTGAAAAGCTGATCGACGGAACAGAAGGAGACGGAAGAAATGAACAGCTGAGTCACGCACTGGCGATAATGTTGTCAATATGTAATGAACACAATTTGATCTTGTCAAGGATGCATTTGCTGTTTATTATGTCCTTGTCAAGACCCCTTGTAAAAATCCTTCATTCATAAAACTGTTGAGATGCAACAAGATCCGGCCTATCAACATTTTCATTCAGAGCGATTCATGCATGGTTTACACGTACCCACGGAATAAAAGCTGTTTATTTTCGGATCTTGAATAAAGATTTTTCTTTTCTTTTTATTGAAGATATTGCGGAGGAGGAAACAGATCTATAATTGGTCACTAGTGCAAAGTACTCAAGCGCCCCGGATGGTTCACTACAAGTTTGTCTGTCGTGATTGTCAGCCTAAGGGTAGCCACACAAAGGCCACCGAATTCGGTCACCGAGCCACTAGGCGCTTTAGGCGAGAAGAATTGCACTACATAAACGAGTCGAATCTAGGTGGGCTCTGTGTGCAGTTGTTGAAATTATTATAGTGCAATTCTTCTCACCTAAAGCGCCTAGTGGCTCGGTGACCGAATTCGGTGGCCTTTGTGTGGCTACCCTAAGTTATTAGTCTGACCATTCCTATTAGAGTCATATGATTATTCTCCTTTTTCTTCTAGGATTTGTTCATCCACTGCAAGATGTAGCTCTCCGCACACTTCTTCCACCTAGTTCTATCCTCTGCATGTCTCTGCCATGTTGTGCCCTCGTGCTTTCTGATGTCAACCTGCCATCTTCTGGCTTGTCTTCCTCTGGATTTCTTCCCAGTTCTTGGTTGCCAACCAGTACACGTTTTTGGCCATGTACTGTCTCTGTAATTATGTAGATACGTGTCTTGCCCATTTCCATTTCTGTTTGAGTAAGTACTTTGATAGGTCTGTGACCCCATTTTCTTTCTTATCACAGCATGGCACTATATGATATTATCTTACCACAACCACATCTTCGAGCATAGCCGTTCTTGTGTGATATTCGGCACAAACATTTGAATAATAGTATGATCTACTTCCGCACATGCGGCTTCTCAATACCGAGTTATTCTGCGATTTTCAATGAAAAAATACCACAACAATACTCTGATAGTCATAGGATTAGGATATCGGCCCAAAACGCTGTCAGATACTGAACTCAAAAAGACAAGCAAGTTTGAACGTGATCGTATGTCAAAATATGAGCGTATTAGAGTATCACTGTCACCGATGGACAGCACAACATGATCACATGTCATTCTGCGCTGGATATGGCATGATACCATGACATTAAACATACAAAATAATCAAAAGTAAATTTTTAAAAAGGAGAGAATTCCTTAGCCTAGAACTGCCAGTTTTCATTGTGTTATGATGTATGAATCCCGTTTTTTTTTCTTTTCATTAGAAAACAACATGAGTGATACTGGGAGGACAGAAAATCTAAGTTTTGTGGCTTATCTGTACAGCCAAGTACTTGAGATTATGACAGGTCAAATGGTAGTCCAAAGTGCAGCGATACATAATCCTTAAGCCCACCCCACCCTACCCCGTCCCATCCTCTTCTAATGCCTTGCAGGGTCATGATATCTACTGGCATTGTAGTCCATGATCCCAGCAGGAGATGTCAGGAAACTGCATCATGAGAGTTTGCTTTTCCCACGACCAAATGTTCTCTTTCTTCACTTCTCTAGTGAGTCCCATTGTCTCCAGTGGCTGCTGTTTCCTAATCCATCACTGCTGATAAAATATATTCTAGCAAAAGTTTAATTGCCGCCTGACCTACAAAAACAAATTCAGTTCTCTGACAGTTCCAACCACTTCATCTCCAGCCGAAAATTCCACAGTTGCGGAGAGTCTGTGGCGAGGGTTATGGAATGTAGCTCTTTGGTTAAGATTTTAAATGCCTCCTCTCCATCCTGTTCTTTCTTTTTTATTCTTCAAAAAAAATAAATATGTTAAGAAAGCTAATCCTGTGCGTAGGTAACGCACTTGACCACCTGAAATGCACGGAGCAGCGCCCTCCCTTATAATATCTGCAGTTAAATCGTACAGTTCGGTGATGACAATATTATGAAACACTAACCCGTAGCTCCGGCTAGGGACTGCAGAACAAGAAGACGTGCAACAAAGAGAAGAAGAACAAGAAGACATGCAACAAAGAGAAGAAGAACAAGAAGACGTGCAACAAAGAGAAGAAGAACAAGAAGACGTGCAACAAAGAGAAGAAGAACAAGAAGACATGCAACAAAGAGAAGAAGAACAAGAAGACGTGCAACAAAGAGAAGAAGAACAAGAAGACATGCAACAAAGAGAAGAAGAACAAGAAGACATGCAACAAAGAGAAGAAGAACAAGAAGACATGCAACAAAGAGAAGAAGAACAAGAAGACATGCAACAAAGAGAAGAAGAACGAGAAGACGTGCAACAAAGAGAAGAAGAACAAGAAGACGTGCAACAAAGAGAAGAAGAACAAGAAGACATGCAACAAAGAGAAGAAGAACAAGAAGACATGCAACAAAGAGAAGAAGAACAAGAAGACGTGCAACAAAGAGAAGAAGAACAAGAAGACATGCAACAAAGAGAAGAAGAACAAGAAGACGTGCAACAAAGAGAAGAAGAACAAGAAGACATGCAACAAAGAGAAGAAGAACAAGAAGACGTGCAACAAAGAGAAGAAGAACAAGAAGACATGCAACAAAGAGAAGAAGAACAAGAAGACGTGCAACAAAGAGAAGAAGAACAAGAAGACGTGCAACAAAGAGAAGAAGAACAAGAAGACATGCAACAAAGAGAAGAAGAACGAGAAGACGTGCAACAAAGAGAAGAAGAACAAGAAGACGTGCAACAAAGAGAAGAAGAACAAGAAGACATGCAACAAAGAGAAGAAGAACAAGAAGACGTGCAACAAAGAGAAGAAGAACAAGAAGACGTGCAACAAAGAGAAGAAGAACAAGAAGACATGCAACAAAGAGAAGAAGAACAAGAAGACGTGCAACAAAGAGAAGAAGAACAAGAAGACGTGCAACAAAGAGAAGAAGAACAAGAAGACGTGCAACAAAGAGAAGAAGAACAAGAAGACGTGCAACAAAGAGAAGAAGAACAAGAAGACGTGCAACAAAGAGAAGAAGAACAAGAAGACGTGCAACAAAGAGAAGAAGAACGAGAAGACAAATAAGAAGGAAAGAAAAAAAAAAGGAAGATGAAAACGAAGACGAAACTAGCTCTTTCTGTGGCATGAATTTTTCCACCTTTGCTGATACAGGAAGAAAATAGTGGGGAAAATGAATGAAGACTAACTACAGCAACGTCTATGAATAGAAAGCCAACTTTCTTTCTTTCTCCCCGAAACAAAATAGCACAGCATTCTTGTACGCCGATACATCGGTGACTGGCACAAACGTGACCAGCGGAAGAACCGATATATCGGCGATTGGCACACGAAGATTTAGACATCAGTTAGGGGGAAAATGAAAAAAAAAAAAAAAATCTGACTTATATTTGAAGTACACTGCATGTCATTCATCGTCGAACTGAAGCATCGGCTACCAAATGATTTGTCATTCTTCTGAAATGACAATGCTGTTTAATATCAATATTTTCCACCGCGAAAATCTCCGGAATAAAAAAAAAAATCCGGCTTTGGAAAAAAAAAACAAACACACACACACGCGGACTATTCATGCACTAAATGTGGCCGCACGTGTGCGGGGTGCGTGCCCTCCTTTTCGCAGAGTCACACAAGGATACACAGAGGGGCGAATGTCCCAAACGGAGGTGACTGGCTAGTAATTGTTTAATGTTGGCCGTGTACGCCTACGTAAAAATGAAGTCATCACGTGGGGGGTTACCTCCGGCTAAACGCACAGCTGGGCTATTTTTATAGATGTGTTTTGGGAGAAGCGTTGACTTTAACTCCCCCATTTAACCAGCCCGGATATTCCCGCGGGACCTTTTAAAACACGTAAATATACGCAACCTTACGCTTTCACGTCAGTCATAATCTGAGGCATTGAAGACTTGATATATCATGCTATCTGACAGTTGGATGTCTATCATCGTGTCCTTACATCACGAACCCGTGAAAATAAATGACAGTCAACAGCGACAACATCAACAAATTCAGCAACAGCATCAGCAGCAACAACAAATGCAAACCTGAGAAAGTCTTGGCATTGGATCTCATGATCGATTTGATAACAACACAAACAACAAGCTAGGAAACCTCTAGATTTTGGATTTCTTGATCGATATTTCAGCCTGATTTGGTATTTCACACCTCGGCACAGCCTACAGCTACCTCGGCATTCATCGGTTCAGAGCTCAGGCCAAATAGCTCGGGGAAAAAATCTAACGATAAACCTGTTTATGTTTTGAACACAAAAGAACTCTGGATTTAAACTTTTTCAAATTCTTCTTTGTGAAACATTTTCTCTGTCAGTTACACCAAAAAGGTAAGGTTTTGATTTAATGTAGTTTGGTTTTTGTTGCTGTTATTGTTGTTGTCGCTGTCGTTGTCGCTACCTTATTAAGACATTGTTTACCCCGCTCAGTCGCTCGTTTTCTTGGTTCATCAGTGAGATTATTGTTGTGATTATTATCACGGGTGTATTGTTTATTATTGTTTTTCAAGACTGTTATTGGAATTAAATCAGTACCGATACAAACTCCGTTATTATATTGTTTTTGTATCGCCAGCTACGATACTGATACTTATGGGAAGCTTTGCTATCTACAATTTTATCTTTTTGCCATATTTTGGCTTTGCTCCAGGCCCTTGCTGCGAACGCATATAATAAATATATTTTCTGTGGTATTTGTAACACTAATACTGCAGGTCTTCTGATTATTATTTATTCGTTCATTTACTCAGTTATTTATCCATTGTTTTGGGATCCCAGTATGTCCACATGGTCATTGTACTCGAAGTGGTTCAGTTAACCAGCATCGTCTATCGTATCGTTCGTCCATCCGTGCAGACATTCAGCTTTCGTGTCATAAACGTTTACTGGACGCTGGATTTAACAGGCTTCGTCAGCCGGCGAACGCTTTGTTTCATTCACATTTTAGCGTCTTTATAAAGTACCCAGATCTACAGCGTATTTACTTGACTTCAGATGTGCGAAAGAGAGGAGAGGGAATGAGTGACGGGAGACTGAGGGGAAAAAAAAAAGTCTAACTTAGAGAGTGAGAGAAAGAGGGGGGATGTGTTAGAAAGAAGAAACAGACAAGGAAAAACAACTTGTAGCAGACATGAAGAGAAGAGAGGGATAGAGAGAGCAAACCCGCGGTGGTTGCGAGAAAGAAGTCATGTTATGTGTGTTAATTGTGAAAGAGTAGCGAGAGAAACTTAATATCGGAGAGAGAGACGGAGAGAGAGAGAGAGAGAGACACAGAGAGAGAGAGCGAGACAGAGTGAGTAAGAGAGAGAGAGGGGGGGGAGAGGGGGGAGAGAATTCGTAATATTTCAGCCTATGAAAGACTCGGACACATAACTGTCCTTGAATGAGTGACCAAAGTGACATTATATCTATTCACGTCCGGCTCTTGTGCTCACATACTGTAGTGCCACTAGTAAACACCCGGGTAACTGACAGTTTTAATCCTTTTTCAATATCATTTTCATCGGGGAGGAGGAATTATTTTTCAACTGTCAATCTGACCATAGTATTTGTCCTACTTTGTTTTTTGTTGTTTTTTTTACAGCCAGTACCGTAACGGTCCAAATAGGGCAGTGTTTCTGTATATAATTCCTCGAAATTCCCCAGTTCAGCATGATGCTCAACATGACAATGACGAGTATTCGCAGAATTCAGTGATGAGTGGGTTCAGAGGTTATGGCTAAAATTATACACTGGTTTGATGCCTGTTGTTAGTTTCTCTCCTTACAAAAGGAGAAAAGATGGATGATATTCTGATGTGTAAGTGAGCTGATGTACAGAATTATTATAACTAGTTCAGTTACGATAAATCAACGCTGCCGTGGCTATTGGGTATGGCTTTATATGCAACATAACTAGCAGGAATGTTCTCCGCTCATTTGGGGGGGGGGGGGGGGAGGGGGTGCGGGAGAGGAGGATTATTTTGTCCTTACGTGTTCATAAACACACACGCGCACACACACACACACACACACACACACAGATTATGTGTTGATCGTTGTAGACACAAATTAAATGCTCCCTCTTAGGACTAGAAGAATTTCCATCACAAAACTAGAGTCAACCTTATTCTCTAGCTAGGCATGTTTAGTAGACACAGGATGTTATAGATGATAATATAATCGGTAGTCACATTGACATTCACGAGATCACATTTGCACACACACACACAGAGATAGACAGACAGAGAGCGGGAGAGACACAAACCCACAAAGAGACAGATAGGTGGGGAGAGACAGGTAGACAGACAGACAGACGGAGTGACGGAGAGACAGAGACAGGCAGACAGACAGACGGACAGAGACAGGCAGACAGAGAGACAGACAGAGAGACGGAGAGACAGAGGCAGACAGACAGAGACAGGCAGACAGACAGACGGACAGAGACAGGCAGACAGAGAGACGGAGAGAGTGACACGCACAAAGAGACAGCGTGGGTGGGGGGTGGGGGGAGGCAGGCAGACAAACAGACAGAGAGAATCAGAGAGCGGGAGAGAGACACACACACAAAGAGACAGAGAGGGGAGAGACAGTCAGACAGACATGCAGAGAGACATAGAGAGAGAGAGAGAGAGAGAGAGACATGTATATAAATATAATGTAGGATGAGTCTATCCATCGTTCGCGCCGTGGAATCTTTGCTGTGTGAGTCATACCACATACTCAAATTAATCCGAATGCCATCCACTAGGCATATATGTATAGGCCTACACAAACAGTAGATTCAAATCGCATACGCACACAGGGAAATAATTCCATTTTTTCCTGTTTAATGAGAAATCTGGCATTGTTTTTGGACATATACAAGCTCACAGTGGAAGAAATAGACATTATTATGTACCGGATACGTAAAAAAAAATCTTCATGTACAAGTTATTTTAACGCGGAGCCTTTTCGTCCAGCTAGATTTTTATTTGTTAAATCCTAATAAATCAAGTTTCAGGAATCAAATTACAACAAAGTAAAAAAAAAAAAACATAAGAAAGACGAAAAGTGACCGTTATCGTGCCGATGGCCCGTAAGACACAAACTTAAACAAACAAAAGAAAGCTCCACCAGCAGCCCCCCCCCCCCCCCACTCCCGTCAGAACAGGTAGTGGTGGAATAGCGTGCGTGAGTAATTCTTATACTGTCAAAACATTCTAGATACAAACATCAGGGGGCTTTCCAATGCCACAGAAAGTTCACGAAAACTGTTGAACGAATTCCCATAGACACGTAACAACAGTAGGCAAAATGGCCCTGTTCTTTTCTGATACAGTATTTCACTGCAGTTGGGTTGGATCGATATTCCTACAGATTTGAGTCGGTCAACACAGTGTGTGGTATATGTCCATCCATACATCAACCTTTGCCTGACCACCATTCAATTTCAGAATAAGTTCATCATCCTCTAAGAGTCGGATGCGTGTAACAAACTGTCCGTATGTGCCAGGTGAATCGATCGACTTCATTGGCTCTCACATTGCGCTCTCTGCCGCTGTTTTTCTTTCGAGTTATTCTATCGGTTCTGAACATTACAGGCATCTTTCCACAGCAGCCAAGACAGACTGACAATAGATAAGCAGGCAAAGAGACAGTCTGGTAGATAGGTAGACAGGCAGACGGAAAGATAGACCGGCAGACCGACAGACAGGCAGACAGACAGGCAAACAAATAAATAGAAAAACAGATAAAGCACCCTCTGATCTATGACAAAACCCATGACCGAAACAAATTTGGGCCACTTTTAATAACCAGACAACAAATCAGGTGGAACATGCAGGATGGCGCATGGTTGTTTGTAGCCAATAGCGTCAGAGAACCAGTGCCAAGTAGGCCAGTTTGTGTAGCTAGTAAACCAATCAAAACAGTGGTTATATCACAGCGTTTTGAGCATTACGACAGGGCCTGTTTCCTGATGCTATCATGTGCTGGTCTGAACCACCTCGTTTTGAGCTGACATTCAAGTAAGTCGTTTAGCTGGGAAAACTTTACTTCAATTACGTTTCCCGCCGCGACTGGCAGTTGTAGTGAAGTAGATAAACATACCGTCATGAGATGATAGAATATGACAGTAAGTTGATCTTACAAGCTGTGACCTTAATTGATTATACTGTGTCTAGAATTCAGAATTTGAATGTTTTGCAGAAAATTGTTATTTTCATTCTATTTTAATTTGTTTTGTTGCTGTTGTTGGTTGTTGTTTTTTTTTTTGTCATTCAACTAGTGAATCAGTGCAATCGAATGCACAAACTCGATTTTGCACATTAAAAATGAATAAATAAATAAATAAATAAATAACTACGTAAAGAAATACATAAATAAGTAAATACGTTATATTTATAAATAGATAGATAGCTAAATAAATAAATAAATAAATAAATAAGTAAATAAATAAGAGAGAATTTAGAACCGTAAGGCATTCCACTAAGTAATATTCATTCCAGCCTTTAGTTTGAAACATTAAGCGAGAGTGGACTTTCTGGTGGGGCACGGATTTCACAGTCGCTGTTAAACATTGGGAATGTTTCCCCGGTGTCTTGATTTGAATAGAGGTCACAAAAACCAAGGCAGATTTACTGATCATTCTGTGCAGCTGCTTTTGGTATAAACCTCAGATTTCAGGCTGAAATCTCCGCGTGGGAAACAGCGCCTCTGGGCCGCTTGAGATGCGAGTATCCCGTTTTAAAACTGATCGTTTGCAGGGGAAAGCTGCACACCGTCGCTTCCAATTCGCTAAATCTGTCCGGTTTTTAGTTTTTTCTTCGAAACAGTCGAAAACTAGGGATAGCGCATTTTGGCGATGATACTTTATGACATGTGGATCCCTGCAGAAACGTATGCGTCCTCATTCATATTAAAATCTGCGAAGATATAATAATATTATTATATTCTCAAAAAATACTTTCTTGCACTGTGTTATTTCAGAAAGTCTAAAATGTTTCTTTCCCCCTGCATTCCGAGTGCAATTTCAACTAATGCCAGTTGGCTGGCTGGACTTAGTTTTTGCTTTTGAAATATTTGATGACATTTGGGGTTTCTGTGGGGTGCAAAATCTGTGCATGAATAAACATCGGTAGACTGACACTATGCGATAGGTTTTCTGTGAAATAAATTTTTTGGAGATAACCGTGGATGAGCTCTGGATACATCAGGAACGATCGCGAATGTGTACACAGAACAAAATGTACGTCATAGTTTAGACAGTGTGCCCGGTGCTTGATTTTAATGATTTTCCTCAGGAGTGACTGATTAATTGGCTCTTGATGACTCTGACGTCACAATTTGATCATTTTGACACGGTCTGGTCAGTATTGTCGTAAGCTGATTTTTATTTGTTTAGTTTTAATTTTAATTTTATTTTAGATGCGTTTTTTGCTTGCGTTATTTAAAATTTCAGTATCGCTCGAAACGAGAAATGATCAGTGATTTGATTCCTTTTCTTTTCTTTCAGATGGAAATGAACAGTAAAACTACAGTCGCTGTCGGTTACGGCCTTTTATTTCTGTGTGCCTCTTTCACCTTGCTTCAGGCCTTAAGCGAGAAAAGTCGTAAGTTGCATTTTGTCACTTTACCCTTTCGTCTGATCCTTTTCCACTTTCTTCACTGTTTCTTTCTTCAAAACTTGTTGCTTCTTCAAATGTAGTTGCTAAGTTTGTGCTGGGGATCATTCCAGTAAAGAACAAAAAAAAAAAGGTGGAGAAATGTACGAATTATTGGATGAATCAGAAAATGGATTCTGATGAATGATTGTATGCAATCTTGTTCAGAACTACCATAAATAAGGAGAAATAAAACATAGTTAAACCAGTTTGATTTTAAAGTGTTTTCGGGCAAATTTACTTTATTTTTTGTTGCCATATCGTGAGCACCAAACAAACTCAGATCTACTGATCACTGGCTCGAAGTACAAAGTTTACATTTCTTTAAGAATGATTTACCTTGTTTCAGACATTTCAGTTTGCTTGTAGACTTTTAGAAATGATAGGCAAAGGACAGGTTGAATTTTCTGTAGGAGATAGATAGTATCAAGGAACTCAGTCAAATCTGTGATTTACATTTAGAGTTTTATCCAGTGATGAAGATGGACAGATTTCATTATAAATACTTTCAGAGTCATGCTGTCCTCTCTCTAACTGAAAATGTCTGTTGTTTTTTGTTGTCTTTTTGTAGTGACATTATAATAATAATATTCGAGTGCATTGTACATAGTTTCCAGTGCCCTCTTGTCTTTTTGCGTGACCCTAGCAATCATGCACGTTTTTTTTTGTTTTTTTGAAGCGACATCGTTGAATGCTCTGTACATGATCTCTTGCGTTCAATGTGCTGCTTGTCTTAATTGCCTTACGCAAAATTAATGTCTTCATAGCAGAAGACTGCAAGGCCGAGACATCTCTTTTGAAGAAGGAGACGAAACTAAGCTTTTTCAGACCCCTACATACAGGATTCGAACTCATGTTTCAAGTTGAGAGATCACACGCCAGAGATAATAATAATAGGGTTAACCCACTTGACCTGCTCACACGGCTGGCGTCTATTTTTAAACCTCCGCTAAACCAAGAATAAACGGATTACATGAACATTTTCAAGCTTGTTTCACTCTCCTTGAATACCGGGTTATCTTATCGCGGGACCGGTGATTATCTAAGACGAAAAAATGCCCTACATTGTTTTGTTAACTGTACTTTTTCACATCACTGTGATGATGACAATGACAGAAAAAAAAAAGATTGAAAATGCAAAAAACCGGAGCAAGTTGTAATCGGCACTTTCAAGTTTGATACGTGGCGTATCCTCTTGCTCCTTATCTAAAAACGACAATGGACTTTTTTCTATATTAACCTGGTTACCACATCACAACAGTCGAGCTTTTTGTTCATGAATTCACTGGTATCGTGGTCAGTTTTCAGCTGTTTCCTCACCAATCAAAAATGTCCAACTAAAAGCACGCATTCTCATTCTGCCAACAAATTGTGTATGTGATAAGCGTGTGGTGAACTATGGCAAAACTGGTCTTATTTTAGGGGTAAATAAACGAGTAGTAGGTAAATTTGGATGTCGGATTGCTCCACCTTCTGTTTTTTAATGAGTTTTTCCACTGGTAACTGGTAAATAGTGGCAAGCTGTTCTTATTTTATGAGTAACTAATCATACTCGAGTAGCAGGTAATTTGGTCGTCGGATTGCACCACCTTCATAGCTGGATTATGACAGTTCTGAGTCTTCGTTCCAAATGACCCCCTACATTTTTCTCCCTAATAAAATTGTATGCTACTCATCAGAGACGAAATACATATAATTATTATATACCGGGTATATCAAATATCACAGACATGGCATTTTCCAGTTTTGATTATCTGTACTGAAATGTGTGGGTAAAGAAATTTATATCCATCCTAAATTCCAGTCACCATCACCTGTTTCATCAAATTTCCAGATGACCCATGGGCAATGGAATAACCCACATCAAAGGAAACAGAGAAAGGTTAAGAAGATCGTTTTTACCCTCCTCAATGCGCCTGATCGAGACATTGTAGTTAGACGTGTGCCATATTTGACTTATGTTCCGTGCCATGTCACTTCACATAATAAACCTGGTACTGAGTTGAGGTTTTTATGCAATGATGCGTTAGATTTGTGTATCATGCCTACGTTCTAAAAGGCTTTGTGAAAGTGAACCACCTTCATGGGATAAGACCTTTATTCTTATCTTATCTACCTTACGTACTGTCTTAAACATTCTAGACATCTTCCATATGTTAAGGAGGGTCGAACAGCGCATGAACTGTCAGTGTATTAGTGCTAAACGTGGTTTTACTTTTGTTCAACAGGATTCACATAATATTATTATTGCTTGCCATTACTGACAGTGATGTGGGTGTACTGAGTAGAGGGTGAATGTAGAGACAGTTGAGTGAGTCATCAAGAAATTAATGATTGTTGGTTGGGTTGTTTGCAGAGGACAATATAATTCCTAATGTTGGCCATCACTATCCTGTTGACATCGGGGCCGAAGGTCATGTGGTTCAAGGTCGCGTATCCTCTAAGGCTGAGCCTGGAGAGAAAATCTCCTCTGACGTCGTGCTTGAGGGGAGAGAGGACGCTGACGATACAGTTCACTTGAGAGTGGAGATCCGTGCCAGTGTGTACAGGGTAGGTCTGACACACAGATGTTACACATGTGTTCATACAGATAGACCAACAAACCGATCAAAGGTTGGATGGGGGCGTGTGCTCCGTGAAAAAAATGTATGGGCGTTGATTAATTTGAGATATCTACAAAATTTGTCATTATAAAAGTGACTGAATAATGTAATGTACCAAGAAATATATATTATGGGTATATTATCATGAAATATTAGAACATAATAAGGGTTTCTGGGGTGTGTAAAAAAATCTCAGTACGGTACATCAAGAAATGGGTAGCTACGTGCGCAGTAAAGCTTGGGTAAACGGATGTAAACGTGTGGGTGGTGGGATAATATAGTTATAGTGAAATACCCAGGTGTGTGAGTAATAAACTTTGTCATGGTATAAAGTGGTGTTATAATAAAAACACACCCCTAATAATTAGAGATAATAACGAGTAGGCAGACAGGGAATTAGACATAGAGGAAAATCAAGTGGATAGTGAAAGGATGAATGGTGATGAGAAGAAAATGACTTCACCTGGAAAAGAAAGCAGAAATTCTACAACTACTGTTTTACAGCAATATCAACATCAACAATAAATTGACACTACTACTACTATTGCTACTATTACTACCATTACTACTACCACTACCACCACTACCACTACTATTACTACAACTACTACGACTACCACCACCACCACCACCACTATCACTATTACTAATACTACTATTGCACCATCACTACTACTGTCACCACCACTACTACTACTACTTCTACTACTACTACCACCACTACTACTACTACTACTACCACTACTACTACTACCACTCTTACTACCACCACTACTACTACTACTACCACCACCACTACTACTACTATTACTACTACCACCACCATTATTACTACTACTACCACCACCACCACTACTACTACTACCAAAACTACCACCACCACTACTACTACTACTACTATTACTATTACCACCACCACCACCACTACTACTACTACCAAAACTACCACCACCACTACTACTACTACTACTACTACTATTACCACCACCACCACTGCTACTACTATCACTACCACCACTACTACTACTACTACCATTTCTACTACTACTACTACTACTACTATTACTACCACCACCACCACTACTACTACTACTACTATTACTACTACCACCACCACTACTACTACTACTATCACTACCACCACTACTACTACTACTACTACCATTTCTACTACTACTACTACTACCAAAACTACCACCACCACTACTACTACTACTACTACTATTACCACCACCACCACTGCTACTACTACCACTACCACCACTACTACTACTACTACTACCATTTCTACTACTACTACTACTACTACTATTACTACCACCACCACCACTACTACTATTACCACCACTACTACCACTACTACTACTACCACTACTACTATTACTCCTACCACTACTACCTCTACTAATACCACCATCACTACTACTACTACCAGTACTACTATTACTGCTACCACCACCACTATTACTACTACTTCTACTACTACTATTTCTAGCACCACCACCATTACCACTACTACTAGTACTACTACTAAGAATAATAATAATACTAATAAATATAATAATAATAACCTATTTTTGTTTCATTCCTTCCCAGAGACCGCACGTGTACCACCCAGATATCAAAATCAACACCACTGACCCCGGTAATCCCCAGTTTGAGCACCCGATTATTCTGTTTGAGAACAGTACACTACCGTACGGCATGGAATTCGTGGTCGTCCACTCCAATGCTTTCTACGTCGACAAGGATCGATATATTGTAGTCAACGATTTCTCACATCTGGACGGAGAGACCAGAGTCCATTTCGATGTAAGTCGTAGTCGATTTCCTTGATTCTTTGATGTTTATGAAGGCTATCACCCGGTAGGCCTAGAGACAGTGAAAATTTAATTAGTGTTTAATTTGCTACTTGTAAGAGTCTTAAGTAGCCAGATTAAAGCAAGGGATGTTTGCCATAATATTGTTGTATTCGACACTTTGCCGATTTTGAGGTTTTGTCATGAAAAGGGTTCTCTGACTCCTAATTCTATTATGTATAAGTGTCATACGGCTGTAACTTTCGTAAGTATATTTATGCAAGTTCCTGTTCTGAAGCGTATTGAACAAAATCCAGATTTTACGCAACTCTTCAAATTTTCAATCTTCATTTTCTCGAAAGGGCAAAAATGCACATGCAACAATATGGAAAATACCCGACCATATAGCTGTGTGAACTGCTCGCTGCCACAGGGTTAACATCTGTTTCCTCTGGTTTTACAGGTCATTTTAAAAGACAAACTATCCGAGACTCACTATGTCTCCAACCAACTGCCCTTCGTGGTAGAGATTGATTATCCTAAGAGGGAAAAGAATCCCCACGCCGCCCTGTTCGCTGGCGTGTTGGTCATTACTATAGTGGCCATCTCACTGCTCATCCCCTTCGTGGTCAGAGCCAAGAGACGATCCAAGGCAGGGAAACCCATCTGTGGGTGCGGCTCAGCGGACGTCGCCTCTGACAAGGAAAGTTTGGGTAAGTCATGAAATTTGATGACGAGATCGAGATATTTCTTGAGGGGGCTGGGGGGGGGGGGTTGAAAGGTGTGAGCAAGAGAACGAAATTTGGTGAGACAGCCCCAGAGGAAGACAGCGTCGCCGTCAGAGGAGTGAATTGGAAGGAGAGAAGGGAAGAAACATTCATAAGAGGATGGATTAAAGTGTTAAAATTGGAAAGGATAAAGAGCTCTCTCTCTCTCTCTCTCTCTCTCTCTCTCTCTCTCTCTCTCTCTCTCTCTCTCTCTCTCTCTCTCTCTCTCTCTCTCTCTCTCTCTCTCTCTCTCCCTCCCTCTTTCCTCTCTCTCACTCCCTCTTTCCTCTCTCTCTCTCTCTCTTTCCTCTCTCTCTCTCTGTCTGTCTGTCTGTCTGTCTGTCTGTGTCTGTCTCTGTCTACTGTCTGTCTGTCTCTCTCTCTCTCTCTCTCTCTCTGTCTTTCTCTCTATCTCTCTCTCTCTCTTTCTGTCTTTCTCTGTCTCTCATGTTTAAAAGCACATAATTATCGTTATGTTTTAAGTGTAGACATGGGTTCATTAAGTCAACCCCAAATTTTACAATAATGTTGTTGAAGTTCCTAGCTCTAAATCTCTGCATTCTGTGTTCACCAGAAAATCAAGGCAAACAGAAAGGCACGCCCATGGGCAAGACCAACTTGGCAATGATACTGGATAATGGCCGGATGGTTCAGTCGTAAGTTATTTTAAATTTTTTAGATGGCAGTGTCAGTGTTAACTGCTGAGATTTGTTGAATGTTGTGATAAGAAATTTCTGTCGTTGATTTTTGTGTTGTTGTTTGGTTGCTTGTATCTGTCTGGACAGAAAGTTTTCTCCACTAAGAAGTAGTACTGCATGTTTATACGAATCACAATTAGTTAATATTTAAATGGACAAGTAGGTATAAACAACGTACAACTATAATTGTACTAGTGCAGTGAAAGCTTTATACACTACCCAACATATCACATTTATACTATTCACCATTTAGGAACTTCTGGTCCAAACAAGTTTGTATTTAATGCATTATGCAACGTTTCTCTCAAAGGATATCAGCCTATACGAGTGGCGGCAACAAAGACATATGGTATGGCTAAATTACCAGCTCAGCATGGTCATACTTTTTTTTTCTAACCATTTTTATGTCCACTAGTAGTATTCAGTAAAGTTGGCACTGAACTTCTTCTCGATGGCTTCAGCCATTACCTGTCACTAGAGATTGTGAATGAGGTTTTCTTGTGGTTGACGTGAGTTTAAACTCCATTTCCCAGGACCTCCAGGACCAGCATGGATGACTACTTGACTATCCAGGACCGCATGATGAGATCCACATCCAGCCTGCACCTGCAGCCCCAGTGGATGGACCCTCATTACAACGACATCTACCGCCGTCCAGACTTCAACAATCCCCGGGTCCACCCGGCCAGCAGACTGGCCAAAGGGTCGCCCATACACCCAGGGCTAGCAATGGCCCGTGACTCGGATGTCCACAGTATCTCCAGCAGTGTCAGCAGTCTGAACCACCATCCATTACATTATCAGAAAAATGGACAAGACGTTAGAAAAGGATCCACGGAAAGTCTTGGCTTGGCCACTAATGGTGGCATCAGTTTCTTAACTAACGGAACGTCTAAAACAGCCAATGGTGACGTGGCCACCTCTCTTAATGGCGTCGCCGGTAAATCAACGATTGTCATGATGAACGGTGTGCATGGTGTTGACCTCAGAAATGGTGATGCCCCTAATGTTAATGAACAAAATGCTGCTGCTGGTGGAGGAGACTCGGACAAAGAGGATGATGGTATCAAAGACGCAAGATTATGATTTTTGGCAAATTTTTTAAGACTTTCGTGAAATGTAATGACTATGTCTATGTATTTCTCTTCTCCAATCCGGACAGCCGGATATCACTTTCGTCCGATTCAGTTCATGGTCTCTGGATACCCAAGAGTGCATTATCCACGATGTTTGCTCGTGTGTATGTCTGTTTGTTTGTCCCGGCCTCGTATTCCTATTGTCCCCCATTCTATTGTGAATTTCTCAGAAATTGATGTAAAATCTTGTCGTTTCTCCCCACACAACCCAATTTTGACTAATATCTCCAAATGTAATGACGCATATTATTCTCTCATGAGAATCTCACAAAAAAGTGGCTCAGAATTTCCACAAAGGTCTCAAATGAGTGATAAAAGAACCGGTGAAAAAATGTTACCATGGAAACATGTCGTCATTGTGTGTGCGGGCGAAGTGTGTAAAATAATGCCGATTCCTCCAGGCCCTTGGTTCAACACAGCTCTCAAAGTTAAGGCACGTCTAGTATAACAAAGATTTGTTCAGATTTTATGAAATTCAGATTCAAAAGGACAGACAAGAGTTCCTTCGCAATCTTGTCAGGTTAATGAGTGAGTGTCTTCCTTATCTTACCAGCTTTTCATTCAAGACAGCCACACTTTCACATTTCCACACTGCCACGCTACCACTTACATGGGAGTTGAACATTACATTTAAACGCCAACTTCACACCCTCTGTATAACATCAACACACGGAATACAACTTAACCACGCTCTTTATCGCTGACATTCCACATCACGACCAGAGAATCAGATACAAAACAGAATTATTGAACCCAGTTTTTAATTTGACATTATCATGTAATCGAAACCCCAGCCCTTCTCCTGAAACCTTCCTTGAAACCAACCCCGAGTCTTAATTCGAAAATATAACCCCACCTAGTCAGAGGAACAGTGGGCGTGTTTTGTACCATCAGCCTACAGCACCGCGGAAGTGCGAAGGACTCTTAACCAGAAATAAAGTGTCCATGTAATTTAGTTGTTATACAGGAGGCGCGTCCCAGATTTTGAGAATCGTTTTCTCGACCAAAGTTCCTGTGGCACATACGACCACCTCACACGCACATGACGAAATGTTATCATATTATATCAACGTTATGACAATCTGATCTCCTGCTCAAATAATGATGTTATATCCGTTTTTACTGACAGGATTGTTGATTATCTCCATACAAAACCACTCAATGTCAAAATACTGGCAATGCAAAGTCCTCGCCAGGCCTGACTGAGAGCTCCACTAACAGGGTATATGTTGTGCG
Source organism: Onchidella celtica (assembly GCA_963931925.1). NCBI lineage: Eukaryota > Metazoa > Mollusca > Gastropoda > Systellommatophora > Onchidiidae > Onchidella > Onchidella celtica. The sequence goes on from OZ007578.1 coordinate 50,000,753, forward strand.
CAGTTTTGTTCTCCCAACCCTCCACTCTCTATCACCCTGAGATACAATAACCCAATATAGGTCCATTTCAGGACTCCGGGGGACGAGCGCACCACAACGTGAAATTTAAACAAACTTGGCTGTTGTTCAACCAAGACACCGTGTCCTTGTCAGATCAGCGATTTTAGACGATAAGGGGAAGTAACCAGTATTATGCTTGATCAGCATGATTGTCCTTTCCTTACATAAACTATTGCACAATGATTTAAGCAGGAACTTTTAGAAAGGACTTTTAGAAGTTTACAAAGAGAATTTCTTTTTCGTCTTTTATTTTGATTGGACATTTCAGAGGTGGCTGGGGAGGGAGGGGGTGGGGGGATTTTGTGAGGGGGATTGAAAGTGGCGGGGGTAGAGGATCTGAGGTAAACGGAAGTTTGCAAGGCCCAACCCCTCCCTCCTTCACTCCCTTAATGTTAACCAAGGGGAGGAAATCCCTGGGAACTTCCGGAATGTCGTCAAATATTATGCGCATTAAGCTTACCACTGAGTGTTTTACTGATTCATTTCTTCTCTTGTAAAGCATTTTTTCTTGCTGTAAGTGTGGCTGGCTGTAACTATTTTGAATAAATGATTCAGGTGGTAATGTGAAAGTAGGGTGCAAGTTTAAGGGGTGGGGGGAGAATTTATTTATTTATTTGTATTTACTTATTTATGTATTTGTATTTACATAAAAATGTGGGTATTTGGTGAAAACTGGGCGTACAGCTAGTATATCGTAGGAAACGGGTAAGGGTACCCAAATCAAACACCGCCCTCCTGGCGTACAACTCTTGTTACGCCACTGGAATGGCTTGTAAATGTCATTGTGTTTGATCAATTGTCTACTAGTTGGGCAGATGGATGACACATTTGGTTCTAAACTACGTGCTTTCCTTAAAGTTTGTTTTACTTTTGTGCTGTTGTCTTGGTTGGGCCATTTTTTTTTTTTTTTGTTATTTTTTTTTTTAATTAATCCCACCCAATCTCAGATAACCTTTGTATCATTGTCATGATCTCGATAATCTTCTTAGATTTTAGCTACTAGAACATAGATTGAAACACCACTAACTTATAAAAGCGGCAGAGATAGAAGGCTCAGCGATTGCACTCTTTGAGATCGAGACTCAATGATCACAGGCAATTTGAAATGTTCTTTAATAAAAGCGGATAGAGGTCTCTTCATTTTTATGTTTTACAATCTAATGATAAATCCAATGAATATTTATAATGTTTCTGTACTAACTGATAATTCTTCAGAGTACTATAATATGTTTTACCGTATCGACCAGCCATCTCAGAATCATCACCATCTCCATTCTTTTCTGTTATACATGTTCTTTTTTTCCTTCCATCTGTCTCGCGTTGTCGTTGCCATCCAATTTTTGACCAACAGGTCAGTCAGTTAGTAGATCCTTATAATCTCTTCTCATCCTAGCAGTGTCGTCAGTAAAATTCAGAATTCATAGTAGAAGAAACAAAAAGAAATTTAAAATTTGAACAAGAGTCACCAGGGATGAAAAAAGAAATATCCTACATTAAGCGGCAAGAAATTATGTTCAAGCTGTCATAAATTCGGTGTTTTTGTTCAGAAACGCCGATTTTTTCTTTCTCTGTATCTACGTTAAAAATTATGAAGTTTTAAACTTTCCAATGTCGACCACTATAATTATTATTTCGAATTTTTATCTCCCGGTTTGTTTTAGCAAAGTTGGTCGACTATTTTGTTGTATATTATATGCAAATATGTAATCTTTACCAACTGTACGGCATTTACATGGCTGCTCAATCCTGTAGCGCAGAGAATGTATTACAATAATGTAGGAATTTTGGTACGTCTGTGTTAGTTTATTCTATGTGTTGGGTCGAAGTTTTAACCCTCTAACGATTTTTATCTTTACTGGGGGTATGGGAAAAAGACACTAAATAAATGATGAAGTTTGTCTGAATGTGGGTAGAAACCTTTGCTGGAAGAGGAAAGCTGGAAGACAGATCTCCTTGACCTGTGGGGAGGAAACATCGTCAGTGGAAAAATCTGTTTCTTGCTAGTTCTCTAGGCCCCGCCCTGTGTCTGCCTGCACGGGAAATTGCTGATTTTGTGAGAATTTGTTGTTAAGCGCGTAATTAAGGGCCTTTCCTGATCATTACCTTGATTTAGTGTATATTGTAGAAATTACTGAAAATAACTTTTGTCACCTTTTCTCACTCATGTGGGAACTTCAGCCGGCGGTGTGTGTCACTGACGATACACGGGGCATGGAGGGATAGGGGGTTACGAATCAATATTTCCCGTGTTAAGTGACTGAAAGTGTTATATAAGTGTTAACCCCGCTTTATTCACGATCTGCCTGTTTCTGTACTGCTGAATCTACATTAGGTCCAAGTCTTGAATGCCCCCGACTGAGCCCTTCCTTCCTCCTCCAGCATCCTGCGTCTTCCACTTCATCTTTCAACCAGTTCCAGGTGCTCGTTCATCTACGACGTCAAAAACATCAACTGTTAACTGCGCTATTCAACATTATGATCTTTAAGTTGTGCGAATCTATGCAATATTCTTATGTTGAAAACCAAGGTCTCTAGCATTCCATGACGTATTCCTAGTGACCAGTTCTATTCATCAGTATTGTTTCTGACTGTCACATGACAAGGACAGAAAGAGATAAGGAGTGACTGTGACATTCAAAGTCAAGTGTTATTAAATTTTATACTTGTAAATTTTTCATTATTGTCAGCATTAATGACACATGCAATAATATCTATGATAATGTAGATGATGTGATTTTTTTTTTTTGTCATTAATTCTATGATTGTGATCATGCTACTCATTACCAGACACAGTATCCTTCACTGAATGTCAGTGTTAGCATTTTAAAGTTGTGATATTTGTTGCTGCTGTTATTCATTTTATTGTTATTGTCCTTATAAATCTTTACGTTGCCATTTTCATTTCTATATTGTAATGATTTATTGATATCAATGTGTATTACTTTTAACATCTTTTCGTCATTGACTGCTTGTTGAACATAATGCTGTCTAACTTATTGTTATCTCCATGTTTGTCTACTGTCATTGTTTGAACCGTCAGTTTGTCACCGAATGACTCGTCAACTATATATTTATTATACCTTCAATAATTTGAACTATTTTGGATTTTAATGTAGTATTTTTGTCACCGGGAGCAGCCTTGGTTTGTCTGACTACGTATTGTTTTGGCTGTTTTTTTTTTATTAGCTTGGCTGTTCTCTCACTACATCACCCTACCCCTTTTCAAAAATCTACTTTACTATTTAGGTAGATCTGCTTCTAAAATACTTACCTTTATTTAATTTATATTTGCTACTTTTACTGAGGAGATGCAGTATGTATTGCATAGTTAAGAAGTCGTCAACTAAGATCATCATCTGACACTACAAAATTGAAAGTACCTAAAATGAATCTGTCCACTGTAGGAGAAAAGTCCTTTTCATTTCTTGGCCCTACCATCTGGAACACTCTTCCAAAGACAACCAGGGAAATTAATGACATTGGTTCTTTCAAACGCCATCTGAAGACCCATTTCTTTCAGACAAACTAGGCTAGGTGTTTTTCGGCAGCAACAATAGTAAATATTTTTGAATTTCTTTTGTGTATGCGTGTGTGTGTGTGTGTGTAAGAGTTTGTTAAAGCGCCCAGAGCTTGTCATCGACGGGGTTGGGCGCTATATAAATGCAATATATTATTATTATTATTATTATTTTCAGTTCTATTTTCTGGTGAACAAGCATCTGGTATGTCAATATAAGTTTAAGAACCCACGGTGGAAAGCTGCCAGTTTTAGTGATACCACCTTATTACTATGGAGCTTCGGTTCATTCAATGAGCACAGGAGTGTAGAAGACACTTGTGTCTGTAGCACAGCCAGCAAGACATTTCGAGTTGAAAGGTATTTTGGATCGCGTACATGTGTGTTGTGACTGTGAGCGTGCCAGCATTAAATGACTGTAAGTAGTTATTTTAACATTCCATGCGCAGTTTACGCACTGCCTAAATTGTGTACAAACTTGTAAGACATGATATTAAACGGTGCATGAAAGAAGTGTAAAGTCCTTTGTTTTTATATCATAATTATTCTTTATAGTCTTCTCTTTCCTCCCCTTCTCTATTTTCTATTCTTCCATCATTCACAGTGACTTTCAAAGCCATGGTTATTATCCTGTTCTTACCATTTTCTTCGGCTTGCCTTTACAAAAAAAAATTGTGTAATGAATGTGTAAATAAGTAAATAAATAAAGAAGTGAATTAATAAATCAGTAGATAAACAAATGAATGAATAAATAAACAACCACGTGAATAAACACAGAAGAAACGAACAAACAAAACAAAATTTAAAAATAAACATTCAGTTGTTTTTTCGCTTTTTTTCTGGTAAGATAAGATACTTTGGGGAAAACGGTTTAGAATAAGAGGTACGGTTCGAATTGCTGATGCATCAGCATGCAGAGACATAGACTGAAAGAGACAGAGAACGAGAGAGAGAGGGGAGTGTGAGCCAGAGAGAGACTCAGGGAGAGAGGGTGAGAGACAGAGAGAGAGACAGTGGGAGAGAGAATTGGCAGAAAAATAAACGAAAAAGAAAAGGCACTAAAAATATCATTAAGCTGGGTTCTCATGTATACAGAAACGGAAACGGTAAAAAATCCTTCATATAGTAAACTGAAGAAGTGTTTCCATGTGTACGGAAACGGCGTGCGGAAACATTCTTTCTATTTCACTACTTGAAGACTCTTTGACATTTCCGTTGCCATTTCCGTTTTCGTATACATGAGAACCCAGCTTAAAGCTCCATTCCATATCATAGAGTTCGAAAATTGTTAATGTAAATTACTTCATAAACCACATTAGGAAGAGTTCGACCTTGTCAGACAGAATAAATAATAATTATCTAACAAGAGGCACGCCCACTCATCTATGACAAGGGAAATAACCAGTCCAGAACTATACTCCTCTGAATTATTATAGGAGTTATCTCCCGTTAATTCGTCCAGCACAACTCCCAGCTTGTGTCACTGTCACTGTCAGTCAGTGAGACACAGTTATCTGAATGAATTTGGGGCAGTCGGAAGATAAAACGAAACAAAAACAACAGCCAAGCTCATGAAAGAAACTGGGGAAAAAATCCGTTCTTTTTTTTTTCTTCTTTTCCTCCCCTCATAAAAACTAATTAAATACTCCGTGCTTCTGGAATTCAACCAACCAGCACTTAAAATTAAAAAAAGAAAGAAATCTCATTCCTCCCCCTCCCTCCCCCCCCCCTTGAAATGGTCACACCTGCTTAGTCCCACACTATTCACTATCTCCCCCCTCCCTCATCCCCCACCCCTCACGTTCCCCTGTCCACTCAACAGATTTGATACAACTCAAGGAGAAAAATATCCTCAACTTATCAACATCTGATTCGACCAACTGCATGCGCAGAGTTAACCGTGCCGAGGTAAAAAAAATACAAAAAACCAGTAACTCTAATTTTGTTTTTAAAAAAAAAACGAGACAGGTCCAAGAATGAGACTCTTGGGCATTTATCTTTCTATTTATGCCGGGTAACTGTGATTAACCTGGTAGAAGTTACTTGGTTTTTTTCCTCTGCATGCTTAACACCATAATATAGTAACTACTTGTTTTTCTGTTGTTGTTTCTTTATTATTAGGCTGCTAGACCTGTTACTTTATCAAAAACATCAGAACATATTCAACCAGTTCTCTAAAACCTTCATTGGTTGCCTGTTAGAGAGCGTATTCAGTTTAAGATTTTATGCATTGTGTTTAAATGCCTCAATCAAAGCTCACCAGAATATCTTTCAGAGCTCATTGAAAAATACATTCCACCCAAAAAATTGAGATCAGCAGAAGCAAAATTTATTAGTAGAGCCCAGATCAAGAACAACCATGGGAGAAAGAGCTTTTTCGGTGTGTGCACCTAAAATGTGGAGTGACTTGACTGATCATGTGAAACATTCAAACAGCTTGATCCAATTCAAAAGAAAACTTAAAACAGCGTTATTTACAAAAGCGTATACGCAGGATATGTAACATTCTTGAGACAGTGATTATGTATAGGTTGATGAAAATGTGTGTTGTGTGACTGAGAGAACTGTTAGGCGCTTCAGAGCACTCTTCTGTGGAATCAGGCGCTATAAAAATGACTTCTTATTATTATTATTATTATTATCTTTTTGCACACAAAAGCCCTCGATATGGACGGTCGGGATACTCTTCAAGATTTTGTACAACCAGATTATTATTTTGGAATTGAGGGTAAAAATTACAGCACCTTAAAATCTGTAGCAAGTCTTTCTCAAACTAAAGAGTGCACTGGGGGAGTTACTAGGTTTTACCTAATCACGACAGCGCCACGACAAATGGACCCTACCGTTATCTGCCCGAACACGAGAGATGCCATCATAATTATGTCAACAGGTGAACCTTATTTATTTTCATAAACGCCACTCCGGAAATTGAACCCCGGGTTTTTATTAGGTGGGCTACTTGTATCGTTGCGTCACCGCCCGCCAGCCATTTGTTAGTTCAGGGCGTGTATAGAATACCCGGAGTAGCAAAATGCCCGAACGCCAGTTCCCTGGTTTATAATGAATGTGCGATGTGAGTTTGACACTAATGGCCCGATTGATGGGGTGATGATGGCCGGGAGATTCCCGCACTGCACGTGAGCAATCGCTCACCTCCACTAGAGACCTGGCACTCGTAATGTGAAGTTTCAGCTGGTCACTTGATCACTTCCAAATGCCCTGACAAAAGTCACATTTCCGATATGCGCTACGGTATTTAAAAGTATTAAGAAACTAAAATGAATGGAAGTGTATATCAGTACAACATGTTGTATGGATATGGACAGTGCATATTATCCGTATAACATGTTTACCAAAAAGCGTGACTGGTGAAGGTTTGCTGAAACAAAACTTGGTACGGTGTGCACGAATTTAAAGTGACAACACATGGAATAGTCAGATGGACCTGGGGGCGTGAGGGTCTAGCCAGTTTGTATCAATGGGCGGTAGTCAGATTGACTAATCAGGCGAAAAGGGGTTGGGGTAGTCATTGGTGATCGACGTACACTCAAGTATATTATTAGCGCAGATCACGCAATATCCGAGCAGAAGTCGGATTGTTTTACTACTAAGCCGATTCATATTTTTAAAAACTGTTTTCACAAGGTCAGTAATATAGTATTCCGATGTGTGTTCTACGTCATCGAATTGTGTGCTTGTACGGATATGCACTGTCCATATCCATACAACATGTTGTAAGGATATGCGCTTCCAAAATGAATACTAGACAAACTCGTTTGGCCTGTCCAAAGCATCTTTAATTCTCTTGATTAAGCAGAAACCAGCAACGAGAGTAATAATTATTTGGTTTCAATCTTGAAGCCCATGGACTCACCAGTTGTTTATTCAGTGTGGTTTATGCCAGATAGGATACTATTTTTTATTTTTTTTTGCACAGAAATGTTTTCTTTTTGTAAAAGCGCTGATGTATTGAAGCCCAGGGGCTGAGAGAAACAAAATTTAGGTAGCTTGAATTCTAGATTAGTCCTGGACTTTTTAAAATCTTAGATCTTGGAGCAAGGTATGGAGTTAGAATGCTGTTTTCACAAGTTCAAGTTCAAGTTTGGTTTATTGTAGGCCTGACAGCCAATTCAAAATACACAGATCATATAAACAATCTTGGAAAACATTAACAGCAAACAAACAGACAAAATGCACGGTCATTCACTCTCTCCGCTCCCTGCTGCCTGCTACAATTTATACACTTACCTACTATTGTATACAACTACAAAATACAACTGTAATTGCCAGCAACAGTCATCATTTTTCAATCCTTACCCCCCCCCCCCTACAACCGATCTTTCCTCACCTTTATATGTTGTGAATTTACTACAATTGAAGATATCACTATAATTTATTTTTTCACACGAAGATTAATTCAGTTTCAGACTTCACCAGGAGAAGTCACAAAGCGATATTATTGTATCCGTTCAGAACTTTATGGTAAAACAGTGCAAATGAATGTAGTTCTCTGTCGTGCATCGGCGACACAGAAATGGATACCACCGCTAGTACGGGGTTCCAGAAGAAAGACTTGTGTGTTATGTGTCAAGTAAGTTGTTACTGTCGGATCTGATCTGTTAATATTTTTTCTCCATTTTGTCAAGTTTTGTTTCCAATGGTCCCTCTACACCTTTTTTATCTTGTTTCCACCCGATCCCGGTGATTCAATCTAAGTTTTTTTCATTCATCATTGTAGGAAAATCGGTTGTTTCAGATTGTTCATTACAATGAGGAAGTGTATATCCGTTCAACATGTTGTATGGATAAGGACAGTGCATATTATCCGTACATGTTTACCAAAAAGCGTGACTGGTAAATGTTTGCTGAAACAAAACTTGGTATGGTTGTGCACGAATTTAAAGTGACAACACATGGAATAGTCAGATGGACCTGGGGGCGTGAGGGTCTAGCCAGTTTGTATCAATGGGCGGTAGTCAGATTGACAAATCAGGCGAAAAGGGGTTGGGGTAGCCGTTGGTGATCGACGTACACTCAAGTATATTATTAGCGCAGATCACGCAATCTCCGAGCAGAAGTCGGATTGTTTTGCTACTAAGCCGATTCATATTTTTAAAAACTATGCAAATTAACAAGGTGAGTAATATAGTATTCCGATGTGTGTTCTACGTCATCGAATTGTGTGCGTTGTACGGACATGCACTGTCCATAGGGCTTCCTTACAATAATTATTTTCCCCCTGCCTCAACGATCTTCTTCCCGACAACGCTTTGATAGAACTTCAAATTGCCCACGGCTAGAATTCATCCAAACAGTCATTCTCATATACTGAATTATCAAGGACAGTAAAGGACAATAACTTAAGGACGGGTATTCGTGGCTGTAAAGTTCCCACACTCGGGTAGGCGGGTAGACTGTGTGACCCACCATGCTTGAAGCCTGTCCAGCTGTACCTTTTGCCGGGACAAAAGTTCATCCCACAACGAGCGACGCGATAGGCCAGATCGTACGGAGCACAGCAAACACCACCTGTCGCGTGCTCGTGTCCTCAGCGTTGGTGGGTGTGCGGGGCGGGAGGGGAGTGGCCAATATCTTTATCAGGTGAATGAAAGTTACTGGAAGTTACGCTTCGTGTCATAAACTTGTTGCGTTACACAAGAGAGAAATGTCAAAGTTGGAATAAGATGAGGGCGCCGACATATTTTTTTTTCTTCTCACTTTGGTTTTCTTTTGTGCAAGGGTTGAAGGGGTCGAGCGATATGTTTTGTGATCGTTTTCTCATACATGATTGGAATGTGGCATGTAGTTGGGGGGGGGGGGGGCACAGAGAGAGAGATGGGGGTGGGAAGTGGAAAGAGGGTGGGGGAGAGGGAGGAAGCTTGAAAAGGGGATGGAGGGTGGGGAAGTGAAGCGATCTAGGAGTGTCGCGATGTGGGTTACATGGGGATATTTCGACTGACACTCTTTCGAGGTCCGCTCCCACAATCGACGAACACCCAAAAATAAATACTTGCACTCTAGAAACTAAATAAATCAATTGCTTTCAATTTTAGCAGAACTGTAGAGCAGTTTAATTACAGGAATTAATGTAACAAATATAATTATAAATATATATATCAATTCAAAGGCAACTGAATCTAACTAATGGAACTACAGCTTTTATAAAGACTAACGAATTCAATCTAACTACTTGCAGGTCATATGAGTTATATGGCAAATAGAATCCGCGCACGTGGCGACAGATTTAACAGTTTAAATTCTATTAATTCAATGAGACATGTTATGATGTGGACATTTCCTCTAGACACGCCATGGAGAATGCTTGTACAACCATGCGTTGTCTGGCGGTAGCTCTGAAACTGTCTTCAAAAGTAAGTAGAACGGTTCACTTTCATCATTACAAATTAGTATAGACTCTCACCATGCGGCCCTCACTGGGAGTGAGAGCGCTGGATGTAAACGCTGTGGGTTTATATCAAACCAAGTAGCTTAGGCTCTGGAGCTTTAAATCAGGCCCCTCACAATGGACTGCTCAACTGCGTCTCCATGTCCCTCATCTGGCTGAGGACTATCGCCGTCCACCTCGTAAATGGATTTTCTACATGTGGCCCTGGTAAACAACAACAACTCACTCTCAGCGTGAGTTTTAACAATATCCGAATCATGACAAGGAGAGTGAAACGGGGGGGGGGGGGAGGAGGGCCACAGAGAGAGATGGAGAAGGAAGTGGAAAGGGGGGGGGGGAGATGGAGGGAAGCTTGAAATGGGGGGGGGGGATGGAGGGTGGGGAAAGGAAAGTGATGCGTTCTAGGAGAGTGAAACAGGGAGAGAAAGGGGGGGGAGGGGTCCTCTCTCGTTGTTCTTAGAGCACTGTGGCTGTTTTGGAAGTGTGACAGAAAATAACTTCGAACGAACCCCCTTTTCAAGATCGCATATCGGGATGGGGGCGGTAGGCTGGGTGTCTGGCGAATCGAAAGTGTGGCACAGTATTCGGCTCGTGTTTAAAAAAAAAAATAGGCACATTCCTGGGGTCGTTCTCTCTGAATTGTTCTCACAGATCTCAAAGATTTCTTTTCACACAGCCACAGACTGCTCCCTAACGGTACATTGCTCCTAGTGCCAACGCTATCTTAAGAAGGAATGTCCCAAAAAACAAGTTGTCAACTGTGAAATGATTACCCTCTCGTCGCGGCCCACCGTCTTTGAATGCTTGAATGACACGGTGCGCGTGGCTGGTTTTGTCTAACCAGGCGGTACTTAACCCTTTGTCTACTGATGCCGCAAAAGCTAGATCTTCTCAAATCCAATTTACCTTGAGATCCACTTATATCAGTTCTTTTGAATGCTAAATATGAATCTATATCAGGCTATTGATCTTCACTTGAAAGCCAGTAATGGAGAAACAAAACGTGAAACTGATGGGGCAGTAAAGAGCTAACAGCAATGCTGTTTCAGTATTGAGAGGGTTAAACATCTAAGCCAGCTCTGTTCCTTATCTCACTTCATGAACTTCGCCAAAGGTGCGGGCGGCGTCTGTGACTTTGAAAGTGTGTTTCTTCCGCCAACTCGGGTCTCCAATTCACGGGCTCACCTGCCTTTGACACCGGCGTACACGCGCAAGTTGACACTGGCGTAATGCACAGCAGATGTGTGTGCCGGGGTCGCGCGTGCGAGACGGTGCGGAGTTTCTGGGACATGGCGTTCATTGTGTGCATCGGCATTCGCTGGGGTTTGTTTACACCTCTCTGTATAAAGCAGAAAGTAGAAACGCTTGGCAGACCCTTGAAAAAAGATCTTATCAAAGTGTCAAAAATTTACGAACACCAAAAGCGACGCGTTCCTGTCATAACAATTTTTCTTGAATTAAATTGAGCAACAGGTGCAGCCTATGTGTCTTCTCAGTTTGAACATGTACAGAAAAATAATTACACAGAAAACACAGCGTCGTGGGACACTACTTGAATTTACTAATACTTGGACATTGCTGTCATTGGATTTTCTGATGTTGCTTCAGGCAAGCAAAGAAAACAAAATATGTAAGTGTTGTACTAAGGTGAAATGTGAAGACATCTCGCGCATGTAAACATAAAAAATTAAAATAACATAATGAATGTTTCAATAACCCCAAACTTGTCGAAATGTCTTTTACTCCAACTGCTTCACACAATATCATGCTTCGCACAGGTTAAAAAAAAAAAAATCTCCCAGAACCCCAATTTGTCCCGTTCCTCTCTGGAAATAATGGTAAAGACTGGTTTTCTATGCAGTGTAGACAGGTACTGACTCACAATTATATAACTGGTTGTTGCACCGTTCAATACTCGCTTAACCCAAGTCAGTTAGATACAACATTCGGCAGGTTACAAAACGTAGATAAGATAGAATCACTTTATTACCCCATGAGAGAAATTTCCTTTCACGGAGAGTTTAAGAGCACATTCATGGTACACACATATCTGACTCGTCATTACGTAAACATATCAGTCAATAATACAGACCTATTACATGAAGTCACATGTCAGGGAACCTTTGTGAAATATGGCGTACATCTATCTAAAATGTCTTGATGCGAATTGCAGAGGGCTAAATTGATCTTCTGTATCTTTTTCTGTTTGCTTTTTGATGCAGTTTCAGTTGTGTCGAGGAGATACCCCAACCCAACCTATTTTTATTTGTATGTCATCGGTTTCCAAAATGTTGTTTGTGAAATCAGCAGTTCTCTCAATGTTGTGAAGTTTTTTACAAAGTTCTAGCTTGCTGCAGTTTTAGAGATTTTCTTTCAGACCGGCTTCCAGCTTCGTGCCGTGCAAATAGTTATAAGCACAAGGTATATTTCAGAGTTCAATCTTTCTGCACTTGGCCATTACTTGCAGTCTGATATCTCATTTCTGTCACCTTGTGCCCACTCCTCCAGGTTCATCCCGCCAATATCGGGAGAGATGAAAATGATCTAATAGTGTTAAATTTACTTGAAATTTTGAAAATAATTTTAAAAAATAAATAAAAGCAAAGATGTACCAAGAGGTAAAATACGATCTGAGTGAAAGAGGCCAGAGAGTATCTGGAATCGACTATTGTTTTTGATTGCCTTTCCTCTTTGCTGTATATATATATATTTCTCTTCCTTCAGTCCAGAATTTCTTGTGCAGTAAGATAAAGCAACTAAACACGATGAATCTCCCAAGAGGTGGGCAAAGAGGGAGGTCTGGGGGAGGGGGGATTTCTGTACTCCCATGTAAAATCATAATTTTGGCGTCGTGTTGAAGTGACAGCGGGCGGAGTGTCAACTTGTACATTATGTCACACAACACTTATTCCATCTCGTTGCAATATCCGAGATCCCTGTAGTGCGATATGTTAATGTAGAACGATAAGTACAGCTGGCTTATAAACGGCAATATCAACACTGTGTTATCAGCTTTTTACACTGGGATTTCCTCAGTGATGATACTTGAACTCGTAGTGACATGGCTTGGCAGGCCAGCGTAGCGACTTCTCTACCACAAACTGATAAAATAATGTTGAAATTGTTGTAGGAAACTATAAAAGAAAAAAAAAATTGTACCGTTCGAGTTTTAATTCTCTTACCGGGGACGAAAACCTGAAATAAGCCTGGACGATAAGCGAGTGAAGTGTAATATTATATTACTAGCTGAGGTCCCCGGCCCTGCCTGGGATAAATCGGTTTGAATATTGGTTTCAGTTCTGGGTGGTTATTATGGACCTGCTTCATCTGGCCTGTTCCTATTTGTTCATTTTATTTTTGTTTGTTTGTTTTTAAATAAGTCTTACTGCTCTGCCTTTGTGAGTTGACCACGGAGGTACTAATAACACTGGAGTGCGCACAGCCCTCTTCGCTTGCCCTGCGAGCCGCGCACTATTGAAACCCCAAGATGGCGGAAAAAGTAGGGCAAAGTACGGCAGCGCAAGGCCCGCCCAGTACACTATTGTATGTAATAGATAGGGCCTAGTCAGCGCTGTTTATTCTCTTTTCACGGTGGTGATCAAAATTAAAAGATACAAACAGAAATAATAACATTTATGTTATTTACGGATTATCATATACTTGTATTATTTTCTTTTAAAGTGTTTGATAATAAATACAAGTTTATGATTTATGCTGTTTTTATATTATGGTATTTTTATTAATTGGTCAATCGTTCAGAAGTAAAAGGGAAGGGAACTATGTAGTACTCTTTTTTACCGCATGTTAGTTTAGCTCATGATGAGTCATGTTAAAAGACTTTACAAGTCAGTTTTTCTCCGATAACCAACAATGAGACGGTGTACATAACAATTCTAAAAAAACACACACACACAAAAAAACATGCTAAAGAACTGAGGGAAAGTTGGTTTTGCCATAGACCCATTAAGACCCAGGAGCTGGTGTGTGTGTGTGTGTGTGAGAGAGAGAGAGGGAGAGAGAGAGAGAGAGAGAGAGAGAGAGAGAGAGAGAGAGAGAGAGAGAGAGAGAGAGAGAGAGAGAGAGAGAGAGAGAGGCATAATTATAATAATATATGTAAATCATAGGCCGAGATGTAGCAAATGATCTGGATAGCCAAGAAGAAGAACATCTTAATCTACAAGCTTGGTTGTACTCACTCAGTCAAGTATATATCTAAAAATCAGAAGAGCCTTAGCCTAGTTATCCAGAGGTTTGAGCACAGCTGGATTGTGCATTCCAGAGCTTTTCCAAACAAAAATGTATAAATTCCTACGGCTACCCAGTGAATCTAGATTCTAGATCTATAGTCAATGCACTAGGTGCAGTCAGCACGTTGATGCGGTCAATATTTGTTTCTCCATACAGTTTCATTTACCAGTGTTTTTGTGACTAATCCACGTTTTGTGACGTTCTTATCAAGAGATCACAACATCACATAGCATATGAATGCTGTTTAAGCTTGTATTTTGCCTTGGATAACTTTCCCAAGTTTTGTGTTCGCACAACTTCCATCTTGAGTTCAAAGGTAAATATGTGACCCTACAGATTTCTCCATTTGGTGGTCTGGTGTAAGCTCACAGAAGTGCTCTGGACATTCTACTTCGGGTGAATTTTCATATTAAAAAAATGTTTTCTGGGTATTATGAGTGTGATTATGCACATATGGGACTGACTGCACCGACATGCATTCATCTGACACCTTGCATGAGGTGCGGTCACTGGTAATTGCATTGTGACATCAGTGTTGTATGTGCATCAACTGGGATCACTAGCACCATTATTATTTATTATTGTGATTACATGATGTATTCAAAACAAGAGTTCAAAAGAGCCAGTGCACACCAGCAAATAGTAAACAACTGAATTTAATGAGAAACAAAGAATAATATTGTGGTAAAATCCAAATACATAGGCTATTAAGGTCTAGTTTTATAGTAAATTCATTGACTTAAATTGAATGAGAACAGTTCTCCCTCCTTTTAAAGCAAGAAAGAAAGAAGGTGGAGAAGAAACAGAAGGTACAGGAGCAGAGGAAAAGAAAGAAGGAGTTAGCAGAGGAAAAGGAAAGGGAAGGTAGAAAGCAGAAACTGTAGTGCAACGGATGTGTAAACGCTGAGGCGCAGTCCGTGCTTGCCCTATACAAGATGGCGACTATCGCCTTCTAATGCGCACGCATGAAATCAGCTGTACGGACTCCAGTGTTATTAATAGCTCCATGGAGTTGACACACTGCGCATCCCGTGCAACAGCATGATTTGCGCACGGGTTAGTGTGTTTGATAGTGAACACAGCGCAGGAAGTGATAACGGAACCTTAAAATGGCGAACCATGACTCGAAATAGATCTAAATGATGGCGAAACAATAATTAATTTCCAATAAAAAAAACAACACCGATTTGAGACTTCTATTAAAAACTGTGCACCCTTACATCCATTCTGATGCACCATATAAAATTTGAAGTCTGAGAGTTGAGTGGTTCAGAAGCCTTTAGCAACGAAAAATCTCAAGTCCACAAATATATATAGTATAGATACCAGATGACGTACCGGGCATTGCCCGGAATAAACAATCCTGTGCTCTCTCTCTCTCTCTCTCTCTCTCTCTCTCTCTCTCTCTCTCTCTCTCTCTCTCTCTCTCTCTCTCTCTCTCTCTCTCTCTCTATCTCTCTCTCTCTCTCTCTCTCTAAGTAGTAATCTGCATTCTTGCTTCAGAACCCATGCGCGCCAGAACACTACGCACCAAACTGAACGCTTGATATGGTTACTTTTTATGACATGCACGGTACTATAACAGAATGGAGCCAAGATGGAAGATGAAAGTGAGAGCTATTGACAGCACGATGAAACAATGCATTTTCTATAAATTCAAGAACCAAACTAAGCAAAATAATGAAAACTTCCGTGCACCCTCCGCAGTATTTGAAATGAACATGTAAAATTTGGTTACTGTAGATGGCCTAATAAAAAAGCCTTTTGCATTCAAAGGTGGAGAAAGTGCGTAATATATAATTACGAGATGACGTACCGGGCACTGCCCGGAATAAACAATCCTGTGCTCTCTCTCTCTCTCTCTCTCTCTCTATTCTCTCTCTCTCTCTCTCTCTCTCTCTCTCTCTCTCTCTCTCTCTCTCTCTCTCTTCTCTCTCTCTCTCTCTCTCTTGTAATAAAAGTAGTAATCTGCTGCAGTTTTGCTTCAGAACTCATGCGCGCCAGGACACTACGCACCAAACTGAACGCTTGATAATTATGGTTACTTTTTATGACATGTACGGTACTCTCTGGTACTATAATAGAATGGAGCCAAGATGGAGGATGAAAATTAGAGCTATTGACAGCACGATGAAACAATGCATTTTCTATAAATTCAAGAACCAAACCAAGCAAAATAATGAAAACTCCCGTGCACCCTCCGCGGTATTTGAAATGAACATGTAAAATTTGGTTACTGTAGATGGCCTAATAAAAAAGCCTTTTGCGTTCAAAGGTGGAGAAAGTGCGTAACATATAATTACTAGATGACGTACCGGGCACTGCCCGGAATAAACAATCCTATGCCCTCTCTCTCTCTCTCTCTCTCTCTCTCTCTCTCTCTCTCTATTCTCTCTCTCTCTCTCTCTCTCTCTCTCTCTCTCTCTCTTCTCTCTCTCTCTCTCTCTTGTAATAAAAGTAGTAATCTGCTGCAGTTTTGCTTCAGAACTCATGCGCGCCAGGACACTACGCACCAAACTGAACGCTTGATAATTATGGTTACTTTTTATGACATGTACGGTACTCTCTGGTACTATAATAGAATGGAGCCAAGATGGAGGATGAAAATTAGAGCTATTGACAGCACGATGAAACAATGCATTTTCTATAAATTCAAGAACCAAACCAAGCAAAATAATGAAAACTCCCGTGCACCCTCCGCGGTATTTGAAATGAACATGTAAAATTTGGTTACTGTAGATGGCCTAATAAAAAAGCCTTTTGCGTTCAAAGGTGGAGAAAGTGCGTAACATATAATTACTAGATGACGTACCGGGCACTGCCCGGAATAAACAATCCTGTGCTCTCTCTCTTATAATAAAAGTAGTAATCTGCAGTCTTGCTTCAGAACTCATGCGCACCAGGACACTACGCACGATACTGAACGCTTGATATGGTTACTTTTTATGACATGCACGGTACTATAACAGAATGGAGCCAAGATGGAGGATGAAAATTAGAGCTATTGACAGCACGATGAAACAATGCATTTTCTATAAATTCAAGTACCAAACTAAGCAAAATAATAAAAACTTCCGTGCACCCGCCTCCACGGTAATTGAAATGAACATGTAAAATTTGGTTACTGTAGATGGCCTAATAAAAAAGCCTTTTGCGTTCAAAGGTGGAGAAAGTGCGTAATATATAATTAGAAGAGAGTACAGATTATTAAGTGTGTGTGTATATGTATTATAGGATTTCAAATTCCTGTTGGAAACTGAATATGTTCATCCATATGGGGAACTGAACATGGGCAGAGGGCTTAGAAATAACTGGGACGATTGGTGTTTTTGACTAGTATGAAGAGGAATTTTAAAAATGCATAATTATGTTTAACAAATCTTGTTAAAATATGAGGGGATGAGAAGGGGCAGGGGATGGGAGATCAAACAGGACTTTAGGCTGTCTTGCTTCGCTAGATCTGCAAAAGCGACAAACAAACATTTTTTCCCATCTCAGATTTAACGTACATCTGGCCCTTTCCATCTGTGTGTGAGATACCATCGTGGCACATAAAGTTAGTTTTAACCTGGATGACATGATAAAAGCATTAGTGATTTCATGCAAATTACACGTGATCTGAAAACGTATCATTTTCGTTTTATATTAACCATTTTAAGACTGCCCGGTCCACCGAGCAAGGGTTAATTTGTTTTCTATTGCTCGTTATGATGACCAAACTAGCCCGGGAGTCGAGCCCCCCTGGCGAGGGCCCATGATTTGGTGTAGCTCCGAGCCGGGCTTGTTATCAGTTGAGATCGGACGATATCAGATTGTGTGTCTTGGTGCACCCTCCAGACTTGCTTTTAACCAACTCTCCAGTCAGGACGCGCATGGTCAGGGGGAGGCACCAGTTTGTTGTAATTAGTGTCATACTTTCACCTCACGCTCAGACCCGCCCCTGATTATCATAGGGCAAGAAATGTTATCTGATCTGACTACTGATGAATCACAATGGGTGAATAATTGCACTATTATAGCAACACGGTTTGAGACATGGAGTATGTGGGAATACAGCAAGTGTCTACGAC
This sequence comes from Onchidella celtica, assembly GCA_963931925.1. Classification (NCBI taxonomy): domain Eukaryota; kingdom Metazoa; phylum Mollusca; class Gastropoda; order Systellommatophora; family Onchidiidae; genus Onchidella; species Onchidella celtica. The sequence continues at coordinate 50,019,054 of OZ007578.1, forward strand.
TACCTACGGCGTTCCCTTCGTTAGACTAATAATTCTTGGTGGTGACCATAAGGTACACGTTAAAGTTGGCAGGGCCTAACAGTATGCTTGTTATCAACTGAGCAATCAGATGGGGCGAGAAGTCCATCTATGACCCAATCACTCCCAGCTATGACGTATTATCTTCCGCTCTCCTGTCAGTGGATATTCGTGCGAAACTTGCTGCGCATTACGTAGGTACAGTTTCAGATAACGTATACCGTTACGGTGGGAGATATCCTCTAAGCTCGTAGGCGTCATGCCGAGATATGGTATTGTTTCAGGCGTCAGTCGGTCAGTATGACATTTGGTGCCCAAACCTGGTGTGCATTACAATAACCGTAACCTGGTAGTTCGCACCGCCAGTATCGGATATTTCCTGTAGTGTTTCAGACACATTTAACGTGCGAGTTCCAGCACCAGGCTAGAAAACTTGTCATATCACCTGCTCATCATTTCAGCTGCCAAACCAATTTTGACGTGACGATTTTGCGGAGCTGTAGCCTAATGAAATGCTGATGACAGGAAAATGAACTAATTTTGATCAGTCTGAGAGAAGAGAATGTGATGTGGTTTCACTGGAAGACAATGGCTGTCAAACTGTTGACAGGGGTGTAAATTATCCTACGTTAAGGAATGACCATATAACCGGTGACACTGTTTCAAAGTGATCACGAAACTATCTCTTGTTGATTCCTGACAGTTTTAAGTTTTGGATGACCCCCACCCACAACCCCACCCCCAAGTCCCCAACCCCGCCACTGGCTCGGAGTTGTCGCTGGAATTTTGTCTGGGCATGGGGAGGGGGGGGGGGGTTGGGGGTGGAGGGAGAGGGGATAAAGTCTTCATGGCATCGTTTTCCAAGCCCTAAATCGTTAAGGCCTGTTTACACTGGTAGGTTTTAGGAATAGAAAACAGGAATGGGGAACTGTGTGGGAAGAACTCTCGAAACATGACCAAAACAAACGATACACGTCGTTTCTCATTCAGAAAACAGACCAATGTAAACAAACAGCGTTTCGAAGGGGGAAATCGGAAAACAAAAGACGGAAAGCCAGGAGAGTTATTCCCACACAGTCCCCCATTCCTTTTTTCTATTCCTAACACCTACCAGTGTAAACAGGCCTTTACACTGAAATTCATTCTCGTCGTGACAGATTTCTGGCCTTTTCTCCAATAAAGTCTTGTAAGCAACTCAGTGGCACTTTTACAAAATAGTACCGGTATAATTATTTACTAGTGTAAAACTTTGTTTCTTTGGGTTCCAGGACGAACATAAACAAAACGCACTCCCAGGCGCGTGCTTGTGTGTAGAGAAAAACAAGAGTAAAATTAATCGTCTTCCTGATCGAAATCAATAAACAATGTTTAAATTTTGTGATTACACCTTTTGTAACTTGTCTTTTTAAAATCCTCTACGTTCACAAAAAAGGGCAGTAGTGATACACAATATTTATGACAATCAACAATCTTTGCTAACAAGACCTTGAACACATTTCCAGGAAGCTCGACTATCTAATGGGGAAACAAGAAAGTATTGGAATTCATTAAAAAAAAAAAAGTGAGCACTGAAATGGACTCAACCGTCTGGCTTTTTTTTGGGGGGGGGGGGGGGGGGAGGTTTGGGTGCAGAAAACAAAACATGAATCCTCTATTTGATGAGATAATCTCATTTTATTCTGATTAAAATAAGTTTGCTTGTATCTATTTAATATCACGGTGATGAAATTTACAACCTAGGCCTTTACTTGTATGTAATGAGTCTCTGGTATATAGGACATTTAATGTTGTGACGATTTTAGTTTTTTTGCATTCCGATTTCCCCGGTCTCTGCCCTTCCCCCTACAGCTAACTCATAAAACCTACAGAATGATTATTACAGCACACGTACTGGTCTTTTAACAGAAATACTCAGTAATGTTAATTAGACGTGTTAATTAATTTAACTTGGTATTTTTGTTGTTATTGGAATGTTTAGTCTTTATCCAATGCGGTCAGGCTGACGCAGTAATGGGATCCCGGGTATTTGGCTTCTGCCTGGTCACTCGTCATTCTGTAAGTGCCCAAATGTGCGATATTAGGAGTACTGGACGTTTTCCTGGGAGGGATTCGAACCTGAGACCTCTTATTAAGACAGTTACACTGTCAATAGACAATTTATAAAGTACAGTACACAGTCGGTGGACCGACGCTTAGAAAGTACACAGTCGTTACGGTGATATATTTTTCCCAGAAGAGAGTATTGTTTGTCAGTGCCATAGAGCACCCCACACGACAGTAAGAGACTGTTATGCCCCCCCCCCCCAAACCACCACCACCATTTCCCACTTCAGGGGGCCAACGTCTAAGTACCCTACCTAAAGAAAGCGAAACTTTTCACTCATCGCTGATGTTGACTCTACCCATACATTTGCTCCAACTTGACCCAGGCTAATCCAATTTCAGGAAATCCTCTTACACCTCCCCCGCTCCGTTTATTGACCCTCCAATTACGACACCCTATCCACTTGACCACTGGTCATTTTTCATGTCATCCTCCACAGCGTCCGTTCTGTATCCATCCATTGACAGCGTCAAATCTTACACAAACTGCAAACGGATTTAACCGCCCCAGACACCTTCCCACAACTGGCCGCTCGACCACAAATTGATATTTTGACCGGCCGTCTACTGGTCTGTATCATGAAATAGACGGCCATGCAACTACTGTACCGCATTCAGCAAATCCCGTTTGGCACTGTGTGGCCGTTACTGATTTCACGAGCCGTAGCATCCTTTGTTACATTCAACTCTTCAAAAAAGCGGGCGACCACATGTGTAACCCTCTGATCAATAGTTGGTAAACTTAAAACAACAATTATTGTATAGCTCCGAGTACAAGAAAGAAAGGCGTATTCTCAGAACAGCGAGTTTGTCTGGCTGTGAAAGTGGATTGCGTAACTATTTTTAACAATGTTTCTGTGCAGGTCGAGGGGAGTAAACGTTTATCAATTCTCTAGCCTTTGACCCTTGCTGCGGATCCACGACATGCGACATGAAATGTCCACCGCACATCGGAATCCAGTTTATTTATTGTTTTTAAATTTTGTGTTACTCCATTTCATTCCCTTATACTACGTGAAAGAATTGCAGTTAAGGTCATTGTTGTTCTGCGTTTCGAAAGGAGATAGTTCAATTAACTTTGTATTCTATTCATTACTGCGAATTTCTCTCCCCATGCTAACATGTATTTTCTTCAATAACTTGACCTGAGAACGCATTTTCTTTAGTATGTGGACTGGACATAATTATGCGAAAACTGGCATTTTCTGACAACGGCTAATAGAAAAAGAATAACAGCAAAAAACGTCATGATTAAGCCTAAGGAATTTTGCGATAAAGAGGTATGCAAACGTGGGAGCGACAGGTGCTCTAAGAAAATAATTCAGAGAAAAAGTGGAGTAGTCGGAGTTTCATTTATGACGGCCTACTCAAAAATAAGAAATGGACACAAAACTTATTTTTGTAAAGGGGGAGGGGGGGGGGTCAGTAAGGGAGGCAGACTTCTGCGTTCTTTTGTCTCCATGATCTTATCAAAAGAAATGAACTTGGCTTACCAGTTAAAGAGAAAAAAAAAATGCTCTCAAGCGTACACCTAGGCTATAATTCCGCTACGGACGCGTTTTGTTAAACCTTCTGGACGGCCCCAGTTTATCAGCCTATTGTAGGTCTGTGCCGCTTGTGAGACTTGAGGTTTTGGCCGTCAACATCTGTCCATCTGGTTTTCGTCACCCTGCCCGACGTGCCGGAATCCCCATCAACTTTGTATAGACCCCGGGCCCCTGCTCCAGACTGCTGCCCCTCATAACGGCCATTATAGCTCGTGTCACGCTCAGATTGAGCTCCGCACGCGCATAGATCGTGCAATTAACAGACAATGATCATGGGTGAGAATGCTCATACTTTCAGTCCTTGCTTGTTTGTGGAAAGGGGCGGGAAAGGCGTGGTAGGGGGTTCATCAGAGCTGTGATTCATTGTGAGAATTGTTTGCAGGGTGAGGAGGGGTGGGGGGAGGGTTGACAGTTGAAAAGTGAGGTATAGCGGTGGTATCTGTGATTACATGTAGCGCATGTGTGAGTGAACGTGGAGGATTCCATGACAGGAGGTATTAATGGTGGTGGTGGAAGGGGGGGGGGATAGGCCTTCGACTGGCTTCATTATGTAGATCTAGGTGTGGAGAGAGAAATATTTTAATGAAACAATCAGAAATAATCAACTTCAGATATTTTTTTCAAGGAAATATTCTTAACGCAGTGATTACTTTTAGTAGAGGACACAGTTAAACGTGAAAATTTTTTTAAAAAATTACATGACATTTTGTTTTTCTTGAGTGAACAGACACTGAGACAGAGGGCGTTCTTTGGCTGTCTGTTTACTCCTTAAAAAAAATAAATATATATATATAAATCAAACATATAGATCTAGCCCAGTATTTTGGAATTCCATAAAAACAAAAACGTCCCCAACATTATTTGACTGCCTGTGCAAACCCTATTTTTACACTTACAATTTACTCCTCAAAGTCTCTACGCCAGTCCTCGTCATTGTTGAACGAACACAACAAAAATTACCGTTAGATAGAAACGCTACCTGTCATAAATTTTTTTGTATTATCTTTCTGTTCTGAAAAAAAGCAATGCAAAAACGTCGCCACAAGTCATCTGTAGCATGTATTGTTATGTCATTCTCGCGCGACCTGGCCTCATTCCATCACACGCCCCATTCTTTACAATTAAAAAAGCAATAAATTTCAAGCCCAGGGTGCAGACGCTGAGTCGAGATCTCACATCTGCTCCGACGGGCTGCACCGGCGCGTGCCGATAGTAAGGCGAGCGCCCTGATTGGTCGACAGCGACGGAACGTAATCATTGTTCCGGTGTCAGTGAAGCTTCGTCCCTAGTGACACTTGGCGTGGGGTTAGCAGTGAAATGACTATAAAGTCGAGCATGTATCAGAATGTCGGACCAAACTTATCCAAACCTTCAGAATCTTCAGTGCCACACATTGCTGAACATCCGAGAATCACAGTTTCGTGGACTTGTTGTGTATTGTGTACATGGACTTGGATTTGTAGCCGGTCTGACGCTCGTGGTGTTGGGTGAATTCCAACCATTTTCTCGACAAAGCAGAAACCTACTTTCTGTTCACACTTCCTATGCACAGCAGGATGGAAAACCTAACCAACGTTTGTGAAGCTACAAGTCAGTCACACGATTTGGAGCACAGCAAACCTACTCACAGAAAGGTAAAGATTTTAAATAGTTTTTCAGTGAAAGAATTATAGATCTAGAAGTCTAGATTCTAGATCTAGAGTGTCTAGATCTAGAGTCTAGTCTAGATCTAGCCTTAAAGGCTGGAACATGTTGTCAGCATTAGCTAAATCTTGTGTAAAATCAGCAAAAATAAGTTGCCAAGTTCTCCTTGGAAAGTACAATAAATGCAAAAAACAACACAGCAACACAAGATTTAGGTAGGCTATACATCTATAGATCGCTATAGATCTAGGCCTATATTAAAATGTGGAACTGCATGGATATCAGTGTGCATGATGATATAATTTTTATATGATGAGCAGGCGTTTGTTTGATCGTGTTTACAAGTGTGTAAATGGAATATAAGATGGGGCTAAAAATTATAATCTTGTGAATACACGAAGTTATTGAATGTTTTAAACATGTGCAGACAATTAACTTTATATTTCATTTCATATTTTAATGACATTTAATTTCATCTTATAATTATTTGTGAATGCTGACTGTCTCAAAAAGAATAAGAATGAAAGAGGGTCTAATAATTGGGAAGGAGCACCATTTGAGTGTTGGCTAGTACAACTTTAGCCAAGCACACATTTCATGTTCTGAGTGCTGATCGCCAAGCCAGCAGTTGCTATAATAATATTCATCTAGAGGACTAGCACTTGCCAGGAGGGTACTGCTTTGGTCCTCCGACACCCAGCTTACGGCTGCTCCTAGAATCGCATCCTTGGAGTACCCCCATTAGGTGACTCAGATGGAACTCCTCCCAATAATTGCAAACCAGAAATGACACACAGCTGATGTTAACTGTGGAATATAAACTTTGTCCTGGATTTGAAAAATAAAATCTTAAAAATTGTTTCTCTTCACAGGGCAAGAAATTACTTGCAGAGAAAAAGAGACGGGCAAGAATCAACAATTGCTTGTTACAGATTCGAGATCTTGTGTGTGATGGAGATGAGGAGAAGGTAAGCATATATATTGGTCTGACATCATTTTTGTCCCTTATCTTGCATGAATTGACTGGCATTTCAACCAGCATAAAATTTGGTCTTACATGTTGGTTGGCATAGAATATTGTGATACGAAGGGGATCATTGCAGAAAACATCTCTACGTTATAATCTTCTTTTGCGGATTGAATTTATTTTTGAAAATTTATTACTACTGTAAAAAAAATCTATTTTGGAGGTCTCTCTGGAATGGCATGTGAGAGCCAGATTCATTACCTATGCCATTTCACACGATATACATGCTGCTTTGAGTCATCCAAAGGAATATGCTATGTCTGGTTTTTCTTTGAGTCTGAAACCACTTTATTTACATGTATTTGATTAGTGAATGATTGATCCAGTGAACCATATAGTTTGCAGATGTATGTTTCTTATGCACAGATGTATTTATGTCACATTAGTAAACAACTGTTAAACATCCATTTTATCTCATGTCCATGAAATACATTATAGTTAGATGATTTTGTTTTCCCAGGACACTGACTTGGATAAGATGGAAAAAGCTGAGATACTGGAGAAGACACTGGAAGTACTGACGAGACTGAGACACGAGTCCAGTTCTGCTACCCACACTAGCACATTCTCAACACGTAAAGCCATGGCTGTGCGGTATGCCTCCGGTTTCAGTTCTTGTGCAGAGGAATCAATTAGATATATCCAGAACTCTCGGCTTGTTCCATCTGAGGTAAAAGTTCAACTGCAGACTCACCTTCGAGCAATTGCACGCAGAATGGAGACTGTTGTGCAGGTAGACAATCAAGGCTTGAATGTTACTCCACCTTATTCAGCATTACGGCCTTCTTCATCTTCATCATCAGTATCGTATGACAACACATTACCTATGGACCGCATGAGAGAAGATTCAGCCTTCAGAACTTATGACAGAATGTCATGCCCAGTTGACATGTCAGAGGTCAGAGGTTACTACATTCCCTCACCCATCCACACATCAACACCAACCTTGCAGCAATCCCAGCATCTACCCTATAATGCAGGGCCACTACTCCAGTATCAGACAGATCCAGAACGCATTTATCAAACACCAGATATTTGTGTGAATCAAAACTTTGTTGAAATGCAGCAAAAGCCAAGGGAGAAACAGTTCAGTGACACTGTGGGTGAGCAAACAAAGAATAAACTAGATTCTGCAGAGGAAATAAAACCCCATTCCAGCTACAGCCCTGAGGTGCACAAGCCACAAGTTTGCTATTCAGATTCCAGTAAAGACCAACAGTACACACCCTCCTACTCCTCTCCATCCTCAGATGCCTTATGTCCCCTGACTGTGCCATATACCAGTCCAGGCAGCTCTTCTGTCATTCTTACTCACCCTCCCGTACTTCCCACTTCACCTCTGGTAGCTGATCAACCTGTTTACAGTTACCATGGCTACGAGCCCTATCCCACAGTGCCAAGCATCTTGGTTCAGCCAATCCAGTATGTGACCACACCTATCAAAGCTATCCCTGTCACAACTACAGTGGTTACCACTAAACAGCCAACAACACCCAGCAATGCTCTAGACTTGTGTGTAAAGGGGAATGATCAACACAAAATTTCACCTGAAACTATGTGGCGACCGTGGTAGTGGTGATAGCCCAGTTTATGACGTGTGTAATAATGTAATTTGCACCACAACACTTCCAAGCATAATTTACTGTTATATTATATTTGTACTGATGTGTAATACCTGAAAACTCTGAAATCCATAGTCCAATGTATTTATAGTTCTGAACTCTGTAAGACATCAGTGAAAATTTTACTTTCTTAGTCAAACTGTGATTTGCTGTCTTCTGTTGTTAACTTTCTAGGTGATGTTCTCTGTCACTCAAACAGCACCATTATTATAGAGCATATATATAGGATGATTTCATTTGTTGTTGCGACAAGCATTCAGGCTTCATAATTGCATATTTCTGGACAATGGGACTGTAATTGAACTGAAGAACAATGAACTGAAAATGGATGGCTCTTTTTCTTGGTACGGAGGAAAAGGTAGATTGCTTGTATAGACAATGTTTCATCAGACTCCCTACCACACATCACAATTGATTTCGTCCTGTGCCTAAAATTTAATAGTAATAGTTACGTAGAGTTTTGTACAACTTCCATTTCAGTTTTGTACATGAAGGTGTGAAAAACACATTTCTGGTTAATTCTTCCCAGTACTTTTCTCATTCTCATCATGTTTTCAAAGTTTCAACCCATTCTTTACTCATTCAGTTTATTGTCACAGCTGTTTAGGAATTAGATTTGTACTGCATGAAAACTCTGTCCTCGCAGTAAAACAAATTACTATGAAAGAAGGAAAAAGAGAATGTTTTTCAACATATTTTATACAGGGTAAAAATGCATTTTTAAAAGTGGAATTCTGTGAAGAAGTAGGCAAATATTCAAATTGCTTGTCATAAGTGCACGTTGTTGTCCATCAAATGTTGGGTATTTGATTTATACATATGTATATCACTGTCTCCTTGTATAACTTTCCTTTTCACTTTTCAGTATTTATAAATGTAAATTCGAGACATTTATTTCCATCAAATTCAATTTAATTTTCAGAATTTTTGTTCAGAAATCAACCTGGATTTTAGAAGAAAAAAAAATTGTTGATGTCAGAGAATGGAAGTCCAAGCAAATCTGTGATATTGTGTTATACCATGGTTTACTTTATTAATGCTTACAGCATTGTAATAAAATGTTTGCATAATGTTTTTAAATCAAGATATCTGTTTTTGTGTGTTTCATATTGGTGATGGGATAAGGGACAGTTTCCGTGTCTTGTTGCTGGCTGGGAAAACTGTCACACTATGTTAAAATCACAAAATTTCAGGAGAAGTCAAAAACTATTGTATTCTTGTTGTGTGTGTCCTGAAGTAGAACTATTTATTCTAAACTGTTTCCTCAAGATACATATGTAGCTAGTTAGATTGGTGAGGTGAAAAACTATAAAAAATCACAATTTCAGTTTTTGGAAAATTTGACCTGCGACAGTTTTCTTGGACAGCAACAATTTGTTGATTCATCTTTACCAGACTGAGCACAATTGAAACATTGAATAGTGCCAGAAAATTTTGAATTTCTCACTGCAGGAGGGGCAGCCCCATTATATCTGATAATCAGTAAAGAAGCACAAAGCCTTCTTGAAATTAGTTTATTAATGGAAGTTAGGTTTGTGCAAGTATCTGCTGTGGTTTCCCAATTTTCTCAATTCAGGCACATTAAATATGCAGGCAGGACAGAAAGACCTGTGTAAAATACCCTAAGTTCTGTGAACTGGCACTTCTTGTCCAACTCAATCACCCCAAACAACCCCAAGGAAGGTAGATGGAATATTTGATGAAACTGACAATATAATTTAAATGGTAAAATAATTCATAAAATAACTCATGAATGCAGATTTGAAGTGACTAACAATTTAATTGTGTATTAACTGGCAATAGGAGTGATAATGATAATCGTAGAAAAACATAATGGCATAAATAAATAAATATGTGTAAATGCACAAACTACAGTGGACCCTCCGAGATAAGACCCTCTCATTTACGACTTCCTCCCAATTATGACCTAAAATCTCACCACGGATCCGTTTTTCTATACAAAAGACCTCCGAACAGCGACTTCCTCCGAGATCCGACATACGACTCACTCAGAACTTTTGTTCAGTCATCCCGCCACTCCAAATAACGACCCTCCGGGTGTATGAACACGTGTAGTTTGTCGCCGGACGGTCGTCTTCATTGCGTAACTCCAGTGGGGAGCGCCTACGTGTCCATTTCGCGTATGAATGGCCGGAACATTACTTAGGCTGCTAGCATATGATTGGACAAAGGAAATAATATCGTTCGAGTAAGCCAATGAAATACTATCCAAATCGTATGGCATTCGTGTTTTTTTTCCCACGGTAACTTTCACACGAGTGTGGTCATTCACATGTTTGAACATTGTCTTCGAGATAGCACATGTCACATCGGTCGTAAATCTAGCTCTACACCCTCGGTTACAGTACATGTAGAACTTTTACACGCCCGCACCAGAACTGCAACAAGTGCTCAACCCTCAGTTAAAACTACGTTCCAGACTAGACCTAGAGGTCTAGATCAATCTAGATCTAGATCTAACTCAGATGATGAGCAACCGGAAGAGAAAGGCACTCGCATTGGAGGAGAGAGTCAACGTTGTAAAAATAAAAAGGAGCAAGGCTGGAGAGACTGCAAAAGGCATTGCAGATCATAATATTACGTTCAGGAACCAATAAAATTTGACTGGCAAATAGGCTACCAGAAGTAGCAGAAAACTTGCAGACAGTCCAGAAGTCAATTGACAATTTGCTACTGAACGGAAGCATGAAGCAAGCCAGCATCTCTGACTTCTTTTAAAAGAAAGTCTGACTTTTTTTCAGTGGAGTACATGTATTATAATATGTGTTCACTGGATGTAGCACAGTATTTTGTGAGTACAAGTGCAATAAATTTTCTTTTCTCATAAAAAAAATTAATTTTTTTGCCTGATCAAGTCAACTTGTGGATGTGTGCAAAGCAAGAAATAGATCTAAACTTATAAAAAACACTTTATTTACACCAAGCTCAATGTAACAAATAGATGAATAAATTGTTGTGACCAGCCGACATCAATGCTAGTGTGAAACTCTTGAGTTAAGACTCCCTCCCAGTTAGGACCATTTTCATGAACATTTACAGAGGTCTTATCTCGGAGGGTCCACTGTAGTAAGAAAACTTAGTATTCAAAGCCACTGAATATCATAAAATTTTATCTTTCACACAAATTTTATTGCAGCAAAAAGTTCATCCACAGGTGCATTCCATATCACCACATTCATCCAAACTAGATCCAGGTTAAATATTTATCTTGTATGCTCAAATTGGCAACTTAGACCTTGACAATTTCATCTGAAGTTTACAGGGAAAACTGGTAAAGAAATATGTTCTGCATTTTTTCCTTGTATTAAGAAAGAAAAAAAAAAGGTAAATTTTCATACTATCACATTTTGATTAGGTGATTATTTTCTGAATTGATGTTGAAAAAATTTCGTATTGTTTCAGTTTCACAGTCTGTCCTCCAAAAATCTACAAAAGTAGACTTTAAAAACACGCTTCATCAACCAAGAATAACAAGGTTATATTTGCCATTTAACATATTATATTTATGTTGAATAAAACCTTGTAATTCCCAGCTGCTGACATCCTCACTCACATTTGCATATCAGGGATGGGAATTTAACGCGGATTTCCGCGGAAGTTGATTTTGAGCATCCTCGGAAATTTTTTTGCGCTCGCGGTACAGTCGGCTTTAAAAAAAAATACAAAAATATTATAGTAAGTTTGCGATTGACAAGAAATCTGGCATAGTCTGTGATTCGTAGGCTTTCGTGAATGATTTCCCTTGCGTCCACTTCCTGTTTACTAGTTTCTTCAAAATGGCTACCCGCAAAGATATTGTTAGTTCTCGGAGTGACTTCTTTGACGAAACTGGCTTTGCCCCTTGACCCCACCGGGGCCTAAGGCGGCCCCTGGACCCCGGCCGCATTAGGTTTCCTCTGAAATGGCTTTGACCAATTCCCATCCCTGGCATATTTACAATTCCTGCTTGTCACCCCTGCATGCATAATGATGACCATTCATTCTTTACAGCAAAGGATTAAACCTATAGATACACAGGCTTTTTTATGCAACTGCGTAAGTCGTATCAAGAAAAGCAAACACAAAAGAAGGTACTAAAACTTCATTGCCAGTTTCAAAGGAATAAAGCAACTGAAAGCTAAGTAAATTCATACATGAACAGAAAAACTTGTATATGACACTGGCCCAATGTACAAGCAACATCAACTCCTATACTGTATGAATAAAAACATTTAATCAATCCACATACAAAGTAATGTCACATCAGGTACCGTAGTTAATGAAGAAAAAGCAAATGTTGGATCATGTAAAGGCTTGGAAGGCGAATAACACAGAAATCTAGTCTATACAATAATAAATCTACGAGCAGCAACATCTACTTTCTTTTGCTATTTGAGGGGGAAATGTTGTCATTATCAAAGGTTTTCATACAATTCTGATCACACACATACATTCCACTGTCCACTTCAGCCACAAGAATGCAATGAGATTAATAAAAATTTCGGATGTCACAATGACATAAATTGCAGTTCACTTATTACACATAAAGTGATGATGGTGGGGGGACATTACTCTTTTTCAACATCTTTTAACAACCTCTATTTTTTATCTTATCTATTTACTTTTTTCTTTACTGACTTTGAGCAGTGGAAAAAAAAAATACAATCAGACACAAATCTGAATCCTGCTGAGTCAGAAAAGCTGATCTGAAGAATACTGAATCTGCCTGAGTGTTGCAAGAACTATTTGAACCTGGTCGGTGGTCCCTAATCCATCCTCCTCTGCCTAAACTTGAACCATCAGAATCTACACTCCCAGAGTAAAGCTCTCATCATCTTACATGTGAGGAAAGTATACTATGAGAGTAATTCTTGTATGGATGGTTCAAACAGTTTTGCATGTGCTCTAAAAGTTAACTCATAGTGAGCAACTCTTGAGTTCAGAAGGTGTTTAACACTACCAGCATTACTGGGGCAATCAAAACTACCAGGGAAGCAAATGTCATCTAAGGTTTCTCATGCATTTTGATCTTCATGTGGTTGGGCCCAAAAAACTATGTTGTGAAAATAAATGCTACTATGTTTGACCTATGTTGGATTCAGATTCTAACATTGGTAATAAAGCAAGCATTGCTAGTAGGAAATTCGCACTTTTTTTTTTTTCGTTCTGGCACAGACTTGAGTGACAAGCTGTCCAACATGGCACAGAATCACAGAATGTTCAGTGTCTCAACACTCCAGGTGTAAATTATGTCTTAAACACTGTGTTAAGTGGAATGCCTTTCTTTGCCTTCAATGTCTGTGACTGCTTTCATGTGAAGAGCAAAATTCTGTTTATGAGAGGTTAGTACCACATGCCTAACGGAACTTTTGACCATAAAGATAACATTATTGCTAAGCAACACATGATTACAGGGTTCTGACAACTGCAGTTTCTATCGGCGTGACATTACACTGTAAAATTATACGTGATTGAAAGCTTCGGTGTGACAAGCATTTGAATGCCTTATCCACCGCTCCTTTACTTGTCAAACAAAAACAACACCACAACTATATTATATTGCATGGTAAAACACTAGACAAACAAATTATGCTGAGGTATATAAAATATCTTATTGCAAAACTTACAAAACAAGGCAAACAAAAATTAACAACTGCAAAACATGAAACCATTAAAATGATCTTACAATAAAATAATTGCTGAGTATACCTGCTTTATAAAAAAAAAAACAATTACAGATGGGAGGTGTTGATTGCTAGAGAACGAGTTCACTCCACCCCCCCACAATGCAATCCAGTGTACACCTAAAAACAAAAAATACTTTACAAGGAATTGATAATGCACTGAAAACTAAACAGTTCACTACCATAAATGGTGTTTGGTTGGTGGAATGGTAAAGTGAACATTTTTACATTTTCAAATTGTAATCTGTTGAGTAATCAATGGTGTAATGTTCCATGTCCCAACAATCTATTAGCAAGAGACCAATCGTTAAATTTGATATTCATGATCAAAGTTAACTCACAGCTCTTAGCAGTGTTTACGATTTTGACTGACATCCTCTGCTGACATTACATGGTTGACATATTGGCTATGGTCCAGGCATGGGCAAAACTTTCATATAGTGAGGGCCAGGCCTGAAAACTGAGAGTGCAGGACACTCTTACCTCATCCTAAAAAGCTTTTCTCTACATTAACATTTATTTCTTTGGATGTTATTTAAAGTAACATTTCTTGCTGGATCTGGGGTGGGGGAGAGGGTGCATGTCTGTGCACATATTTACGTACTTGTTTTGTAGTTCAGTGGCCTGCGTGTAAATTTTAATTTACCCCCAGGGCCCGCCAAAACTGCTTGACAAACCAGATCTGGCCTGCGGGCTGTAGGTTTGCCCCCAATTATGTCTGCTGCTGTTCAAAATTTTCATTAATGTTAACTTTATCATGACCGACAGTGACATATTGCCATCTATACTGGATTACATGGTTTCCCTTGCTGATTTCTTCCATTCGCTCTTTGCAAGTCAGATCAGATGAAAACACCATTTCACAAACTTTCAACTACTTGACATCCACTGGATATATTAATGAATACAATGAATCGGAGTATGTCCCATAATGGATGACGCAAATACACTTTGAAACAATTGATAAAAAAAAGGTCAACAAAAATTTGACCAATGACAGAACAGAACACTAATGTACACAGACTAATAAACATGAATAAGGTACCACTAACTACAAATGGTATTTATAAGTGGATGGAATAATTATCAAAATTTCAAGCTTGGGATAAAAATTGCAACAGCATGTACGTCACTACCTGGCAGTGCACAATGTATGGCAGATCATATGATAATAGTATTTATATAGGTATTTTAAAGCTGAGAAACTGACTTCAGAGAGTTTTGTACTTCTGACCACGGAACTGTGTTATGAACAGAACAGGCATGCAGAAACGTCCCCAGCAACTAAATCTGTAATCTAAATATGAAAACTTTATCCCTGAATGCCAAAACATTTTTTGTTGTTTTTTTCTTTTCTAAGATTCAGATAATACCATTCCACCTAATTTCCCACTAAATTTAAGAACATTATTCTTTGTTAAGATTGTTTTCCCCATCTAGACTTCCTAATATCACATTTAATGACCCCATCATGGACCTGAAGAAAACAACAATCTTTCCAGCAAAATTTTTCTGTCTTCACTGCCCATATTCCAAAGTTAACCTGGCCAAGGGGCTAAGCTGTTGAAATATCTTAAGTTTAAAATTCTTTATGGTCTTGCAATTTCATGCTGAAAGGGTTTGAAGACACCAATTAGTAAGTTAATCATTGTCCATGTTTGAATGATTATGCGTAGATGTGAAAAAAATCTTATGTAACACAGCTGTGTTCCTTTGGCAGAGTAGAAAATTGAAAAAAAAAAGGAAAATGCAAATTTCTTCAGCGCAGATAAGCAATATCTTGGCCAGTCTCATAAATTTTACCACTCTAAAAAAACCTATGAATGTTTGTTGTTTTTTTTTCTCTTTAGTTTAGTTTACATCCAGTGTACATTCATTTTCATATGTTGACTGGTTAGTGTTGACAATGGAAAGGAGTAAAAAAAAAAAAAATGAATGTGAAGATAGTCTAAAGACTAATTTCTCTCATTCTGAATCACTTCTAATATAAAGTTTTTGTCCTCTAAATTACGATCATTTTCAGAGGGTTCCTCCTCCTCCTCTACACTACTGACTGGCAGAAATCCCTCGCCTAGATCCACATTGTCTGTCTCACTCAAGTCGTAGTCACTGATGGAACCACTGCCTATAACGACATTACTGTCATCTTCACCACTGTCCGTGCTGTTGTTGTGGTAGCCAATGTTAATGTTATTGTCGCTGTCAGAAACAGTCTTGTTGCCAACGTTGGAATCAATGCTCCAGTTAAAATTACGGTTACTGGTGCGGTTGTCGCTGATGTCGGTCATGTTGACATCTGGTACAAGAGTGCTGTTAGCTGTAGTTGACTGCCCAAGGGATATCTCCTCGTCTGGGACCTGTGGGGACTAAAGACATAAATAATGTGATCAGAAACAATTTTGTAGCACTTATAGAAAGAGTGATCACAGATGGCTTGTAAAATTCTCCAAACAGAGAAAAGAAGCTTATAGAACTATATATATTAAAATTTTAATTCACAAATTACATTCTGGCTATGCTTTACGACTCTTTTGCACTTTTATGCTCTGAGCTGATGGTTGTTACAAAGGCTAACTTGAAGTGACATTTTTCCATTACATTATGTCAAACCATTCAGATTTATAATGATTTATATTACAGTGAAAGTGCTTGGACCTTATGCTGACTGTCCCATCTGGAATTGAAAGACACATACATGTATATTCTTAGAAATGAGGGTCCTAATTTGTCATGATACAAATCTGTGGTTCACAATTTGAAATCAGATTGTTTTCTCAAGGGTTTTAGTGAAGCTAGTTCAGCTGCTGGAGGCAAGAAATGGTTAGTTTGATGACGTCACTGCCAGAACATGCCATGTTTTCTCATGCTAAGTAGCCATGATTCTCTACACAGTTCCTTACACAACTTACACTCTCAGCCTTTTCTGCAAAAGGTCAGGTACAACAGCATTATTATATAGATTCAATAATGTTATAATTGCCAGTTTTCTGGCTATCCAGTTGTTAGTTTGTGGGCAGAACAAGCCTGACACTGATGGCAAAATTCACTAGGTGAATAACTAAAGCATCGGCCTGTCCAAAGAGATAAAAATTGAGCAGATCAAGCCTGGCCTGCATGTCAGTCATTCAGTTATTGACCATGTATCTAGTAGTGCTGGGCATTGACTTGCTTCTGAGTGGTCTGGATTTCTGGACCATCCACTTCAAATCATTAAGGCAGAAGTGGGGCACAAAGACAAACTGCATCATTACAGAATGGACCTCTGGGTCATCTGCTTGCATAACTGAACTGATCCCTTCAACTGAATATCCAAATCTAAATCTGCACTCATGCCCAGCACTAATATTTAGGCTCCTCCAAGTCAGAATTAAGCTGCATGACTGGCACTATAAAATATATATCTCTACAGCAGACATCGGAAATAAAAATCACACTGTTAGTGTGGAAAAGGCATGTGTTTGTACAAATGTCATCATTATACAAAAGTTTTTCCCTTGTACATTTCTATCATTCTGGCCTAGTGACATCTGTCTGTCTCAAATTACTGTAGCACAACTGTTGATTACTTTGTGTTTTTCACCAGCCACTGACTCACCCTCCTCCTAACTTTTGTAAGTGCCATGGGTAAATGGTTCAGAAATACATGTACTACTTTGTCAAAATTACCCAACTGGGTACTTTGCTCCCCTTGGTATGTCACAATATCCGATGAAATGTTTTTAATTACAAAACTGTGTGCATCACACAATATAACTTGAAGTTTTCTGCTTGGAAGTTCTCAATGGCTTTCTCTCACAAGTCCAGCAACAAATGTGGTACCTTGCCCTCGGCTCATATTTCATACAGCAAGATTTAAACAATAACAGTGACCTGTTATAGAAAAGAATAAACTCTACACCAAGAAGAGAACACACACAGCCAAAAGTGCTGCAGATTCTGCAAGACAAGAGCTATGCATAGCAGGTTAGGTGTAGCTATGTTTGTACTGCTGTGTTAGTTGCAAATTTAGTGTTGTAGCAGATTTTAGTACATGTACATGTTTAGAACTGCTGTCACTACTTTGTGCTGGGACTAAGGAAATGGTATTCCTGACAAAGCAAGTCTTGAGATTTCACACGTGTTAGTAATGCGGCTGTGAATCAGGTAATTCCTAACATGCTTAGCTGAAATACAAATAAGCATGTACATTAAAACTATGCTTATCATATCAAGACTTGCAAGATGATGGGCAGTTTGTGGGACAAGTTTCAAGATAGGCCAAATATCTATGCAAAATTAAACAAAGGATGAGACGAGCCAAAATTCTGTAAAAACGTTTGTCATGCAATGAGCGCATCTGAACATTTCACGGGCAAGACAATCAGGTGTATGACAAAACGTTTGTTAGTTGCTATCTACAAATACTGTTACGATATGCATGAATCTTAAACCAAGAAAAGTCACATTAACATACAATGCAAACCTTGATTTAGCAAACAGAAAGCCCTGCAGTTATGGACATTTTGTTAAACCCACATACATGTAATAATGTGATGCATTTATTAACAAAAACTTTTTCTTTCACTCCCTGAAGTGTAAATGGCTATCCCTCCCAGCAGGAAAGCACTGCATTAGAGTTTAGACATCAGTTACCATAAATATAG
The DNA here is from genome assembly GCA_963931925.1 of Onchidella celtica. Taxonomy (NCBI): domain Eukaryota; kingdom Metazoa; phylum Mollusca; class Gastropoda; order Systellommatophora; family Onchidiidae; genus Onchidella; species Onchidella celtica. Next base: position 50,037,342 of record OZ007578.1, read on the forward strand.
AAATAAGGGTGCTTCCCAATACCCGAAAATACTAAGACGGGACCATTCCTTCTTGCTTACAAACACGGTGAGTACAGAGCTTTGTGGTACTAGTTGTTTTCGTTCAATTGTGAAGGGATGTGATGTGAATTGTTGCATTGCTGACCTGGATGGTACGTGCGTAAGTCGACAGATGGAATTTGGCAAATGGAACCGTCTCAGTATCCTGTGTCTTGGCCAATACAGTGGTGGGTTCTTTCAAACCAATCTTTTATCTCCCTTCTTTTTACCCAATTGACAACATAGATAGTTTTGCTGAGTTTGTTACAGTTATTATTAACGAATCGCTCCAGTTAGGAACAGTCCCATCACCTTTTAAACAAGCAATCGTCACACCCCTTTTGAAGAAGAACAATTTGTCCCCAGAAGAATTGAAGAATTTCAGGCCTGTGTCAAATCTTCCATTTCTATCAAAAATTTAAGAAAAAGTAGTTCTTGGTCAATTGAAGAACCACCTGAGTCAAAATAATTTAAATGAAGTGTATCAATCTGCCTACAGAGAATTCCATAACACAGAGACTGCCCTTCTCAAAGTTCAAAACGATCTCTTGTGTGCTGCTGATGGTTGCCATCTTGGCCCTCCTTGACCTTAGTGCAGCTTTTGATACTATTGACCATTCTATCCTCATTGAGAGGCTAGATAAGACCTTTGGTTTATCTGGGACTGTTCTCAAATGGTTCAAGTCATATCTATGTGACCGTACCCAATCAGTTCTTGTAGATAGAAATATGTCAACATCTTTCAAACTACATTTTGGTGTGCCCCAAGGATCTGTATTGGGTCCTCTTTTGTACACGCTGTATACACAGCCACTTGGTTCAATCATAAGAAAGCATAATGTGAAATATCATATGTACGCTGACGACACCCAGCTGTATATGTCTGTTCCACCCTGTGACATCAAGAAACTAGTTACTTCTATCGAGTGTTGCACTGATGATGTGAAAAACTGGATGGAATCTAACAAGCTAAAGATGAATGAAGATAAGACTGAAGTGATATTGTGTAACACAAAGAGAGGATGGAATCCGAGTGATGTGGGGAATATCTGCATTGGGAATGAGAACATATCTTTTTCAGAGAAGGCTAGAAATTTGGGGGTATATTTTGACTCAAAGCTTTCCATGCATTTCCATGTTCATAATTTGTGTAGAACCATCTACTGTGAGATGCGCAGAGTAGGTCAAATGTCATCTTTTCTAAGCGAAGACTCTGTGAGGGTCTTGATCTCATCGTTTATATTTTCTCGCTTAGATTACTGCAATTCCCTTCTTGCGAACTTACCCAATGAAACTTTAAACAGACTGCAACGATTTCAAAACCAAGCTGCTAGAATTGTCTTAAAGAAGAAAAAGAGTGAACACATTACCCCCATGCTTATTAAACTGCACTGGTTACCAGTTAAGTTGCGAATCCAGTACAAAATAGCAGTTCTGTGTTACAAGTGCATAAACAAAACTGCACCCCACCTTACTTTTCCACTCTGGTAGAGCCCTACTCACCACCTCGTTCTTTAAGATCAGGCGATCAGGGCCTTCTTAAGATTTTTAACGGCAAGTCAAAGAAACTAGGAGGCAGAGCATTTACACACTGTGCCCCGCACATCTGGAACTCACTGCCAAAATCATTGCGGGAAGTATCTACCGAGTCAAAATTCAAAACTGGTCTAAAAACCCACCTTTTTAAAAAACACTTTCAGTTGTGAAGTCTCATTCCCAATCCATTTATTTTCTCATTTCACTTTAATTTTGCTGTTTTATCGTTTAATTTCTGTCTTATAGTATGTTATGTGTGTGTATCTATGTATACAATGTATGTGTAGCAGAGAGAGAGAGGGTGAGAGAGATAGAGTGAGAGAGAGAGAAAGTTGCAGATGGAGAGAACACGACTTTCTGTAAAGCGCCTAGAGCAAACAGTTTGGATTGGGCGCTATATAAATGATCTTCATTATTATTATTATTATTATTATTTTCTTTAATTATGTCCCCCTATCCAGCCAGCAACCCCAGGACCCACCGAAATCCGATGCGCAGAATTGATGTCAAGTTTGCACAGAGGATGACATCATCCCGTGTAAATCCGCTGATTACTAAATTGCGCCAAGGCTGATCTGATGTAGGGAACTTGCCCCCATGCCCCTACGGTAATCCTACCAACCCTTCAGAAATGTCAGGTGGATGTGGGGATACTGGCCAGGTAACCATTTTTTGTCACAAAGCATCACAGGTCAAACAAAATTAAAGGTAAATAAACAACACTTGATACATAGTATTATTACATAATGAGGTAATATTACTAGGATAATGTGGTGTTTGTGTTTACAACTGAGGAAAGGTGTAGATCTATACACAAACCTTGTTTACTCAGAAATCAGAAACTGTAAATTCTGAACAAAAAAAAAGATAAAAAATAATTTTTTTCTGAGAAACACATGACACTGACTGAGATAACAGTCACAAAAGGCTTTCAATGACCAACCCCTCTCGAAAAATGTTTGAGGTAGATACAGGCAGGTAACAACAATCTTTTCTCTTTGTCCAACTTGACATTGCTTCTCTAAGGATATTCTGAACATTAACCACAATTCAAACAATGATTCTGCTCCTTCAAACATTTTGAAAGAAAACTTTGCCAATGACCTTTTTGTACAGATTTCTCACACCTGTCCCCTCATTCTGCTCAGACAGACTTCTACATGTATATCAGGGGCCCCATGGTGACCTACTGTGACTTCCAAATTTTTCTGAGGCAAAAAAAAACTGAATAGCTTTCTTTATCAGACATAATATATTTTAGAAAACATTATTTAACTCTTTGTTTCCGGAATTTAACCCCCACATAGGACACCACCTGCAGACTGTCAAGGGCCAAAAGCATTCCCAATATCTCACTGTTTTTTTTTTTTAAAAACTTTACGACAGTTAACACTCTTGTATGTCTTTTCAACTGACATTTTCAGATTTGAGCTCAAGTATAGTTCATTTTTTCAGGACACAGCATATAGCAAAGATTTATTTTGAATTGGACACAATGCTAGAGAGCAACTCTGCTGATAGACACTGATAGTGACACAGCCACATGTACTTTGAATAGGGTATATAACTGGACTCTGATTTACACTGCTGACATACACTGACATAGTCGCATTTACTTTGAATAGGGTATGTTCCTCGACTCTGGTTTACACTGCTGACATAGACCTAGACACATTTACTTTGAATAGGGTATGTTGCTAGACTCTTGATTTACACTGCTGACATACACTATGACTATGACTGATGCGTATAACATGAGATTGTTGACTTACTCTGCATGGTCTGACACCTGGCCCCCACCCAGCCATCAGGACAGCTGCAGGCGCCAGACACTGTGTCACAGGTCCCTTCATTATCACAGTCACAGAAATACAGACAGCCTGGTCCGTAGCGCCCTGGCGGACATGCTGGGGACAGCATATACACATGGTAAGACATTGTATTCAATGGCAGTAAGCAAAATTTCCAAATTCATCTTGCACATGTCGTTACTGCTCTACGCTACTGGCATTAAGTCGTTTTTGACCCTACTGGCATTAGTCATTTTTGATACTACTGGCACAAGTTGTTTTTGACACTTCTGAGATATTAAGAAAAAAATGTTTGTTTTCCTGTCATTTGGTGACTTCTGCCATTATGATTCTATTGGATTATTACTTTTCCTTTTGGCGCATTTCTTTTTCTATAATATGCTCTGACAGCCCTCATGCTCAGGAATGCTAAGAACCTTCAGCTGCCTCCTTGGCGTAAGTCTGACATGTGCCATTACTCTAAAGCAGAGATGGTGTGGACTTGTGCACTGCAGATGTTTTCCTCTCACATTTCAGCACTTACCCTGTTATGGGACATGGCATGAGTGTTTCCCCTGTAGTTGTTTCCCTTGTCTGAAAGTGCTGACAATGTAATTGTGTGGGTGTTTGGGTTGATGGCGTGTGTGTGTCGTCTGGAGGATAGCTATTTGTTACGGAGGAGTTACATGTGCATGTCCATGTGCTGGGAGATTGTGATGTTGATGTTAGACAATATTTGTAACTGGTTATATATATTATGTTCGTCACCAGTGAGATTGTACATGTTCTTATCCTTGTACTGGTCTGCATTGTATTGTAATAAATGTTTGAAGCAATCTGGTCTGTACTACCAAGTCTTCGAGTCCTGTGATTGAATGGATGCACAAAACTAGCAACACAACAGAACTGGCGACGAGGATAAAAACTGGAAGATCAGCAAAGACACTGCCGAGGATACAGCCCCGCCCGGTGGACCCCTGATGATCCAGGGAGCAAACCCAGCGACCTTCGGATAACCGGAGCTGGACCTTTGACAGCAGTACAGCCACAGCAACCTGATGGCGACACGATCTCAGACCAGTGCCAACGATGACCTGATCCAGTTGCTGAGATCGCAGATGGAGCAACAGCGCCAACAGATGGAATCGCAGATGGAGCAACAGCGCCAACAGATGGAGTTGTTGATGACAGCACTAGCCAGCAAGTCAACAACTCCTACGGCAACCAAATTCTGTGAGTTTGACCCCACGTCAGAGCTTTGGACCGATTATTGGTCCAGATTCGAGACATTCGTGAAGGCCAACTCAGTCCCAGCAGAAAAAAAGGCGGAAGTTTTTCTGACAAACCAGATGTCCGCAACATTCAAGCTCCTTAAGAACCTGGCAGCTCAACAAACATCCCCCAAGGTGGTCAACCTCTCCATTGAAGAAATCCAGGCGTACATGGCAGACCACTTCAATCCAAAACGCTTCGTGGTCCGAGAGCGGTTCAAGTTCTGGACCAGGACGGAGCGGCGACCTGGTGAGAGTGCCCATGAGCTGGCAGCCAGGATCAGACAGGAAGCAGCCACGTGTGATTTTGCATCCATCACAGATCCTCTGGATGAGGCGATGCGGACCAGATTCGTGTGTAGTATCGGCAACGAAGCGGTGGTGAAGGCGCTGTTCAGAGAAAAAGAAGATGAGCTGACATTCAGCCGTGCTGTGCAAGTTGCTGCCGAGGTGGAGGAGGCTACCCGAGTGACAAAAGAGACAATCACCAGTCCAGCCTCTGTCAATGCCCCGGTTTTCCAGCTTCGTCCAGGAAGCGGTGCAAGCGCCAAGGAACAGAAGACCTGGCAAAAACACAACTCAAAATACCAAAAGAAACCAGAGCCCAGTGGCAGCCAAGATCACAAGTCATGTAGCCAGAAGACATCCTGCTACAGATGTGGCGGTGCCCACAGCTCTGACCAGTGCAAGTTTAAGGACACAATATGCAATTTCTGTGGCAAGAAAGGCCACATCAAACGAGCCTGCCGTCAGATCAAGAAGCAAGGGCCCGTAAAAAGAGTGCAGCGTGTTGGCCGAGAGACGTCAGACGCGGAGCCACTGGTCCAGACCTGTCATATCAACGGTGTGCCAGTGACGTTCGAGGTGGACACAGGCAGCAGAGACAGCTTCATATCTATTGCATCGTGGAAGAATCTGAAGAAGCCGAAGCTGTCCCCAACGTCGACCAAGTACCGATGTGCCTCAAATGTAGACCTGCCAATCATGGGGATGGTGTCTTTGTCAGTCTCCGTGGTGCCAGAGAAGCCATCTCAGACCCATCAGTTCCTGGTGACTAGGCTGAACCTGAACCTTCTGGGCCGCAACGCTATCAAAGGCCTGGGTATATCGGTGGACACCATTCTGAGAGGCCCAACAGTCAAGAAAGTCTCTCAACCAGAGGTTGGACCCGAGACGACGTTCCAAAAAGCATGCCAGCAGCTGTGTGCTGAGTTTCCAGAACTTTTCAAACCTGAGCTTGGTACACTCAATGACTTTGAACTGGAGATAAAGTTCAAGGAGGAGGCCCGTCCAGTATTCCACAAAGCCCGCCCAGTGCCCATCGCTCTTCAAGAGGACTTAGAAACTGCCCTGGAGGCCGGAATCCAGAAAGGAGTGTGGGAGAAGACCCAGTTTAACGCCTATGGAACACCAGTCGTCCCCATAAAAAAAAATCAGGTTCCTGGACAGAGCAGGTCAACAATCAGAGTCTGCGGGGATTACTCCAACACCGTCAACCCTCAGTTGGAGCCCCACCGACACCCGATGCCGCTACCAGAGGACTTGATGAGGCGACTGGGGCGAGGACATGGTTTCACCAAAATAGACCTGGCTGACGCTTATAACCAGATCTGTTTGGCACCTGACTCACAACGCCGGCTTGCCCTCAGCACTCACAAAGGCGTCCTGCTGCAGAAACGACTACCTTTCGGCATCACATCAGCCCCTGGATATTTCCAGGAGATCATGGACCAGCTCACTCAGGACCTGACTGGCGTAGCGGTCTACCTGGATGACATCCTGGTGAGCGGAGATACAGCGGAACAACACCTTCACAACTTAAGACAGCTCCTGCAACGTCTGCAAGACAAGGGCCTCCGCTGCAATCTGGCGAAGTGTCAGTTCGCCCAGCCAAAGGTGGAGTACCTGGGACATGTTCTATCTCAGGAAGGCATCACCAAAGGACCTAGAGTCGACGCAGTGACTTGTATGCCTTCGCCTACCTCGGTATCCAGCCTGAAATCTTTCCTCGGTCAGGTGCAGTTCTACAGCAAGTTTCTGCGGAATGTATCTACAGTGCTGGAGCCCCTTTACCGCCTGACAAAGAGAGGTGTTCGGTGGAGATGGGCTGATATAGAGGAAACTGCTTTCACCAGGATGAAGGAAATGCTGTGTGCGGACACAATTCTAGCCCACTTCGATGCATCTCTGGAAGTGGGCATCTCCTGCGATGCATCTGATGTGGGTATTGGCGTGGTGCTGTTTCATCGTTATCCAGACGGTACTGAAAGACCCATTGCCAATGCCTCCAAGACCTTAACAGCAACGCAGCGCCGGTACAGCCAAATCCAAAAAGAAGCGATGGCTATCATCTTTGGAGTAACGAAGTTCCACCAGTTCCTCTACGGTCGACAGTTCATTTTAGTCACGGACCATAAGCCTTTGATCGCACTGTTTGGACCAGCCAAGCCGATTCCAGCCCTGGCAGCGAATCGACTGGCAAGATGGGCGTTCACCGTGAACCAGTATGACTACTCCATAGAGTATAGAAAGACAACTCAACATGGAAATGCTGACGCTCTGAGTCGTCTACCGTCAGGCCCAGACGTAAAGTTCGACACGGATGAAAACTGGGCAGACACGACGACAGTCTGCACAATCAACATGATTAATAGCCAGCTTGACCCTGTGGACTCCAATACCCTGCGGGTCGAGACAAAGAAAGACCCAGTCCTGACTGAGGTAATGAGACTAGTACAGAAGGGATGGCGGAGCAGTGCAGCTACCAGCGGAGAGTCGAAGTCCTACGCCTCAGTGAAGGAGGCCTTATCCTGTGCCAGCGGCTGTCTCTTTTACGGCTCCAGAGTGGTCATTCCTACGACACTAAGGCCCCAGATTCTGCACATCTTGCATCTGGGACATTTCGGCGTGCAAAGAATGAAACAGCTTGCCCGGACCGCCGTGTACTGGCCAGGGATCGACGCAGACATCGAGTCTCTTTCCCATTCCTGTGGTGCTTGTACTGAACATCAGAACATGCCACAGCAGACGAGTCACCCTTGGAGCATCCCAGACAAGCCATGGAGCCGAGTACATATTGACCATGCTATAAACTTCAAGGGTCATCAGTGGTTGGTAGTTGTCGATGCGCTAACCAAATACCCATGCGTCCACATGATGACTTCAACCACGACGAAGGCGACCATCCGGAAGCTAGAAGAGGACTTCGGACACTTCGGTTACCCCGAGTACCTTGTTTCTGACAATGCAGCCTGCTTCCTCTCTGAGGAGTTCCAGGAATGGTGCCGACGGAAAGGAATGCAACATATGCATGGCGCACCGTACCACCCGCAGACCAACGGTGCAGCAGAGAGACTGGTGCAGACCTTCAAAAGGTGTCTTAAAAAGTCATCACTACCCCCAGTGGACGCTTTGCACGAGTTCCTGATTCAATATCGCCGGACGCCGCTACCCTGTGGATCGAGTCCAAGCCAGCTGCTGAACGGTCGGCAGATCAGAACTCAGCTCGACGCCCTGGTGCCTCCTACCAACATTCCCAAACCAAGCACCAAGCATCAGGTAGGCAGGGGGAAATTCAGCGTAGGCACCCCTTGTTTTGCCCTCACCTTTAAAGGTGGCAAAAAGGACAAATGGATGCCTGGCATTATTTCACGAACAATTGGAAGAACAATGGCGGAAGTGAAGATCCATGATACCTCGGTTCGCCGCCATTTCAATCAACTCAGGCCAAGACAGTGATTTTCTCATATATAGACATATGACTTTTGTGCTATAGTACTGTTAGATTCTCATATATAGACATATGACTTTTGTGCTATAATATTATTAGCTTCCTGCCCTCCAGGCACTCAGCTGGAAGGGAGGTGTTATGGGACATGGCATGAGTGTTTCCCCTGTAGTTGTTTCCCTTGTCTGAAAATGCTGACAATGTAATTGTGTGGGTGTTTGGGTTGATGGCGTGTGTGTGTCGTCTGGAGGATAGCTATTTGTTACGGAGGAGTTACATGTGCATGTCCATGTGCTGGGAGATTGTGATGTTGATGTTAGACAATATTTGTAACTGGTTATATATATTATGTTCGTCACCAGTGAGATTGTACATGTTCTTATCCTTGTACTGGTCTGCATTGTATTGTAATAAATGTTTGAAGTAATCTGGTCTGTACTACCAAGTCTTCGAGTCCTGTGATTGAATGGATGCACAAAACTAGCAACACAACATACCCTACCACACTAAGTGTGAACCTTGAAAGGACCCTTGATACTGACTGATACCATAACTAACATAGGGCAAAACACCTCATTTGCAATGGTCGGCTGAATATTCAACTCGCGGAATTTTGCCTCCCCACGCAAAGCAGAATATTCAGCTCCAGTGGGCACCGATTTTCCAACTCTAATATCTAAGCCAACTTCTCAAAATATTGAATCCCATCCTCGTTAATTGGTTTTCCTTTACTTCAATGTATAATGTGTTATGTCCTGTGTTTATACTGAGTGAATGAAAAAACATCTTTGAACTAGGTCTAAATTTCAAACTACATAGTGATGGGAGTTCCTGTCCACACCCACAAAAGTTACCGTAGGGAATGAGTAAATGAAATGGAACAACAATGGGAAAGTCTTCCTACCTGTTTCACAACCTTCCCCATGAAAGCCTGGCTGACATAAACATTTGCCTGTTATAGAATCACAACCTGCATCCTCACCACACGAACATTCCTCTCTACAGTTGGGACCCCACCGATTTTTGGGACACGCTGAAATAAAATGAGATTAAATGCAGAAAGAGAATAACGGCATATATAATCTAACAATAAACACATCAAACAAAGACATTATACAGGAGATGTGTTAAGATTTCAAGATTTCAAAATGAAATTTAGTATTTGCTCTAAGCAAAGAAATTATATTGGCAAGAAGTTCCAAAGTCATAAAATTAAGACGTTCGAAGCAAAATGGAATGTTCATTCAGAAAATCTTTTGAGCTCACAGTTTGAAGGTCAAATGAATTTTATCAAAAACATAGATTTACATGTGAAGATTCATTCTTTGGTTCAGAAAAAAGACCCTTTAGATCAGTACCAGAATCTGCACCTCAAACTTACGCAAACGTCAATGAATGGTTGTAACTGGCAGATACCGAGTTCAGTTTGTTTACAATGTTCTTTAGTTCTTTGTTACCGGATTAGGAAGACATTTCCAAATGCCATGAAATTTGTTTTATAATCCCAAAATTTCCTGTGTGACAGAATGTTACAATTCTCTAGTTGCAGAAGAAAGCTAAGAAAATCTGACAAGCCTCACATTTTTCACATCTGTCTCCAGTGAAACCAGGCAAACATTTACACTGGCCAGTGGTAGTAGAACAAGAGGCACCATTGACACAATCACAGCGCTCTGTGCAGTAGTGGCCATGGGTGCCAGGTGGACACTCTGTAGAGAAATATAAAGTGACACAAATTACATGTGTGAAATGATGAATGGCGCGAAATCAATACCAGCTACTGCACATCAATCCATCACCATCTTAACTTTTTCAGCCTGCAGAAATATGTATTTTACTTCCTGTGACAGTAGCAGTATTCATAGTCTCACAGCGGCAGCTCCCTATGTCTGTACCATTTCTTTATATTGGTTTTTGTAAAAAAGTAACTGCACAGAGCTATTTTTTTCTCATTTTCTAAAATGGGGCCCCAAAGATATCATATAAAGTGGACAAAGAGCTTTTCTTTAATAGAATTTTCATTTCAACATAAGATTAAAATTTTCCAAACTTTGATGATGAGACAATCTTATGTCATAAGTCAAGCCAATGCTAAATGTTTCTGGCATTATTAGTTGTAAGACTGACTCATGCCTTGGGCTGAAATATTTTAAAGTTATTGATACATTATCTACCATTTCACAGAGCCCCTTCACCCGCAGAACTAAGCAAAGGGGGATAACTCGGTAATATCACCTACTAGATCTCTTTTTCCCCCAAAAAAATAATAAACACACTAGTATTCTTATCTCATCCCTGTAAAGTTAGGGAGTAATAGACTATAACATCTACTGCAGAGCTTCTCAACCAGGGTAAGTTTACCCTTATGCCTACGCAGGGGGTAAGTTTGCTGATTCTGGATTCATACATAATAGTTTTTTTTAAAGTGTAAGTAAGAAAATTTTTTTACTCAAATTACCGAACAAAACTTGGGAGTTGAATGAGAATTTACTTTCAAAGCATTGCCAGATGGTACATATCCAGCCAATGTCCAGCTGTTAATAAGTAGTCCAAACTGATTTTTACTTTTTATCATATCTCACCAGTTGTTGTCTAATCTGATGGAGCTTGCTTTTCTAAGAATTTTGATACCAAATTTGTTACTCTGGCTTAAAGGGTTTGAAAGTTATGGCATTTTCAAAAGTGAAAAAACACCTCGAATTTGCTACCTTTTGCAGATTGCACAATAGTTCAACTTTGACCGCCCATAAAATGACTGTTTATTGAGCCACAGCATTAAAAAATATCAGTTTTCAAGTCAAGGGGGTGTACATTAAGCTCAATTTCTTTCGAGGGGTACAAATATAGTACAAGCATCTCATTTTACTTTTTTTAATCATCAAACGTCATCCGACGTCAATTTTGTGTGAACTCTCACAAGGGAAACAAAAAATAATGTTTTTATTTTTTTTAAATTGAAAATTAGGTCAACCGCGTCGTCATTGACTTAGCACTGAGTGTCAGAAAAAGGTGATGAAATTAAGCATTGGGTGGGTCAATAAAAACATTTGGCGCTTTACACCGAAACATGCCCCAAGTCTAATTTTGGCACACCTTGAAAATACAATGGCTGAGGCTCATTGCGTATAATTTTGATCTTGATGTATTAAAGTTTCCGCCAGTTTCTCGATCAACAAACTTTTCAACAAACGATTTTTAAAGGAATTTCAACTTAAAACAGGATGAAAAATTACATTGAATTAAACCTCATTTATCTGGCTTTCTGTGTGAATTATTTTCAAACACGTGTGCTACATCGGCGCGACGCGCCGCGGTCCTTTGTTATGAGGGGGTCAAATCTGTATGTGCGGCTCAGGGCGAAAACGGCAAGACTGTCTTGTTTAAGCAATAAAAACACATGGCTACACACATTAAACAATACAAAAGATAATATATTTTGACAGAGGAAGTCTTGAACTTCATTTTGATGTAGGATACATGCCGTTTTACATAAACTCACAGCAGTAGTATCCTTGTAATGCTGGCTAAAATTATGCCAAAACGGGATTTCGCCCCTTCAGCGGGGCAGTTTGGACTACCTAATGTTAATCTGAATAAAATTGTGTAGTATTTCTGAAGTTTGGTAGGATTACTGTAGAGGTGGATTTCCAACATCAAACTGACCTCGGTGTGACATCATAACCAGCAGATCTATGTAGGAATGATGTCATTCTATAAGCAAACTTGAAGTCCGTCTTAGGCATCGGATTTCCATAGGTTTGCTCGTTAGGTAGATGAAAATGATTGGGAGCCCCTGATCTACTGGAACTTGCTGTACTAGACAGACTATAGGACTTACCCAGTTCACAAGTTTGACCATAGAAACCTTCCTCACACTGACAACAGCCAGTCTTGGCATCGCAAGATGCTCCATTCTGGCACACACACGAGTGGCCACAGTTGGGCCCAAACTTGCCAGCTGTACATGTGTCATTGCAACGGTCTCCTGTCCAGCCCAGGTCGCAGTGACATTCTCCAGTCACATGACTGCAGGCACCATGTTCACAGTCACAGTTCTCCTGACAGTCCTGGCCGTACATGCCATCAGGGCACACTGAAGCGTGACAGACAGACAGACACAGAAATTATCAGGACTACAGCTATGGAAGAACAGCTACATTCCCAGAAATTACAACTCGTATTTTGTTAGGAACACTGATTTTCCCATGTTTCTTTATATCAAGGAAATGCATCTAAAATTAATCAAATACCCTGTATACTGATACAACCCATGCCCAGTTTTCCTTCATAAATCTTTGATGTCTAAATAATCTTACTGGTTTGTAATGCTGGAATTAAACTCACTGTCCAGTTAATTTTCAAAAGGTGAATTTCAGAAAATGGTAATCCGCAATAACCTGTTATTTTCTTTCCACTATGACAAATTGAACGTTTCTGGAGAAAAACCAATGAACACAGGAAAAACATTAACCCTATGAGTGGCAGATAATTTTCTCTCTCCCATGACAAACTTATTGGATATTGTTGGGGGAGCGTACTTTTATTACAAAGGCAAATAGGGAAACTACTGAGTTGTGTTCTCTTCTCAGCTCTAGCTTTCTATGTAAAATACTGCGCTCTCCTAACAATATCCAAAAAACTTCCGACTTGGCTGTTTTTAGGGGACCATGGCATGTTACACGATAAACTATAGATGAGCAGTGAACACTACTCAGTATTAACTCTATAACAACTTTGTAATTAGTCCACGGTCCCCTAGCAACAATCACTCCAAGATCATTTGGTCAATTAGCTGATTTAATCGGCTATTGCCACTTATAGGGTTAATAAAACAACGATGAAATCTGGACCCTTTGACTCACAATCTTGGCACTTATCTCCCTTATAACCAGGCAAACACTTGCATCTTCCTGATCTCTTGTTACAACGAGCTCCATTCTGGCAGTCACACACCTGTAGATACACAAGACAACAAATCAATTCTGACAAATACTGGACACTTTACTGTGGCGCCTGCTCCAGCTTGGTATCTGTAAACTGTTGTGTATAAACAGATATTGTAAAGATATCTGAACTTCATGGCTACATCTGAAGACTACAGGAGGAAAACCCACACTCACAAACTCTGAAACTGACAAAATCAATTAAAAGTCCACTCCTTGCCTCTTGCAACTGACATGTGATTTCTAAAATTTTGTGAATATAACGCCTTTTCTTTTGCCAGACTGGTTTTGCAGAGACAAGGCATAGCAAAGTTTGTATATATATGGGTGGTAAAGGCTAAAAACCCAACTAGCAACCCTACTGCTATCTGACATAGATGTCCACAGGATTAGTAGGATTACCATAAGGGCAGGTTAACTACATCAGATCAACATCAGGGCAATGTCGTAAATCAGATGCACACTTGGTGTCAATCCTACCCATTGCATTTCCGTAGGGTTGCTAGCTGGAAGGTCACATTTGTGGCTAAGCTAGTTTTTCCTTTCTGGTCTTCAGTTATAAAAACAACTGAGTAACAAAAGAATGTTTGCAGCTATGATTAGCAGGTAAACATTCTTATGTAATAGCCATTTCCATCACTATATCTGCGGAACAGGTGGGGCCACAACTGGCAAGGCAGCATGGTGGCCATGTAGAAAACAAAGAACAATACATGTTATTGTCTGGCTCCCAACACGTTCTGCGACCGCCCCCATCGTTTGCCGGGCGCACTCAAAATTAATGCTCTCGCTATAGCAGATGCTTTACTTATCGATTGCCATTATTCGAGTATTTTATTATATATCTCATATAGCAGAAAAAACGGGGATTTAACCCTCGTCCTGCATTGAGTGAACTCGTCCATGTAACGCTTCGTGCGGGGATAGCCAGCGGCCAGTCAGCCGATCGTTCGCGTGTTGCCAGTAACCTCGGCGGTCGGCTCAATCGGGTCCTTGTGAACACGTGTATTGCGTATACTTCAGGACGCAATAACAACAACAGTGGTGGATGAATCGTAAGGGACCCCTATGATATTGGATATAGTACTTGTGATAAATATGCAGTAGGTTTTATTGTGAAATGGAAGGCCCAAATCAAGAATTTTCTGCATTTACATGCCGTTTAACATACGTTTTATCATTTTCCCAAGACCTCTGCGCTGTTTCTGTCCCTAAGTCAGGCCATTCAGGTGAACAAATTATTTTTTAAGCCATTCGCTTCATTTACTAACCACATGTATCATGGCATTGCCTTCTCCCTCCTCTACTATGTAAAGCGTCCACTTACTATAATGTTAGTTTTGGCGAGAGATTTGATTTCCAGTTCCAGGTTGTAGAGCATATACATGTACTGAAAAGCGGTTTAACCAAAGGAACACAATATCTCTCTAATTACCACATCAAATAAAGACAACGACCAACAACAAAGTCGGTCATTTTCTCCCAGTTTTCCCTGATGGAAAACCTACTAACAGACGCCCTTATGCAGCATGCCCTAATATTACATCAGAATTCATAATTACAGGTGTAGAACGGCGTCTCAAATACGCACATGACCCCTTTCTTCTCATTTCACATGTAGACGACAACCAGCATCAAAGTAAAAGTTTCCCCAAGATTTTCCCCAGTTTGAACTTCAGACCGTCAGTACTATTACACGAGTATGACGAATAGTTGCATCGTCATAAACGTAATCGGACGATACCATTTTGTTAGATATAGTAGGGGTGACAGGATAGATAAACACGCGAAAATAGTGTGGAAAAAAAATGTGAAAAAAAACAAAACAACGACAGCCGTGGCAACCAAATAAACAAAGCGCGAGGCGCACCGTTGCTATACAAAAATGTGGCCTCCCGCAGGACCCGCGGTTAAGCGTGTCGGACAAAATAATGGCCTCCCGTGTTGTGCGGGGAGGCCAATATAGTGACCTCTCGCAAGACTAGGGTTAAGATGTTCTCGCTGTCGGCAAGGTCTTGTTATTAGCAATGTTGTTAAACATGATGGTCCACTGTACATATCTGTATGGATGTCTCAGTTTCATAGGCATAATTTAAAAGAATTTCTTTCTTTTCTTTTTCTCCCCAGGTGAAAACCATTATCGCACCAAAGGTACAGCCATCATCATTATTATCATGTTACTCAGCAACCTTGATGTTTTCCTTACCAGTTAACTTATGTGGATTTTTTTTTCCCAGCACAATCGGACTCGGCTCACCCTGACCTTCACCAGCAACAGAGAGGCAGTGACAGCTATCAGTATTGTCATTACCACCATCCTACAGTTGGGACCTTTCTTCAAAGTTTGTACCACAGCTGCTCTGGTCAGAAAACTGGGACAGAACACAAAGTGGCGAGAGAAAGCCTCAACAGCTGTGACCAGTCTCCAATAGAGATCAGAATGCAGCCAGGACTGTCATTTTCATTGCTGTGATATTTATTCTCTGCAATGTTCCACTGGCCGTCATGTGTTTTTGGGATATCATCGATACTGAATTTAGCATCACTGGTTACCATAGAAACTTGTTCTACACTGTGGCCTTGTTCAATTTCACGCTGCAGGCACTCAACTCATCCATAAACATATGTTTGTGTATTGGCACATGAGTACAAAATTCAGGGAGATGTTCTATAAAACATTCTGCTGTGATCACCACTAATTCGGCACCATCCACACATCACAGTCACAGATCTAACACCTCGGGTTACCTAAGACCTATGGGAATGTTCAGGTTTACAACTATATCAATACTGGGTTGTCCCTCTCTATAGCCAGTCGCTGTTTGACACCACAAATTTCCATTCCTACTTTTTCACAATGGAGAGTACAAATTTGGGCGTATCATGATCTATGCTGTATAGGCCCATTGCGAATGATGTCACAGAGTGTTTTTGTTTTGGACTTCCGACACCTAAAATGGCGGGTGGATCAGTTGACGAGTGTAACTTCGAGATATGTCTAAGGTGTTAAAATTCCTGCTGGCTGCATTGCAGTTGACTGTCAAGTTGGCCAGATTCCCTACCATCCGTGTAAACAAGGGAAAGGAAGTGAAAGAATTGACCGAACGTTTCCCATGTGTGTGAATACACATGTCATTGTTTACAGTAGTGAACTTTTTTTTTAGTTCGCCAGTGTAATCTAATGCATGGTGTTTGAAATGTGAATAACTGATGAAAGACGAAAAGTTTTTCTGCTTTCGAACATTTATTTTCTCATGGTATATTTGCTGTGGGAATGAAAAACCTGCGCTCTTGGCATTTTCCATCTTCATGTTATAAAAAAACATTGATTCCCTGTGTATTGTAAAGGACCAAACCAGCTTATGTTAAATTTCATGTTTGAATATCGAGGGCTGCACGGTAAACTGTCGTAACTCTCCTTTTAAAAAAAGATATTGAGACATTTGGCATGCATGTAGCCCTTGGTGGCCGGCGAGTTGTATTATAAGGGGGGATTAAATTATGAAAATTTTAGATGAAGTTAATACTGCTTTTTTAAAATATCGTAACTATTAAGTCTGATAAAGAAAATTATTCAGTTTTTTGCTTCTCCTGGAAAAATTGCAAAAACAGACTTACGACAGTTTACCACTCGGCCCTCGATATATTCATACCATCAGTTGGCTGTCTGTTGGAACCTCATTAAAACTAGCCTTTGAGTTTAGTTTTAACGACATTTCAACAGCCGACCGAAGATATGTGAATCTTTTACATGCATGTTTCCTTCTAACCCAAAATATTTGGGCACTAATAAACAATTGAATTAAGTAATGCTTTCTGATGTAACCTAGATCTTTCTGGTCCAACAGAGGCTGAACTTGACAATATGAGGACCTAAAAGCAAAACAAACCAAATGTATCAAATAAACAAAATGGTTGTTGTGACTGTTTACCTCTGTACAGTTGAATCCATATCTGTTTTCTGGACAGCGTTCACTGCAGGTTGAACCCACATAACCCTCGGGGCAGAAACACATACCAGTGGTGACATCGCAGTCGGCATCGTTTTCACACATGCAGACTTTATCACAATTAGGGCCGTACTCTCCCTCCTGGCATCCTGCAGGGTGTGATAGCAATAGAAAGGTGTGAGGCAAGGATAAAACCTCTAAATTGCAATTAATGGTTCCATTAATGGAACATCACCATTAATAATGTCATGCCTTATCATTAATAAATTTAATTTCATGGTTTTGTTCAACTGATTATTTCACAACTTCAATCTCCCTGGTAAACCTCAGTGTTGATACTTTGACCCCTCAAACAGCTGTTGACATGAGTTCTCATTAAATTTGTCTTTAACATGCAAATCATCTCTCTCAAAGTTTCGAGACTTGTGCTGGTTCTAAATTCTCTTTCCACCACAAATCTTCAGAAATTGCTAGATAGAAAATTACTCGTCAAAATAGTCCAGCTATCAAGTTACGTTAACAGGTCATGAAACTGTATAAAAGAGCACGTGGCAAGAATTCAATGAATTTAGAAGTGAAAATTAGCCCTCAAAATCAGGCATATGTGCAGTTCTTAAACTGTATTTCCTGAATCAGGACTTATAGTTTCTGAGTAATGTGCTTGGGCTAGCACTGCTACATTAAAAAAGATTCATATAATTCCAAAATTCATTATTACCACCATACTCCCTGACACTGATGATTGAACTTAAAGATACATGGAGGATAGCAGAACAATAATGTTTCTCAACTGAAATCTATAAACTAAATGTAGGAACGAAAAATTGCTGGAAATGCCTAAGAGATAAAATACCCCCCTCCTTTTTCCTCAAATTTTTTAGAAAACAGAGTTTATGTACAAATGAGGATAAAATCTACAGCCAGGTAACTGTCAGATTGAAGTTAAACATGATCTGTTGTTGAATAAATAAGGCGATGTAGGAAGATATTAGGGACCCTTTGAAAAATAACAATGCGAGCATTAACTACATCAATATAGAACAATATTCCCACTAGCTGATCTTGAATGTAACATTATCTATGGACAATGTCCCTTCAATAGCACAGGCAGTATATCTGGATGCCCCACCCTCTCAAAAATCTATTTTAGGACTCTCAATGTCTGTCAGGGCTCCTGGCTTTGCACCCTCCATCCTCAGTGTTGGATCTCTCCCTCTTCCACAGTCCTGAGACTCACCCTGACGTCAGTGGAACGACCCCTCTCACCCCCATCCCTCAGCATGCATTTTCTTCTAGTGCTAAGTGTAGCATGAGTACAGAGATGATGCTAAGACCAATTACATCTGAACTATTTTTTCTAAACCCACTACAACATTGTCTGGGCATGTCCTTAAACACAGTGAATGAGAACTAATACACAGAGAGAAGACCAAGGAAGGCTCATACACCGGCAACAGCACAAAATTAACACAGCTGGGTGGGTAGCATAGCCTGACAGTCAGAGCATTCACATCCAGGGCCATTATAGGGGAGGGGAAGATTAGAATTTTTTTCTATTTTCCCTTTTATCATTTTGTGAAATAAGTGAGGGGGAAGATCTGGGTCAGGTAAATTAAGTTTAAACACACAGTACAGAAACTTGGCTTCATCTCATGGTTTGAACTGATCTACAACAACAATCATTCCTGGGGAAATTGAAATAAAAATGGGAGAAGGGTGGGGAATTGTTTGCCTCAAAGTGACTCATTCAACCTGCAGTGGGGCACTTCAGTTGCAATTATTTTTTTCCCTCCACTCAACTGATAAAATAATCTTTAAAAATTAAACTTTTGAAAATAAGAGAGACTAAATCTGAGCAAATTCCAGTTGCATAATTACTTTACAGCATGGAAAACCCAAACATTCTCTGACAGAGCAGAGGCCGGAATATGTATAAGATGATTAACACGTACTATGAACCAGGAATTTTTCCTCTACAAATATTTCCATGGCAAAAGAATGAGAATGTGGGCGAAAAAAAAAAACAACACAAAAAAAAACAATTGCTGCAATATACATAAGAAAACTATATGGCCTAGCAAACTGCTAAAAAAAAACACCACATATTCATCACTAGCCTACTGTACTGGTCAACAATATATAATATACAGATGATACATTGACAAGTGTACATGTGATTTCTGTCTTACCAAAAACCCAAGATGCTGATTGAAAAGATACACGAAGAAAGAGAGAATGCTCAGTATTTATTCTTTTCCAGTCTCAAAAGTCTGTAAGTGTCTCTCTGTTGGGGACATCTATCTCTGGTTACTTATGCTCTCTTAAACATTTGACCTACATCCACTTACATCATAGACCTTGGAACTTAAATTTAAAGATGCTACTGTTGAAAATACAATTGCCTATAGCTACAACGCATATAACAGTACACTGTTGACATACTTTCAAGCTGTGAACTTTAAATACATTAACAGAATTTCATACTGAAGATTATTAGTAAATATGGTATGTTTTGTCACTACACAGAAATCTTTTATATTCTGGCCAAGCGTTGTTTTGTCAGCCTAAAATATAGCACTACTGGCATAAACTGGCATAATGTTTATTTGCCACACAATCACACTCGGATAAAGGAACAAACATTTGAGGCAAAGCCAAGCGGAACAAATGGACCCATTTCACACATAATGATTGTACAGTCTGTGCTGTACAGAGATCTTTGTTTCTAGGAAGGCCTCAACCTAATGCTGCTGGCTCTTGCCTTGCCTAGACTTACTATTGTAACCACCTCAGAATTTATGCCATTTTTACCTGTATAAACCCATTTTATGATATTGAGTTGAGCTTCTGTTTATGTTCATGGATGCCCTTGAAAATATTAGTCTACAATCTAACAGCATGGAACAAGAAATGGGAGTTCACTATTTGTGAATGGCTTCGAACAGAGTTATCAGCCCTCAATACAAAATGAACTTTCAGCTTCCATTTCTACGACCTCAGATAGTTTATTCATTCATTTCAAACTACTGAATTTTGCTTAACTGAACCGAAATCACAAACACTACACCTAATGGCACAGTGACTCACAGTCACCGCATTTCCAAGTTTGACTGTCTAACTTGTCCCAGTTCAATATTGTTAAACACCTGAGTGATTCAGAGTAATACAGGGAGACCGATTGACATACACATACACCAGTATCTTTGATTTGTATTCACATTATTGTGGCAAGCCAAATTCACTAAGCTCGCCTGGACATAAGTCTAAAGAACTACAATGAATTGGACACAAGTCAAATACCTGCTTTCAGCTTGCTCAAGGTGTTCTTGTCCTTCAACATTTTGCGGTACTTGCGACTCGGCTTCTTTCTGCCCTTATTTTTCCTACCCTTATTTTTTCTGCCCTTCTTCCTCTCTGGAGATTGGTGGGTGAAACACAAAGTAAGCATAATATAAAAACTTCCTATGTCGAAAAAAGAACAAGAACAGCCGAGACGACAACAGAACACAAGACTGGAATAGCTAGATAGTTCTGTGTGTTCCCCGAGCAACCAAATTTTGCGTGGACAAAATTGTGCAGAAAGAAATCAAAAACTGGCACATGTAGAAACTGAGAAATTCAGCTGTAAGTGCTGAAAAATAATAAACCAAAAAACCGATAACTGGCAGAGTGCAAATATTGCAGACATTCTGTGCTGTAGGATGAACTAGATAATTTTGACAACCAACTGTGAAATCTTCATTTCCACAAGTTTCATGAGTGAGTTTTAAAAAAAGTTGCCATTTCAAAACAATCAGCCAGATCATTTTCCTATTGCATCAGCAAGAACAAACCATCAACCCTGACTATCCACCTGATATCCTCACCAGTTTGTAACCAGAAATCTGTTCAGCTGAAAGTTCAACTAACCCATCAGACCTTTGGAGGTCTGCAATTCTGACAACTATTTCTCTTTTCATGCAAAAAATTGACACTTTGCAATGAGATCAAAATAAGACCCTTAACCTGTTCTGTGGTAATCTGGTCTTTTATGGCCTGTAAACAACTTAAAATCACTGCAATTCTGCTTAAAACTGCTTCCTGGAATTGAAATTTCCTGACTTTTATAAACTCTATTAATTATTGAAGACACTGATATGCCGAGTGCACTAGGACCCTGAACTTTGGTTTGCAACAGAAACACTCCTAGCATGAGGCATTCGAGGCATTCATGAGTTGTCTCCGATGACAAAAAATGTGTGAAGTCTGATGAACAATCTGAAGAAATTCAAGAGTATTTTCACAGATGTTTCACATTTTCCAAAAACATCAGTGACCAAAGTTAAGTTGTGACTTTAAATGGCAAAGATGTTGAAAATATTCCTTTTCTGACAACTGATAGTGACAAGATTTACAAACATTCCACGCTCAGGAAAAGAAAGCAACTGAGAGTGACCGTCACAACTTCACAATCTCCAACTTTGGTCTGACTGAAGACTCTTACAGGAACAATGTTCTAAATGACAATTCTTTACCTAGATTATCAAATGAAAAACACTCTGGTATTTAATGGCCGTTGCTGCAACTGGACCTTTCTCTTGAAACAACCATAAATTCTCATTATCTCTGGAGTCGATGTATCCTCAGAACAAATCTATCCAGGTGCTAAATTCCTTGCCTTTCCTTCTTGTTCCTGACATTTCAGCTTTCTGCAGGTCCTCCAGGCAACATTATGAAACCAAAGCCAAGACCGTGTGCATCTGAAAGCTTCCACGACACAGTGCCAGATATGATTGAGTCTTCAAGCCATGCCAAAGTTACATCAAATAAGTAAAGTTATTGCAAGAAACTCAACAAGAAAAATTCAACTCAAATCAAAAATAAGCTGCAGATATATGATTTGAACAAAAGTTTGAGGCGGTGTCACTGTGAGCTGCAGCAGGCTCAGAAAGGTGCAATGAGAAAAACTGGTCCAAACTGTTACATGGATCACAAATTCATTCCGTGAGATGGTTCAGAGATCAGGGTGTGAGAATGTGGTGGGGTGTGCAGGAGCAAGTGAGAGGAAGAATAGACCAAGTCAGATTGACAGACCATACAAACACACATCACAATCACAATATATTTATTATTATACGCAGGTGAGTTAGTATAAATCAAGCACATCATAACTGACATAAGAAAGGAAAAAGCACAACTCTGCTCTCTTATTCTGCTTGATCTCCATCCTGGTAATTTGTGAGGCAATCATTCAGATATCTAAAACTCCGTTTTCCTACCAAAAAGAACAAAATGAACTCATGTTTCTTACAATTTTTAACCTTTTCACATCACCCCGCACCTGTCGGGAGTGAGCTGTTTAACAACCCATGGATACACCAATCTCCCATGAGGTACGGCCACTAGCGCATGTGGAACCTCGCTTTGCCTGGATATAACAAGTAGTTTCATATCATATACTGTTTTTGTTTTCTGTGTTTGTAAATGATTATCACTACTGTACTCTAAATAAACTTTCCAAAGATACCAAATATCATACTCTAGTTTTATCAGAAGATTTTTCAAACACACCCCAAAATAACACATATGCAGGTAAGACACCACAAAGAAGGAATGGAAAGTGGGCATGCGACAGCTGCAATCCCTGTGATGTGAAAGGTTAAACTTGTACCAAATGTACAAATCCCCTGGAGTGAAATGCTCGCATGATCTAGTTTTTGGAAACCATGGTTACAGAATCAAATCACATTTGCTCCAGTTTCCAAGTGATTTAATTAAACCGATGCAGATGGGAATTTTCTAAATATGTAACTTTGTTTTCCAACCCACTGCCATAAGGCATGAATGTCAGGCATTTCACTAGCCATTTTGTGCTTTGAAATTTGCCATCCATAGGAATAATGTGCCCATTAATATGGCCCTGTTTAATGGAGACCAAGAGCAGAAGCAAAGTTTGTCAGTAAATATAATGTGACAATTGCTTTTCTTTCTTATGTCAGCCACTTAACCAAGGTAAATTTTTATCAAGACATAAAATCAAGAGTTCTGGTTTCAATCTCAAGAATGACTGGGTCAACTCAACAACACAAACATGAAACATTGAAATGAGTGGTTCCCAAATCTCTAGTGGATATCACAAAGCTTTGGTCATTGGGACGCCAGAATACATGGCTGGTGTCCCAGGGAATGGCATGAAAATTCAGCAGTCTACACAGAAGTCTACATGGGTTCTAGCCAAAACATGCCAAATACACATGGCTTTTCAAATGACTGCCGCCCAACAAATTTTCTGTTGTCTTTTTTTTTTTTTTTTTTTTTTTTTTTTTTTTTTGCTGACACACACAAAACAAATCTGGGAACCACCGTATCAAATAATTAAATTGGTTTTCATTCTCAGCATGGCCAACAAACAAGTGTATATAACGTTAAAGATCTAAATTTGAAGTAAAGCTTTGATAATCAAGCTGGATGAGAAACCCAGGCTGGCCTGGATGACTTGATGGTTGTATTGAGAAATGACAATGTTAACTATGCAGAGAAAAAGCTGGGCTTTATAAGGCTTTAAGCAATAGTTCACTGGATGCAACTAATGCTTTATATCATCTTGTTAACTTCTGGCAAGAGGAAAATCAATACTGTCATCTGGATATCTGGCTTCTGATGCTGTCACCAGTTCCTACAAAACATAACTTTCATATTGAACTATTTAAAAAAAAAATCACCATATAAATCCCCTACATTCCAAATTTAGTATAAGAACACAGGGATTTTGCAAGCTGCATCAAGATCCTAATGGTCTTTGAACATGCATGGATCCGCTCTCATGTAAATGACAAACATCATAGTTGATATTGCAAAATATTATTTTTTCCTCCGCAACAGAAGCATACACTTTGTGTTCTTGTCTCTTGTTTTGTCATTGATCACAAGATTCAGAAATTTTGAACTCACAATCACCGGAGAAATCCCCAATTAAATAAATATAAAAATGTCTGGTCAGCTGTCACTTTTGAAATGTGAATTAAATGAATTCACCCATTAGAAGCACATATTTCTATACACCAACAATGACCACAGAAGCCAGATACCCAGGAATGACGATGGAGATCATGATAGAGGCTACAGAATTCCTGAGATCTGCTATCTGGACACTTTGTTGTCCTTCACATTCTAATTCTTCAGTCCACCTTTATCAGCTATTTTACGCACAATTTCAAATCCAGTCCCAAAAAGCTTCTTTTTTTCTAACCCAATTCTTATTCATCATTCAGCGCTCAATCCAAAGAACTTTTGTATGTTGGGAAATACTCGTACTTCAACTGGATCAAATTTTACCAATCCCAAATCAAACCATACAAAGACTCCCTCTGCTCCTAAATGTGTGTTTTTGCAAGAAACTTCTTTCATCATCAAATGTTCATATCTTCAACGAGGAATAATCGCCTTCAGACAGAAAAGCGCTGTTATCTCAAAAGACCCATTCATTCTCCTATGAATACCACAAGAAGATCTGGTCCCCAACTTCTACTACTGATTCAGACCCAGGATCATTGCCCCTGTCATGTCTATTATTCACAAAAACAAAATCCTCAAGAATACGTTACCCTTGTCACATTTTTTGCCGTAGAAACCTGTACGACACATACATTCTCCAGTGACATGATGACACACCATGTGCTCAGCACAGTCACAGACACCCTGGCAATCTGGCCCAAACCTGCCAGTTTCGCATTCTACAGGGAATCACAGCCATAATGAAATTACTAAATCATCACAAATTCTGAATACAGCCTACCACAAAAAAGATACATCAGTCAGTATAATTCAATACCAAAATGATACATTTTTATAGTACACAGAGGCAAAAACATACAAAGCTTCAACAACTGGAAATCTATCATATAAATGGGAAAAAATTGAGAGATTATTAACCTTATAAATTTGTGAATGGCTGGCATTTTCATTTATATGCAAATGAATCTCAAAAAATATAAAAAAATCAACCATTCATTTAAGATATGAGTAACAAATACATACTGATTCAGTCTGTTCTGCACAATGTTAAAATTAATACTATTATTAATTGTTCTGATCAACACATCAGTCTATGCTAATGCATTGGGGTCAATTGTACAAGCCTATTACCAATCCATAACGAAGATACAATGATTTGTCACTTGAAGTGTGGTAGTTTCCCGTACATTTATAATATTCATCAAAAGAGGCTAGTTGAAAAAATTCTGACCACCTTTGCACTTACTTTTCTCACATCTCCTACCGGTCAGTCCAGCTGGACATTCACACTGACCGGTGACATGGTAACAAGGCTGACCATCTCCACATTCACAGTTCTGCTTACAATTACGTCCGTACAGCCCAAAGGGGCAGGCTAAAGGAGATACATCAATGTAATGGAATCAAATTTTGATGGACGAATGCTGTGATCAACACATCAGTTAGTGCTACTGCACTGGAGTCAATTGTATTGGTTTGGTGTCAGTCCCAGGATGCTTGAATAATGTAAGAGACCAAACTTATTACTGATGAAAATTAAAATTTAATTAAACAAAACGACAAGTGAATAAGATAAGTTAGTATGTTATGAGATCTGAGAGAAAAGCTAGTCATTCCCAGATGTTCAGGAAAAAGTAGCCATCAACACATTAAAACCTGTTGTATGTGTACCTTCAAACAGCAAGAACAATTTTTTAAATTAAATAATGCTTCTCAAAAAAGAGAGTCGGTTAAAACAGTTCCCATGCTTTATTAATGCTTCTAAAGTACAGAAACTATCATCAATTCAACAGCTGAAAAATGAATGAATTCTATTTATTAAAAGCTATACAAAACTTCCATCTGACATAAAAGAAAATATCCAGTGCATTAACTACAACAGAAAGCAAAGAAGATGCTTGCAGTTCTAAAAAAAATGAGAAAAAAAACTAGATTGAAGACTACCTACCATCCTCACAGAATTTTCCATTCCACCCATCCTCACAGGTACACCGTCCATTGACTGGGTCACATAGGGCACCATGTTTACATTGACAAATCTCTTTACATTCTCGGCCATAGAAACCTTTCTGACAGGCTGAAAGTACACAGGAAAATTGACACAAAGATATAATAAAATATAATAAAATGATCTGCCATAATAAAAAAAAACAACTTTCCCCTCTCTCTAAAATCTTCATAAAATCTTAGCCTTTTTCCCACTTAGGTAAACTTGTAGAAACAACAAAACTGGTTTGAAAAGCAACTTGGTCTCCATAGGTTAAGATTTGGTTTAACTCTTTCCCTACCGTACAACACACACTGCATCACACGCTTCCCTAGTGGCAGCTGGTAAAACACAGCCTGCGCTGTGACAAAAAAAAAGGTTTTCCTTGACCACTGTTTTGAAAATTAACATCCCGTGACGCTGAACCTTAAAAATAGAATTCTTGGTAAAGCTTCCTTCGTCCTAGCGTGTCTAGCGATACAACGTGTGCGACAAATGTATAGTTTGGACAGCTGTTGTGTAGTAAGTGATCTTTGTTTATATATGCACAGTACAGTATAGCCTGTAAACCCACGAGGTGCCATGTCCAGATGTAAAATGCTGGCTCGTAGGGAAAGAGTTAAATAAAAGTTTTTAAACACAGGCACCATGTATTTTTTAAGGAACCTGCTTTGTTTTTTGTTTTTTTCAATAAACAAAATATCTCTCCGCCTTCTCGTCTTCTTAAACAACATCTTCGGCACCCACCACTAAGACCATCAGAACATAACATTTACCACCAAGTCTTAAGCTGTGATGTGATATCTTGCTAGACTTACGCTTATCACAGCGACGCCCTCGGTATCCTTGCCGGCAAGTGCACTCTCCACTCACACGGTCACATGACTCGCTGTTGAGGCATTCGCACCGATCCTCACAGTTTGGTCCATAATAGCCTTCATCACAAGCTGTAAAAGAGCATACAAAAACAGTACAATATTCATTATTTTGAAAATGACAGACACATACATAAATGATTTTACAGGTGAATGAATATATCAAAACACAGCAAATATTATTTATGTAAATTACCTTTGACTGGATTGAAAGATTTTACTTTTTTTTTCCTATTGTATATAATTTCATGTATGTATGAAACCATAATGAAATCTACAATACAAGCCAATTGCCCATTCTACAAACAGAGAAAAAATGTAAAAAATAAATGTATCCAGATGAGCTACTTGACATTACCCATGATAAACCTGACTTTGCACCCCCCAGCCCTTCTCCAAGCCCTCCAACTCAGCGAACAAAATTCTACAGACTTAAAACACATTCAATTTTATAATGAACACTTTTTAGTTCTCAATTATTCCTTAAAATGTCAAATCATTCTGACAATGTTTCCCAAACTGACAAACCTATGAGATTATCAAAATGTTACGGCTCTCTGTCTACTCATACAAACATGCATGTATAAACTGGCAAGCTAACTTACATTTATCTACCCATTTTCATAGTTTTTGATGACCTGTTTCGTGGCCTTTTTGCTAAACACATTCATGGGCCTGGCTTAAAGTAAGATTCCGTAGAGTGAATTTGTGAGGGATGCTGAATGTAGCTGGGGATCAGCTGTAAGAACAAGTGTGTATGTGAGAACGGAGCCTCTTTGGTCAGGATTACTGGGGAATGTCATGTATAATATTTGTGGCACTATAAATCACAAAATGTTCCCGATACACATTTATGACTACCATCTCAGACTGTAGAACTTACATTTCTCACAAGCTGGCCCTTCCCAGCCTGCAGTGCAATTGCAGATACCATCAACGGGGTCACAGGAGCCTCGCTGCATACAGAAACATCTGTACATACAACCTTGACCGTACATGCCAGAGGGACATGCTGGAAAATAATAAAAGAACCACAATAAAACTAACATGAATAACCAGTAAGAGCAGGCCTCTGCAATTTATAACATTTTTAAATTGATGTGACATCTGGACTAACGACGGATGCTTCTTTGGTGGAGCTGAAGTGGTAAGAGCTTACCCCTTGGTCGTGTATTGGCCAGAGGCAAGTAGAAAAGCAACAAGCATTCACAGTGATGTATCTGACTTTTTCTTAGTTTTCAACACAGAAATTAACAAAAGGCAAGAAACAGCTAACAGGATGATATTGGTCATCTTATCTTAGCCTGATCAACTCAACATAAGTTAGACTTACTAACTAATGGAGTACCCAAAGATAGGTACAATGAGCTCAGGCCCAAAAAATCTTGATGTAGGGGATCGAGATATAATAAGTATTACAGGGCAGAAATTAAGATTTGTTATGTAGAGTGAAATTATATTATTGCAACAGAACAGTGCATATGTACCTTCTTCACATTTGGCCGCCCTCCAGCCGGGCTTACACTGACAGGTGCCTGTGACAGGGTCGCAGGATGCTCCGTTCAGACAGTCGCACACCTTCTCACAGTCGGGTCCCCACATGCCAGCCGGACAGCTGTGGTCACATGACGTCCCCATACTGCCAGCAGCACAGTGACACTCTCCATTGATGTGGTCACAGCTGTGGGCAAACACATAAAATACTTTCAATGCTCCAATTCAACAATAAAGGCTAATGTTTAGTTTACAATAGCATGGTAGCCCAATAATTTGACCTTGTGAACACAGAGGTTATTTTTTAAAAGAAAGATTACTTGACTTTATAATACTATGATGAGATAAACTACAATTGTCTGGTCAGTCTCTGAAGATGATATAGGGGCATTGCAATATTGAAGAAATCTACAATGAGGAATTTAATGTTACTAGCTGGGCTTCTACCTAGGGGGAGTGGTGGTACTGAAGCTTGGGGGTAGACGAAACTGTTTCAGCACTAGTGACCAGCGATCCACCTGCCACAACCAGTGCAACTACAACACTATAAACTACAATAGTAGCCGGCATGACACTACTGAGAATGTCCCCAGCTCATGGAAGGCATATTTACATTACTCTTTACAACTGATGATGAAGTTGGAAAAAAAAAGTTGAGTCTCAAGGAATCTATTCTAAATCAGGTGGGAGGGCAAACGAGGAAGTTACAGATCAGAGTTACAGGATGATTTAAAACTAATACTAAAACTGAATCAAAACTGGACCACAAAAATCACCGAAGAATTTGATCTGAAGACAAGAATCTTCAGCAGTTTTACTTCTCATCGTCAGTTGGCTGTTGGAACCTCGTTAAAACAAGTCTTTGATCATTGAGGCTCTAATTACAAAGCCAATCAGAGAAAATACTCTGAGTTATGTTCACTGCTCAGCTTTAGCTTTCCATGTACAATACTACAACAGCCTCAAAGGCCTGTTTTAATGAGGTTCCAACAGTAGTTATGACAGAGACATCAGGTCTCCTTAGGTCTGATGTAGCTGTTGTAGTGCTCACCTTGACCCACTTCCACAATTACACATACTCTGACACTCTAGACCATAGAATCCTTCAGGACATGCCTTCTCACAGTGGCGACCTCTCCAGCCAGCTGTACATACACAGGCTCCACTCACATGGTCACACCGGGCACCGTGCTGGCACTTGCAGGGCTCGCTACATCCAGCACCATAGAATCCTGATGGACATTCTGCCAAACACCACCATATACAGTTGATGAAAGAAAAACGTCCAAAAACTAGATAAACACAAACATGCAAAATAATGCAACCGCGTAACTATTTCTGGGGTTTCTGTAGTTATTAAAACTTCCATGGGTTGTCAAAATAGGATACTAGGAGAAACAATGCAGGTAATCCTGACAAAGCTGTTATTTGTAAGCAATTTCTGAATCTGCAAATGTGCGGAACAATTTTTCACAATTCTTTATGCCAAACGTGTAAAGTAAGCAGGTTTGTGTCACTTCTTTGGTCAGAATTAGAGGGCAGGTCTAGTCGCAAAGTGGTCATTATCATGCCGACCCGCCGTAAAACCCAAACTCAAACTCAAACTGGAACAATATTTATGAGATATGTGAAGTGATCTGTGAAGATTTATTGTCTGAAGTTACTGACCCTTTGTTTTCTCATATTCCGTCGATCAGCTGTTGGAACCTCATCAAAAGTAGCCTTCGATTTCAGCTCCAGCAAGGTTCCAACAGCCAACTGACAACTTGTATTCTTCACTTTTGTACTTAAAGTTATACAGCAAGTATGACTCGTCTTACTCTCATCACAGGCTGATCCTCTCCAGCCTGGGGCACACAGACATTCTCCTGACACTGGGTCACACTCAGCACTGTTACGACAGTTACACTTCATCTTGCAGTCATCTCCATAGGTCCCTGGTGGGCAGGCTGGAAACACATGCAGTGATAGAGACAGGTCAAAATTTCATAGCACTTCAAAAAAATGAATAGAATTGGAAACATAATTCAGACATCTATGAAAAAAGAGGTCAAAATGGTTGATACAAATACTCAACAAAAACAGAAGTCACTCTATATCATTTTACCTCCAACTACAGTATTGTGTTACAATGACAGAGAAGAATGGTGAAAGACCACACAGTTCCAATATCATCCATTTTTTATGAAGTGTCACTCAACATTCTCTAGAATATCTCATTGTTTGAGCAATTACACTATTATTTAGAACAGGTTCCAAAGTCACAATGTTTCCTTTTGTCCCTTACCTCTGTCACAGATTTGCCCTGTCCACCCAGCCTTGCATGAACATGTACCGTCCACTGGGTCACAGAAAGCATTATTTTCACACATACATCTCATCATACACTGTGTGCCAAATCTGTCTTTGGGGCAGGCTGAGGAAAAAGTTCATACTTGACATCAGTCAGATTTTCTATGGATTAGATCGTGCAGGTACATCACACTCTGACACAATTATCTCATGATAATCAGCATATTTGCAAAACTGCAAAAACAAGACGCCACAGACAAAATGATAGTGGTGATAGTGATGATGGTAAATGAAATTTAACAGGGAGAAGCTGAGAATAAATTTCCAGTTTTATACCTGTGACCAGATCAGCTAGCTTTAAACAGGCACTATTAGAGAACTTTATTCACATAACATATATGTGAATGAGAGCTCATGGGAGTGTTTTGCAATAGCTTGGTTTAATCTGATTTTAACTCTGCTGCCCCCACCTGCAGTTGGTACAACAGACCAATCACTCAGTGAGTGAAGGTCCCGGGTTTGGTTCCTGATTGCATGCCATCCTTTCTTTCCTTTCTTTTTGCAGTTTTCCTTTTTCTCTTACTTCAGTTGTTGAAAAAATATTTCAAGTATTGCTCAGAGGATATTTCCCCAGCCACTGTAGTCTAATGTACGTAGACACAGTATAATGAGACTTACCCTCATGGCAGTGTGGACCATACCAGCCATCCCGACACAGGCACTCCCCAGTAATCCTGTCACAAGAAGCTCCGTTCTCACACACACACTTGTTCTTACAGCTGATCCCCCAGCTACCTTCAGGACAGGCTGTCAATACAGTGTACACACATACAGGTCAAGGTGACCGATTATCATAGAAAACTAAACAAAACATCCTATTTAACAAATTATCAAGTATGAACAAGCACAGAAAAATTTCTTTGCTCATCCACACAAAAATTAAGCTGTATCTGATGATCTAGATCTAGTAAAACAAAAAAATTAGTGAAATATGGAAATAAAAATTTAATAATTCTTGTGAGAATGATTTATCCAACACAATGTGAGGTCAAAAAGTCAAACCTCAACAAAAGAAGTTGGTACAGTTGTAAAGCAAATCATATTTAGCAAAAACCTTTTAGGTAGCAACTCAAAAAACAAACTTTTCTTTACTATTCTTTGACTTCAGATAAAAGCAGGCACTACTCAAAAGCTGATTGGACTTGTTTTAGGACAAGACATGCAACAGAAATAATAACCGACACTTGAGTAAAATCTCCAGCATGGAATAGGGGAGGGAAGAGAGTAGGAAAATATACATGAATAGAACAAAGAAGACAATAAGAAATCTTTGTGGAAAGGAGACAAATTTACATCAGTAGAACTGATTGCAAATTCATATCAGTATACACAGATATTTTACTAGTCCATTCTATTGTTCTATTTACGCTATATTTACACACACTGACATTGAGAACCATGGCAAATGTGGCCTACACAAATATGATAATCCAGCACAATAAAAAATTAAAACTAAAGTTATGTAACAGCTGGATTCTGTCGCTAAGGAAGCATGAATTGGCTTCTCGGAAAAAAAGTGAGCGTTTTTAACCATTCAGAGTTCTTCTCATGTCATAAACAATTGTGTCCTATCTGTGGATCATGCCTCTCACAATAATAAAGATAGTGTATCTTGAAATGTTCAGATCTCCATTTGAGATCGTATTCACTTCTTGGCTCCTGTAAATTAGCCTATATAGCTCAAACATAAAGATCAGATTGCAAGCAAAGGAAAATATTATGTCAATTTCTAACTTAAAAGCAATTAGCGCCTGTGTGAACACAACAGTACACTTCCTGCTTGCCTACCAGGAGATAAACATTGCATAAAAAAAAACAGCACAAAACAAGAAAATTTACTGCACAGGATTCACAGTCATGTGCCCTTGGACAAAGGACAGCGCAATACACAGATTACTGTTCTGATAGGAAATGAAGACTCACGTCTTTTACACTTCCTCCCATGAAACCCGGCAGCACATATACATTTGCCTGTTTGTGGGTCGCAGGCATTCCCTGCACACAGGCAATCTTCCTGACAGTATTTCCCATATTTTCCTGGGGGACAGGCTGATGGGTGGGGACATGGCAGGCAGGTATCATTTACATCCAGGGTGTGACGGTGATGGGGATGATGGTAGTGGTTATTGGAGGTGTGTGGTTCACAGCATGAGGGATGGGTGGTGGAAGATGATCAAGGGGGAGGGGGAAAATGGATTGGGTGGGATTTGCAAAGAAAAAGAAACCAAACACAAGCAAAATTAAAACTTGACAAGCAAATAATGTTGAATAAACTTAGCATGAACTAACAGCTGATGCAAAAAATACTAAATATTCATCAGATCACAGGAAATAGCATCTTTGCTCACAACCTTTCTGGTGTTCAAAACTTGCAGAAACAGGAGAGCCTCACATGAAGGCCTCTCATTTCTCCAGACCGGAGGAAAAGTTGGTTTCATTTTTGAAATTACAGATAATGTTAAGGACACTTGCAACTTGTACTGAGAGCTACTATATCGTGAGGAGTCACTTATCCCATGATCTAAGCAAATATAGGTAAATGAATGGATGTATAAAACTGGAACATCTAAAGACAGCATATAAATCACATGTAGAAAAGTAAAGCAACAAAAATAAAAATTATGACATGCTGTAAGTCAGTTGTTACAGCTGTTAAAGTTAGCTTTCTCATTACAAGTGCGATAAGGGGGTGGATCTTCAAAACTTATCCTTGCTTGAAACATTCTCATAATTTCACTATGACACATCCTTTATCATACAATCATGACAAAGTTATTGGTAACTACCAGTAAATATTAACACCAGAGGATCTATTATATTCTTTTTAATTTTTTAATGTGACTATGCAAGAAGCCGACTGTATTTAGGTCATAGTGCTTCGACTGACAATTTGCTTTCATCTTGTGGTACGATTAAAAAACAGCAGAATGAATCTGCTTTTTTGAGAAAACGTTTGTTAACTTTCTAGCTTGTCCCGTCACAAAATGTTTAACATAATAAAAATTCCAAACAATGTAATGACCTCTCTGACATTTTCAGTACAAATCCAGGAAAAAAAAAACAGCACGCAGCAATAAATGAAAAGAAATGAAGTAAACATTTATTTCCACATAACCTTTCTTCCAACTCTTCCATTGCACAGCACTGCTGGAGTATCACTTGGCATGTTGGACTACAATAACCCACACTACTCCTAATGTATTTACTTTGTTAACATTTGCTTCCCATTGTGTTAAATGCTCAAACAAGCTGACATTTCTTCTACTCTACAGTTACCATAATCTTCTTCCATCAGTCACAAAACTTTCAGATTTATGAGTTATTTCTAACCAGTTTCAGCTTGAACAGTATTTTTGTGTGTACGCTTCTGAGTCCAAATGATACACCCCTAACATTTGACAGGTACTGCAAGAATTGGTTCCTCACAATTGCATGTTTCCTGGCAACCTTGCCTGCCCCCCACCCCTCCAATGACTAATATTATCTTCCTCAAACCATCTGTAACTGACATATTCAACCATAGATTTTGCTAAAATGTGAAACAATTTCTTCAAAATGATTTGGGAGAATAACACTAACGGAAACTACACACATAAAATTCAAACACAATTTGACAGAAACTTATGAAAAAAGAGATATAATTACACAAAGGCAGAATGTGACTTACGCTCATCACATCTCGGCCCTGTCCAGCCTGCCGGGCAGTCTCGGAGACAGTGACCAGTGACGTGGTTACACCTGGTGTCATTAGGGCAGTCACACTTTTGCTCGCAATCCGTCCCATAGAAACCTGCCTCACACTGTAGGTCGCAGCGCTCACCCTCATAGCCAGGCTTACAGATACAATCTCCCATCTGGCAATAACAAATGTGACAGACACATGGATATTTCCCAGGCTTTGCTGCTTAATATGAACAATGACAACATGAAAAAATATCTGAATGGAAGGAGGGGATAGTATGTTATAGAGGGGCAAATGAGAACGAGAGTGACAGAGAGAGGTAAAAAAAGAAGATGAAATGCCTGGAACAGGCTGGCAAGGGTAAGAACGGTTAAAAGGAAGGATTCAAGAGGCATTGAGGAACTGTAATAAAGGAAGACAAAAGAAATGAAAGAAAAAAAAAGATAAAAAATTGTTGGGACTGCATAACTGCATAGGATTCTAAAACTAAATGAGTGGGAGAAGAGAAGAAGTTACAACTACATCATAAATGTACACAACATTTGCATTACAATATTCAAACATCATATTCAATTCTGGTTATGTTGTGACTGGGAAAGGAATACCATATGAGATCTACAATTTTAGTAGGGCAATCTGTTTTATGTTCTGAATATTAATCACCGAGCTGCGCATTAATTAACTTTTAGACTATCCATCTAACTCCTCAGGGGGGCCTTTGCCCTCTTGTGACCCCCCCCCCCCCAACTCGTAAATTAGCATCCTTGAAATGTCCCTGCCACATTGCTGTATGCTTCAATGGAACTCCTCCTGTGATTCTTAACCTAAGTAGTGTCTTTAATTAATCTTCTTTGACTTTGAGTAAATCTCTGCTAAAGAGATCTCCAGTAGATGGCCATGTGGAAGGAGACCAACCTCAGCATCGCAGCCTTCAGAGTTGCCAGTATTACAGTCACACTGGCCCATACAGTTGGAGCCAAAGGTAAACAGTGGGCAGGGCTTGTTGCAGGATGGACCAAACTTTCCAGGTCGACAATTGCAGAAACCATATTTCTTGTTGCAGTAACCGCTGGCACATTGCTGGGGACACACCTGCAAGACAGAACCGGGATATAAGTGGCCTTCCAGGAAAATCCCAAGTGGAAACTATCCACTCACATATCTATTGCATAACACTCAGCAGTGAGCCAGATCCATAAACACTGGAATAGAGATACTTAGGATACTAAGGCAAAAGGTAATTAGAAATCTGTAAACGTATATTCCAAATAGAAGGTAAGGCTGTAATTTGGATACATAGCACATCATTGATACTGAAGAATTTCAAAGCCAAAATGGCACACTGATTTGTTTCTTAGCAGCTGCTCTATGCAATACATGCTGTACTGATCAATATTACTCGCTATTGTTTGCAAAATCTCAGCATATGACTGCGTATATGAAGCCAGAGAAATGTAATTTTTCCACTTTTTACCAATTAATACATGTATTTGAAAAGATGTTAACCTCTTGTGATTGGTGAGATAAATTTCTTTGCAGTGCAGTTTATATTTTTTCTGGCATCAGCACAAGCTGAATTTCAAGTAATATTACAAAAGAAACTTTGAGAGAATTTGTTTTCACAAAACTTTTAGGAATTAAACACAAAAGAGAAAACAATCAGAGATACTGTCAGTGGACTCCACTTTCCAATGAGCACAAACTGGCGGTAGGTTCCATCAGGACGACTACAAAAAAACATTACAATGGTAACTATATCCTCCACTATGCATGTGTTTCCTCCTAGACATGTAGACAGACAAAGGGTCTCACCTTATCACAGCCGTCCCCATAAAAGCCAGGAGGGCAGCCGTCCTCACAGAACTCTCCATCTATACCAGGTGGGCACCTGCACTCCCCAGTGACGTGGTCACATTTGCCACCATTCTCACAGCGACACAAACTGTTACAGTCATTACCATAGGTGCCCTGGACAGGCAGAAACAATAAATCACATCACAAACCAATTTAACATTTGAAACAGACACGAGACGACTATTTTGGAGTGCACAAATTGCAAAGAAATCGAGCTCCAACGTTTAAGAAAAATTAAATTCCAAATCAATAAAACCTTCTTAAATGCTTAACATGCAATCATCTATGGGCAGCCTGAGCCAGTAAACAATGTCACTGTGTACTGATCTCTGAAAATGTCTCAGAAAAAAAGTGCTTGTGTGATTTACCCAATGCTACATAACAAATATAAATACATGTCTTCTGTTAAGGCTCTGTATGTTTGCTCAATTCATATACAAGACTGCAGCAAATGCCAGGTGAAAGTGGCTTTAAAAAAAAAAAAAAAAGGTCATGATGTCATTCTTCATAAGCAGCAAACAATAAGAATTGTTTGTGTGTTTTTTTACTTTTAAAATACAGCAAATGCCTATCTAGCAATAGCGGTGGGATTGAAAAAATACATGTAATTATAGAGCAAATTCAATAAATTAAAATGAACACTCAGCCAACTCTACTCCATGGCTTACCTCTGGACAAGT
The DNA here is from genome assembly GCA_963931925.1 of Onchidella celtica. Taxonomy (NCBI): domain Eukaryota; kingdom Metazoa; phylum Mollusca; class Gastropoda; order Systellommatophora; family Onchidiidae; genus Onchidella; species Onchidella celtica. The sequence continues at coordinate 50,074,515 of OZ007578.1, forward strand.
TCCAGCCCATTGTTAGGGCTCTGTTTTGCCCATTCATGAGTGTATAAAAATACAACAAAAAGCCAGTGTTGCTACATATACAAAACTGGCCATATATATATGAATAAAACAGTACATTTAATTATAACAGCAAATATAATAAACTAAAATGCTCTCTCAGTAACAATCTCCCGAGTGCTCACCTCAGGACATGTCTCATTACACAGCAGTCCCCTCCAGCCAGGCTCACACAGGCAGGCATCTTGTTGCTGGTTACATCTGGCACCGTTCAGGCAGTTCTTGCAGGTAAACAGACAGTCTGGGCCAAATGTGCCTTGGATACATCCTGCAAAGCCAAACAGTGACCAAATCAGACTACATCACTCACGAGGCTTTGCCATTAGATAATTCCGAACATGCCTCGAGACCTCTCTAAAGTATTTAATATGAAAGGACATGCACTTTTAATTTCTATATCTGAGACAGACAATATCAATACATGTAATGGCTCCTGGTGGTAAGTACTTTGCCCTAATGATGTGGCACAGCAGCCTGGAATTCAAGACATGCACAAGGAAGTCTCTGGGAAATATGCAGCAAAGTCAACTGTGAAATTTTCGCCCAAATTAAATGTCTGTTTTAATTATGAGAGAATAAAATGTAAAATATCTCTACATTGTACTCTTTCCTCAAGCTTGGTTTTAGCACCTACACAGATCTTAACTGACAACCAAACACAATATGCATTGTTCACCAAATTCTAGTTTTGGATTTGTTGCTGTCTGTCTTCTTTCTCATCAAGACCTCCAGCAAGTATACAATTCTCAGTTTACCTCACTTCACCATTCTTGCATGGTTAAAGGTAACTGACATCAAACGTACTTCACATAACATTCCTAATAAAACTCCTAACACTCTCCAAGCGTCTCTAAGTTCCTACATATTGTGTGATCCATGCAAGGGTGGCCAAAGAGTGAAGAAATGAAAACATATTTAGTATAATTTCTTGGTCTGAACCTTCAGAAACTCATTATAAACACATAGCATTTTACTTCTGGATACAATGACCAATGTTGCACAAGAAACATTCTGTACTCTCAGTCTCAGAGATATATTCTAAAAAGTTTTATTTGGAACAGAAGTCAAACAACAGCATGAAATTCACACAGAGACATAATATTTAGAATAAATCTCATACTTTGACAATGATGTTAATTAGTTTTTGTCAGTGCTTGATTGAATTATGAAAGATCCAATAGCAGAGGTTACTTCAAAGATACTGAATACTTTGTTAGCCATCAGCTTCATAGGTCTTCATTCAGAATAGAACAGTCATGACAATGAGGAAATCTTCAGTAAGTGCCCAGATACTTCCTTAACATTATGCTCGTTCCACCTCCTCCACTGTACCATCCCACTCAAAGCTACACATAGCACAATCAGATCACCTAGAGATGAAATACCTTTTACTGGAAGTACTAGACTACCACCTATATTTCAGTTTTCTACAGAATCATGACCTTTGCTATGTAGCTGTATACATCTGTATACCAACTGCTACATATACAAGCTGTGTACTGTGGTGAGTTCAAATGTACGCCACAAAGCAGTACTATATGCCAGTCTTTCTCCATTCATATCCTACTTAGTAATACAGAGGTGTGATTGACCGGAATGTATCCACACTAAAACTGTATATAAATTACATATTATTTGCCACATAAAGGTGACAGCAGCAAACTCAGATTACCACATCCTATGAAACAAGATTCCCATTCACTGATAGTACTCCCTGCCACCAACTTTGCTAAAATGTAATAGTCTGTTTCCTTTACTGGTGTCACTAATTGTGATGAACTCTTTCACCAGATTAAGCTGAACATTTACACCCCTAGTTGATACACATACAACATTCACCTAACAAAGAATTAGTGAAAAGACAAAGGTTGTTAGACCCTGTACTCAGCCGTAAACTCCCATAGTTACCAGTATATATAGCCCATGCTCAATGGAAACAATCCACACCTGCAACTGTAATTTTACTTGCCACTCACCAAAGTTACAAACCAAAACCTTCAATATTAAATCACCAAATCCAACACTGCAGTCACACAAACAAGGATGTTAGTTGTTCACACATAAGGATTATTTCTCTCTCCAAGAGCGATGCAAAATTTCAAAGATGAGTTGATATAAAAAAAAAACCTGATGGTCACTTCAGGGCCATCTTGACTTCATTATGGGCCCCTAGACAAAGCAATATGATGCGTTTTCTCTTTTTCAAAAATCAATGTAAAGCTTCTTGGGGCCCCTAAACCCTTGGGGCACCTGTGCAACTGCCCAATGTGCTCATGCATTAAGATGGCTCTGGTGACCTTATCAACCTGGTTTGCCTGGATTAGATTGACATCTCAGTAAAACTATTTGAAATTAATGATTAATATCATCAAAACTGTGCTCCTGTGCCATATTTTCTTGTAATAAATGGCTGGTCAGATTTTTAAATCTGAGAGTGGCTGATGGATAAAAAGGTCTCTGAGATGAAAGTCTTAGACATTGAATCAAAGTCCGATAGTTTTTGTGACATTTCAAATCTGGGAGAACTTAAGGATTAAAAATAAAATTGAAAAAAAAAAAAAGCGACAATATTTTGGTCAAAATGAAAAATAATTAAGATGAAATCATAAACCAAAAATAAATGAAAGATAAGAACAAAATAGGAAGTCCAAGAGATATAAAAGAAATAAATCAAAGAAAGACTGTGAAGACTGTAATACATATATAAATAATTACCTAACTCTTTCCGTACTTTTCACCGATACATCGGTTCCTCCGACTGACGCTTTTGGACTAATTTCTGCTGAAGTGCAGTAATAGTGGCATCGGTTGTACCACAAACAACAAAAACACTGGGAAGCTAGATGGACACAGTATCGTTGAAATGCCCAGGGGTAACAAGGAGAGTACTTTTTGCCGATGTATCGGTCCCCCCGACTGACGCATTTGGACTAATTTGGGCTGAATTGCAGTATGGAAAGAGTTAAATAACATGGACTCTTTCCTTCCTACATATATGAACATCTCCTCATCATTTCTTCTTTCTTGTGTGACCCAGAATCACGATACAAATATATGATAAATAAGATGTAGACTGCATGGCCCTTCACCTCTTACTGAACATGTTAGTATAAAGTTAACCAGCCCCAGTTCACAACACTCCACATACAGCACATTTCTGCTGCAAATTGAAACCATAGAATAATCGTCTCTCAGTAAGTGCTCATGTGTCAAAAAATCTATTACCTGCTGACACATTTAACATGATATTAAAACACTTTATCTTTCATAGATCTTATCACTTCACTACAACAATACTGGAAATTGCAGGAACTAACACTACTGGAAACTGCAGTTACAATCTCTCTGGCGGTTTCTTCAATGATTTGTGTATTTGGAAACAGGGAAGGTAATTCACAATGGGCGATGTGGTTTCTCTTCCCTTGATTCTTTAACAACAAGGTTCTGCAAATTTCACTGGTAGCAAAGCTTTTCGGTTTACATGATTCTTGGACAGCAAATTGTCAGCCTGCATGTGAAATTACATTGCCCATTACATGGAACTCTGCTGTTTGTTATAAACAAAAGATTCAGCTGTTTTGCACGGATGTGGAATGCAGTCAGAGAGAAGAACAAAGAAAATTTGAAGCAACAAAGCCTGGTCAGATAAATAGTTTACTTTCACACCAGGCTTACCCAGGTAACGAACTGCAATAAGATTCAAGTCATTACATTTAAACTGGGTCAATTCTGTCTTTGGACGTAGTTTATAGGGAAATCCAGCAAATCAGCTTTCGTTGGAACAGTATATAATCTGGTGTTTTTGACTATAAGGCCAAAACTTCTTGATGTAAAAAAGCCCGTAAAAATGAGGTCTTTGTTAACTAGGACCAAAAAAAAAAAAATAAAACTAAAGGGTTGAAAGGGGGGAAAATCTGACCGAAAAAATCTCAAAAACATAAAAACGCTTCTACATAAAACAACATAAAAAAAAATAATAATAATTCTGAAATCTGAATATTCCTTAAAACCTAAAAATTCTTTCATCAACTTGTAATTTCACAAAGATTTCACTTTACTGTTTAAAGACTGCAGAAATGACTTGTTCTGACTTGAATATTACACAGACCATGGAATGAGATCTAGCAAGATCTAGAGATGCAACAGGCACAGTTATCTTACCTGACTTGTTTCCTTGAGAAGCAAAGGATTAAGTTGCAGTAAAAGATACAGGTTAGCAAATATGATGAAGGTTTCATTGCTCATTTGTAGGCTAAAGAAGCAGTGCTGGTAAAATATGGGCAGATTTATGCATTTCATTCTGATCACAGCCAAAATTCTTTTTAAAAATGACTTTGCATGCTGATACAAATCTCAGCTGGTTCTCTCACCATCAAAGATGAAAAACACAACTGCTTGAAATAATTTTTCATATGTTTTTGTTTGTTTGTTCATAGACTGATTACATCATTGCCAAGACAGAAATAAGCTCATCCAAAACTCACAAATGAAAAAATGCATGACAATTACAAATGCATCTCCCATGCAAAGTCACAGCATATCCTGCAGATCACTGTTTTAAATCATTCCATGCAGGATAAACACTGCATGTTGAGGATGGAAAAGGGGTTGGGAAGGTGTGGGTGGGGGAGTGAATACAAGCATGGGGAGAACTTGTGTATACAAAAAGGTTATGGCAGTTCACTGTCCAAATTGTGTGCTGAAACAACAGTTAACTGTATTACAGTAGAACTCGGACTCAACGAACCAATTCGGACATTTTTAAAAGTTCATTGGATGCAAGGTTCGTTGGAGCCAAAGACATAAGCGCCCCCCAAGGGAAGTAACCAAATAAAGTCAAATTACTACATGATTACCTCCCTTGTTTTTACCAAACTTCTGCAAGGACCTGTGTAGCAAAATCGTAGTGCAAGTTGCATGTGAAGTTGTTTATTTACTTTTTGTTTTTTTTTTGTTTTTTTAAAAAATAATTAATGTAGCCCATGCATGTTATTGTAAGTTACAGGGTAGCACGCCGCCCCAGGTCCTCATGGCTTGTGGCTTACCACTGTTTCAGGTCTAACAGTACTTTAGCTTAGGGGATTTCATATTTTTATTTCAACTCAATTGGGAAGGGTTAGGTGGGGAATGTGCTGGAAAAAGGAATCAATTGTCATTTGTTTTTTTGTGACATTGACAAGCTCTTGGACTGAATTTTCAATAGCCATTACTTGCTGCAATGCTTTGCTTGAGGATGCACTCTCTCCTTGCTGCATGACAAAAGCATGCACTTGTGCCAGAGCTTGGATAACAGCTTTGCTTGAAATTTGAGGAAGCACAGGCTCATCATCCTCCTCGTCATCCTCATCATTGCCTTCAGTAGATAGCTGCACTGATGCAGCAATGTCTGTGAGTGACATTTTTTCTGCAGTTTGTACTCCTTCATCAATGTTAGTGTCATCATCAATACTCATTGCCAGAACTGGATCTGTGAGGGTGGCGAACTGACGAATCAAGTCACTGACATCGTTTGTATCTTGAGGGGGTGTTACATCCTCTGAGGTTGATGAAGCAGCCGAGACTTGCTCACTTTCTTTTATAAAGCCAGCGTGCTTAAAGCACTTTTTGGATTGTTGTCTGGTCATTGGATTGTTGCGCGGGCCATGTACAGGGCATCAAGCAATGACATATTGAAGTGGGATTCAGTCCCTCCTGTCGCCTCGTAAATTTGGATGTACTTTTGGAGCACCCGCTTGCGGTAAAAAGTCTTAAAACTTTTTATTATCCCTTGATCGCAAGGTTGCAGTCTGGACGACGTGTTGGGTGGCAAGAAGAAAACTGTTATGGCTCGCAAATCAGTGAGCTTAGGATGAGCGCTGCAGTTATCTAAAATCAAAGCTACGCTGCGTCCTTGGAGAAGGAAGCGCCAGTCAAGCTTTCTCACCCACTCTTCAAATATCGGGCCCGTCATCCAGGCTTTCTTATTGTACTTGTATGTAACAGGGAGAAAGCCAATGCCCTTGAAGCATCTTGGCTTCTGAAATTTTCCGATTGAAAGGAGAGGCAGTTTTTCGCTCCCATCCATATTGGCTGCGCAAAGTATTGAAATCTTGTTTTTAGGTACTTTTTGTCCAGTGCAGGTTTCACCTTGAAATGCCAATGATCTGTTTGGCAGACATTTATAGAACAAGGGTGTCTCGTCTGCGTTAAATATGTCACAAGGCTGATAGTCTTTCAATATGGACTCTCGTTGCTTGTCCCACTCTGATGTGTCGATGTTATTTGCAGATGCGGCTTCTCCACTTACAACTTTGAACACGATCCCGTGTCTCACCTTAAATCTATCTAGCCATCCGATACTAATTAGCTGATCTGCATGTCCGAGAACACGGGCCAGTTCCTCTGCTTTCTCTAACAAAATTGGTCCAGACAGGGGCACGTTGTCACTCCTAGCCTGTTTGAACCAGATGAGTAATGCTTCGTCAACATTATCAAGTGGTGATGTGCGCAATCGCTTCTGCTTTGAAGTTCCTAGTGCAATCGCTGTTCGGATCTTCTCTTTATCTTTCAAGAAAGTAGATAGTGAACTTTTTGGAATGCCATATTCTCTGCAGATGTCAGCCTTGGCTCTGTGTCCCCTTTCGACTTCCTCGACAATTTTTAATTTAGTATCAAATGAGAGACATTTTCTCTTGATACCAGTGACTGGACTTGAAGATGCCATGTCTTTACAAAGTGAAAATTGTGATTCGCAAGTTTGTAATTTATGTAAAACTGAATAAATGTCTGAGATGCTTTCATTAGCAGTGTCCTTCAGTGTATGAAATAAGATCTAGATCTAGCTACAATCTTCTCACTCGCACTGTGTTAATTCTACACAAGCCAATCCCCCCTCTCTCCACAACCTTCCCTCTGCCCCCGCATTGCTTGTCTATAGGCCTACAACCACTCTTCACCCTTCCCACCCACTATCCAAGTTCCGGCGGCTTTGTCTCTTTGATCCCATATGGTGTCCTCCCACGCGTCGGCTGTTCGTGGGCTGCCATCCATTCCCCCTCCCTCTCTCTTTGTTCATAATTTTCTCCCTGTATGTCCACACCTTCGCCACATGGCATAATTTAGCCTACGGTACACGTGTCAGCTGACAGCAGACCTTTTGAATTTCAAATTTCAACTAGATTTCCAGGTAGACAAGCAATTTATTGTGAGCTTGCCTACACTTCTGGTTCGTTGGAACCGAAGGTGGGTCTGAGATTAGTTCGTTCGATAAAAGATATTTAATAAAGTCAGTGAAGGAAAAAAAACGGGGATTTTTCTCTGTTCGTTGAATGCAAGGTGTTCTTTGAGTCCGAGTTCGTTGGATTCAAGTTCTACTGTATAGACTTAAATAATATATAAAATCTAATTGTGTCAGTCTCGTTACAAAAGTCTATATTTTCTCTGTTTGAAGCTAGATTAAGCTATCACAAGCGATGGAATGTTTATACATTAAACAATAAAAGTATATCAAAAAATTAGAAAGTTTACTTAATCTCTAGCACTACAGTATGAGATCAATAGAATCTGATTGTAGATGGAATACTGAGCGTTTTCTTCTCATTTACATTGATAGAAGTTATTAACATTAGTGATGAATTAGGCACATACTATACTGTGTTCTGATACATATCTTTCTTTCATTATGTCAGACTACACAGTTGTAATCAGAAAAATCAGTTACAAATCATACTCATGAAAGCCACCAATATAACTTGTCTACTCTGACCGGCACTTGACAGTGTGAGCTAACATACAAAATCTCCTTCACCTAGACTGCACTGTTTTTTTCACTTCCTCTCATACGCACATTCGCTACTTCTGCCAGATTCGTACCTGACGTCAATAAAGTACTTTTTCTTGGTCAAAATTACATACTTTAACTTTTTTTGGCCTGTCAGACTTATCCGTGACAAAATTTCTTGCATTTATGTAAAAGTACAATCCACTCTGCCGTCTAACAAGTTAAGCTCTGCTATTCATCCTATCCTCACTACAAAATTTTGATATCTACTAAGGTAAGAGCAACTGGACCTCATTGTTTCATTCACACACTGTCGAGGACAGTTATACCTGTGATTCTTAAATTTTTGTTAGTCCAAGTCCATGACAGATATCCTTCCATTGCAATCAACATAAAGCACAGATCAGAATCTGACACAATGTTAAGTTAACTCTATCTTTCCCTATCAAATAATACATTTCTCTTTTCATTAGTCTATATTATTCTCTACTATAAAGGTTGGAATTACATAGGGAGTAGGAAAAGAAGGGATAAACTAAAGCAAATGAAAGAGCAAAACTCAAGGCTTCATTCTACACTACAGCTACAAAAAGGAACTAAAGTACTGACTATAGATATTCTGCACATCAGCGAGTTCCTGGGACAGAAATCCGTCATCGTACTCTGACTCTGCCCGTACAACTGGCTTGGGGGTGGTTTGAAAACGTATCCTGGGTAGATCTCCTCGCTGGGGACCTCGGTCTTCTGTGCGAGCTTCTGTTGCTACACAACATCAAACGGGGGAAACAACATCAAAAAAATATTCTTGCCACAATAAAGCGGACTTAAAAAGGTTTAAATAAAAGGAGAATTCAAAGCTTGAGAAATAGAAAATTCACAACATTGAAATTGGAAAAAAAAAAAAAAAAACATTTGAAGAAAACGGGGACAATAGTGCTTGTAAAAAATTTTGAGAAATTCCTATCTTGAAACACTTCGTTTCTTGAGGGTAACAAATAATATAAAATAATGTTCTTGTTACTCTGAAAAACTATATAGTTTTCAGGAATATGACAAGTCAAAATCTAGAAAAATTAAGGCTTTTATTTCTGCAGTGTTCTCCCAATTTTCAATCTGGATATAAACGGCAAGACAAAACTGTAAAACATGTTCCCACACCAGGGTAAAAAAATTCAGACAAGATGTCAATAGAAATGAAAGTCACTGAAAATTTCTGAGATGAAACAAATATAGTAGAAAATTTGAGTTTATACATTAAATATAATCTGATCTGTTTCAATTTAGATGAAATCTGTCTCCAGCTGACATCCACCACTGTATTTTCATGCCATCAAGGAAATAACTCCATTTGAAGAGTGATTTACAAACAGAAACAGCCTCTACAATTTACACCATGAGCAGTTGAGGGTATTTCAAGGGAACAGTCAAGATTTGAACAGCTATGGTGAAAATTTCAAAGTCTGACAATGTAATCTGTTCAAGTATTGACTAACTATGCTTAATCTGATATGATATGGAATACTTCTGTGTTCACTATTTCATATACAGCGTATTTCTCTCTTTGGCCCATACCAATTTCGAAACTGGCTTGCATATTTCTTCTTTCATTTTTTGATGAATTTCTTTGCTCTCATTACTGACAGGTGGGAATTATTACAATACTTTTGCTACTCAACAGATGTTACTGATTCAACTGTGGTCCATGTTCTTTTTCACACTGCTCAATGCATATCAATGTCGCTCATGTTGTTCTCCAATTATCCTGTCATTATTTCCATGTTCCATGACATTAACAAAACAACAAAGAAAGGTTTTCATCTGAATATTTTCATGTTACATTTTTATTTCATTCCACTTTATATGTCTGATGGTCTTTACTAGACAACTGTCATTTCCACTGTCACTGAATGACTACCGACAAAACTGACCAAGTATACTATATATTTGAACCGGCCAACTTACGGATACAACTCTTGCCAGATAGTACAAATCCAGGGTTACAGGCACAGCTGTACGAGCCCTCCGCATTGACGCATAGCTGCTCGCAGCCTCCATTGTCATCCAGACACTCGTCAATGTCTGAAGTTGGAACAACGTAAATAATAAACAAATCCTATCTCTATAAATTTACACCACAATACTTAGGCATTCATGCAAGAATCTCTATGAAACAATAAATCCATAAAATCAAATGATTTATACAAGACATAAAAACAAAGCAGGAATGCGAATAGAAAAATGAACTCAAAATGCATGATCAAGATTAAGATTCTGATATTACTGCCATGCACAACATCAATTCTTCAGAAGCTAGACAGATAACATTGCACAGCACCTACATAACTGGGATAAATAAAAGACATCTTTACCATATTTTACTGTCCAAATTAAAACAACAAAGAAATTACATACAGATCTGCATGAAAAGCGACCCTGTTACGAAACCTTATTCAATGGTAAATCACCTATTTTCCCCATCACTACCAGTAATAAATGTTAGTTTTTTCAGTAAGAAATAAATATGCTATCTTTGTCTTACCATCACACATGCAGCCATCCATATTGAGAAGAAATCCAGGCTGACACCCACAAGTGTATCCACCCGGGTTATTATTACACAGGGCAGCACAGCAGTTGTCTGGGCCTTCACATTCATCAATGTCTATGCAAGCAAAGAAAACAAAACTACGTTGTAACTTTCTGATATTTTGTATAACTTGACAATTTCAGATCATACCTGGAAGTTACTGTACACTTTTCTAAATAATTCAAACATTTATTTCACTGGACCAAACGATGTCATGCATTTAAATTTTTTTTCCCTTTGATAAGTGTGCAGTTTTCTCTGTTGTGTAAACAGACTACAAAATGCGCACAATATGTGAATCAACCCTTTGTATTATATTTCATTGTTGTACTTGTGCAAGACGCTGATTTTCTGGTCATCTTGTGGCTCAGGATATATTCTCCACTTGCCAAAACAACTTTCTTTAAACATTTCATCCATGAAGATGTTGGCCATGGCTAATGAAGCTTTGCTGATTCAAGGGTTTTTTCCAAAGACCACACCTCAATTACAACTCTGCCATGAAGCTTACAAGGATACTGACCAAATGCAAGGTACAACTGTCCAATGTTGTCATTCAGACTAATCACAGAGTGCCAATTTATCACACTACCCCAGCCAGTAGCCCTACTGAAATTTGATGCTTAGGACTGATGTCAGTTTACACCTACAAGTGGCATCACTCCTACATATGATATCACAACATGTAGGGAACATGCCCCTGTGGTAATCCTACCAACCTTACAGCAACCATCTACAAATCTCCATCAGACTGACGTACACATGCTGGCTGAGAAATCTCATGAAATTTTTTTTTTTTCCAGAACTGCAGCAGAAAAATGAGGTATAGCTCTAAAGCAAGCCCATGATGAACTGATTCGTATTTCACATGCCTGATTTTCTATAGCTGTGCATGTTTGTGTATGCATTAAATCAGACTATAGAGCGACTTACCGTCACAAGATTTACCATCAGCCTGAAGTTTGTACCCTTTCCTGCAGGTACAGATTGGTCCTTCCTCACTATGTTTGCACTTGTGGGCGCAACCACCGTTACCAATGGCACAGAAGTCCACCACCTCCATCTCAATACCTGGTGACAGGTACAGCAAATACACACTGGGATTACATTACTTGTGGTTTCCTTGGACAGTAAATCACAACATGAATGTGTGGATTAAATTGAAGATGGCATGAATGAATTACATCAATAAAAACAGATGAGGCATAATAGATTAAGTTACACTCATCCACTTTACAAATCACAAACAGAATTCAAGGGAGTAAAAATATATTATTTTTTAGGTGATAAAATTGTCAGCATTGTCTAACGTTAGTGCCAGAAAGTAAAATGCACACAAGAGCAAGTTAAATGAGCAAATGTTATCTTGCAATAAGTATTATTGCCTATTTTGTCTTTTCTCATCTCCTCTTCATCTGGTTCTTTTTTCCTATATTATGTGTTACAAGTAAACTGAATGCAATACTTTATATCTCCTTAAAAAAACAAAAGAAAGCTAAATAGTTTCAATCCCTTGGTGTTTCTTAACCCAAATTAGTGACAGTTAACCACCCCTGTGAGGAGAAAGAAAGATTTTGAGATAGCACTGAGTTTGTGTGGACGGCTTTGAAAAAAACAATTCAATTATGTGATCCCACAGGTTTTCTGAGCATTTTAAAGTAATTAGTACATTAAATAATTATAACTGAGTGGACAAACTCTTGCAATGTATCTGCCACTGAACAACTGTCTGACTGATTCTGTGCATCATGGTAGGCATTCTGCAAGGATGGCCATTCATTATGTAGTACTAAATCACTGACATAACAAATAATTATATTTCCCCTCAATGGCAAGTGAATCATCGGATCTATGGTTTTATCTCGAATCAATAATGAACATTATATATGGTTCATTTTACTTTCCATTGAAAGCTTACAAAACTTAAGACATACTGGGATTCAAAGAGACAACACTTGTACTTTTATGGATGTGTATCGGCATGCAAAGAAAATGGTCACACCATTAAACAATTTCTTAGAGAAATCTCCTTGTGCAGATTAAACAATTAAATTGGGCTACATTGAAATATGAAAACAGAGCTAACTCGACATAATTATTATTTTTTTTTTTTTCAGGTCCCATTTATGTAACTGGAAAGGTCTTTTACTTCTTGCATGGTGAGGTCATTGAAGATACAGATGAAAAATTCAAGGGGTGAGGGTAATTATGAAAACTGACAATCTGCATTAATCTATTAAATGGCTGTGTTCAAATGGTGAATCTTTGTGAGTGAGCCATTGTGATTATGTATTATCAAAGCTGTGGTAAAGTAGAACTATGTGCCTTATTAACTATATAAATAATACAGTTTGTTGCTGGAGGTAGAAACATTTCTTGGTTAGCCTAGGCTTTTTGCAGACTGGGTATAAGATTATAAGATCATAGAATCGGCACATGAAACACAGATTTGAGAAAAATGGTGCAGAATACAGAATGGAAAATTCCCGCTGAAATTACATGAACCATTCTCTTTTGTGTCCAAAGACTGAAATTACGATGTCATATTTACAAAACACACGTACAAATGTAACATTCACTACGGATCAAAGCAAATGCATCTTTTCCTGTTTTACAGTAAGGTAGAAATTGAAGCTTTATTTCGATCTGCAGCTTTAATAAATAAAATGAAAAAAAAATTATGTATTCGCAAACGAAAATTAACATGCTTCCAGCCAAGCTATGCCATATTTAAAATGAACATTTTTACAGTATTCTTCTCAAAGAATGCATTTGAAATGAATACATTTTTTAACAAGCAATTAAAATCAAGGAAGGAAAATAATGATATGTATGAAATAAAAAGCATAATTATAAATTTGCAATTTCATCAATTTAGAAAGAAATGAATAGCAATTGAAAGAAACTTCTAAATAAATATGAAAACTTGCTGTACAATGTCTTCAGCTACTTCTCCGAGAACTGAATGTGAAAAGTAAGAAGTTTGACAACTATTCTGTGACTCAAACTGAGGACATGGAGAGAGTAACGTTTAACACTGGAGAAACTTTACCAGATTTATTGTGTTGATGGCTCAGTCTTTCCAACATTGATTCTGCATTAGAAGCTAGAGTCAAACACACATATTTGTATACTTTAGCTTTCAGAGAAAACTACACTTTAACATTAAAAAAAAAAATTCTGAACTCCTATTAAAAGAATATATTGGTTTTACTTGCAATAACAAAATCATGAAAGAATCAAAAAATTTCCAAGGGAGAATACCACTGTATATTAAGAAAAATATCCTCAGTTACTTAACTTCCCTTAAGGCAGAAATTCAAATTACTGATGACAGTTTTGTTCATGATAGAACACAGACAAAGAGTTTTTGCAGTAAACAGTTTTGAGAGTTCTTGAATAATGTTCTGGGTAAAAGGGACAAAATAAATTATATGGAAACATAAAGATTTGTGTGTCAGTTTAAATGCAAACACGACATTGACAAGACAGGAAAAGGCACAAGTGTATATCAAAGTCCAAGTACAGTTTTTAAAGGAGCAATTTTCTATCAGCTCTTGAAGACATTACATTACATGTCTCCCGGGCGTGAGAACTATTTCTTATTGGTGTCAAGCACATAATTATTGCAAGCAGTTTTCAAAAGCTTAGGTAAGGAACTAGGACATTTTAAATGACACATGTAAAAGCCATAGATACAAAAATTGGATGCAATATGTGATGCAAAATTCTGCTTATTGAAAAAGAGGAGGTCAAGATTTCAAATCATGGGAGAAAAGTTTGTTCAAGACGAGACAAGACATTGATATTTACATTTAATTATATTCATCAGGCAAACAAAGTCAAATGTACCTTTGCAGAGAAACTGAATTACACTCAAATTCTACAACAAAATACTTTTTATGGTATGTGACATTTAAAACTGACCTGACTTTTTGCAACATTTAGATAATAAAAATTAATGCACAAACTGCAGTGCGCCGTGGTCTATAATTTTCGGCTGCCAGGATTTGGGTAAATTATTTAATTTTCATTTTTAAATTTGAAATTTCTTTTTCAAACATAGATCATCAGCTGCCAGGACTTTCCAACCAAATCACTTCTTTTGCTCCTTTGTTTTTCATAAATATATCATCAGGCTCCATAAATTAATAGTTAAACTGCAATTATGCTAGATATTTAATTTCGAAGCCTTGTACGGCCATAACGTATGCAATCAAAACAATAAGTCTTATTGACATTCTTCAGCTGGATTTTAATATGACGAAATGTATAATAAATCTGTGTAGCAAGTGAAAGTATGTAACACTGGAAGATGGCAATATGTGTAGACTGCTCTAGAATGTCTTCTCCCTGTGCTGGTTGCTACTGGCTTCTTAGTTGAAAATGTATTTAAGACAATTTTTTTTTACTGTTTTTAAACTCAAGACTTCCTAAGGAAATGAACTCTCCTGCCCAAGCTGTTGGCCAAAATTAATTTTCAGTGAACAATCATCGCAGGTCAAAAATTTGACCTTGGTTTCCAACTTTGTAATCAGCTGTTCAACACTGTTGGATAAAACCAGATATCTCTGCAAGATAAAGGTACCCAGCTACACAGATACCACTTACTCTCTGTTCTATCCAAGACAGTGCTACAAAGACATAGAAACAAACTAATCTCCTCAATAATAAAAGATCATGTTTATCATTTGCACTTCCTCCATCCCAGTTCACTATGAACAATGTGTTCAACTGATGAGTGTAATTCAGAAGTGTCTCTGCTGTACGTGAGAAAAAAAAAATAACGCAGACACAAACAAACAAAAAAGCATGAAATTACCTTCTCCCTCGTCTCTACTGGAGTTAGTGAGTGCTATAATGGGAAGGGAAAAAAATAGCAGGAAAGGCAACAAGGCATTAGATCAGTTAGGCGCAGGCATAAAAGTGGCAGCAATGGTTGTTATAGCAATTCTATAATTTTATGACATCACAAGGCTTGATGCATACTGATCCATACACTGCTCAGTTCATTTTACCACAAGGCATGTAATCTACTAACACTAAAGCTTTGGTAACACTGATCTCTGTTGGCACATTGGAAAACTTGCATTGTGCGTGGATCTCTTGTGTAGACTGATCGACCATGAGGTCACATCTTTCATACTAAATAGAACTGACTTAATGTTCTATTTTCTATTTCATGTGAAGACAACTTGAATGATCATCTTAAAACCAAAATTCACAAACTGCATTGTGGCGGATTATATCTAGGTAAAATAGTGTCTTCCTTTGCTCCAGAACTCGCAGCACGACTTGCTATCTCAAAAATGTTGATCAAACACCCCATCAATAGATCAGTCTACACATGAAAGTCAATAGGAATCTTTTTGACTTGGGAATAGGAAGCTACCTGGTCAATAAGACAACTTTCTGTAACATATTTGAATACTATGTCTCAACAACACTGGGGCTTATGTACTGTGAGGCAAAGTACAGAATGACAGGGCACAAAACCAGCCCAGGAGTGGCTCTAGTTCGACAACCTAAGATACATCAGCAATATTCAGGCTTCATCCATCACTTCATTCTGAGCCAGTCACTGCCAACCTATCTATGTCCATGCCACAGTGTTACACTCATCATAACTAAAACAGAAGGCCAAAATGCTCCACATAAGTTCCATTGTACATTCTTCTGACAGAGATACTCTCCACTGGTCGGATTGTTATATCTCATCATTCGTGTCCGTATTTAAAATACGTCAGTTCATGAGAAATTGATATTATAGAAATTAATGACAAATGACTGAAGTGTGGAAATGCGACTATTTTCTTGAGACTGAGCATGTAGGGATCAGACTAGCTCTAACCCAGCAATGTCAAGATAGCATTAAATCTACATGATGTCACGGAAAATTTGTGATCTGGCAGTAAGGTGTTAGTTGTTGTATGGGTGTCTGGCTGGATGGGAGAGGGGGAGGGGTGAACACACACACACAAACTATTTTGCCTGAGATGTCATGATGCAAAATTTACAGTGTTTGCACAAAGTATAACCTTTTTGCATGGTTAAGTTTCACTTTCAAATTAAAACCCAGCCTGAAAATACCAAGTGTCAATGTTTCTAATGATGGAGTGGATATCAATTCAAATTGTGTTCAGATGCAAACATAGAGCTTTACCTATTTGATGTTAAAACTTATTTGCACAGGCTTTAAGTGGTATTCATTTGTGTGTTTGAATACTGATTGGATGATTGAAATGTTCTGATTGTGAGAGAAGGGTAGCACTGAACTAAACTCCATGCACACATTAGCATCGCACTGGTATGCACAGGAAAGCTGATATACTCTCAAATGCTGCATATGCACTGAATGACTGATCCTATCACAGCCACCACAAACACAACTGTGAACTAAACTTTGTTAACTTAAGCTGATACATGCTGCTTTAGTGTCACTTACACATATCACACATATCCG
Organism: Onchidella celtica; assembly: GCA_963931925.1. Classification (NCBI taxonomy): domain Eukaryota; kingdom Metazoa; phylum Mollusca; class Gastropoda; order Systellommatophora; family Onchidiidae; genus Onchidella; species Onchidella celtica. The sequence continues at coordinate 50,091,381 of OZ007578.1, forward strand.
AATGATAACGTAACCCCTTGGACCCACAGTCTCAGGTGACCAGGAATATTTCTGGTTCTCTATACTACCATGGTGGTGCTAGTGCCGGGCAAAGACTTGCTTTTGAATGATCTGGACACCTGGATCATCCGGTTCAAAATATCTGGATAGCCAGATCATGATCCAAATTTTAGGCCACCCAGTTAAGAAAAGCTGGTTGCAATCCTTGAATCAGTTCAAAGAGAGAAGAGAACTGTAGCCTGCAAGCTTGATAATCTGGCACCTGTTGATGGGACTTGGTTTTGTTTTGTTCACAGATCTAGGTCATAGAGAGATCAGAGGGTTAATTCCATTCTCTCTGATCTATTCTTTTCTTCTGGTTTTTTTCAGTGGCTCCTTTTGAGTCACACCCACACAACTTAACCTGCCTCTGTGCACAGGTAGGCGGGAGTTGGGGCTTGAAGGTGGGATTATCATTAGGGTGGAGAGACAAGCTGTTTCATTAGTGACCAGTCTCTGTTCTGGATTGCTAAATGTAAGTCGGAAGTGGGTAGAAAGAGGGTCAACCACTTGTATCCGAATAACTGGATTGATCAGTTTAACTGGATATCCCATCTAGATCTTAATCTGGACTCTCACACAGCACTAATGGGTACAGTGACACTCAGACACCCACCCATTCTAACAATGTGTCAACCTGCCCATGGATTGGGAAAAACTTGAGGAGATCCAAGGGGTTAGGTCAGGCAAACAAGGCACTAGAAAGTCCCAGTGAAGGAAGGAAAGTAAACAGAGTGACAGATGAGAAAAGCAACAAATGAAATGTCAGGAATGAAACTGCAAATGGAAATTGTAACACTGTTGCAATCATGACCATCGTGAAGTGATGTGCATAACCGAACTGACTGTGTCATCTTTGTTCATGTGATCAAGATAGACAAAATATCAGATGATGGTTTTGAAAAGACAGAACAAAACTAACTTGCTTCTAAGTAGAACCATACACAACACACACATACGAAAATTTAAAAATTAGAAAAATGACATGATGGAAGTACAGCGGGTAAAACCTTTGAAAGAAAATGTAGATTAGCTGTCTAAGAATGTAGCAAGTGTTTCTGTAAAGTGTCCCTGCTGTTTTGATGCTGAGTGTATGCCAGTTTTCTTGGATTGGCATGTTGTCAAAGCCTTGTTGAGAAGCAATAGATTATAAAACCTGCTCCCTACAATAAGTGAGTCAACACTGGATACTTGTATGCATAAATTGCTGATATTAACACTCCTATTGTAGTGCAAAAAAGCTTACTAGTGAACTAAAGAGAATAAACATTTTTTTTAAAATGGAAATGGTCATCATGGACGACTGTCTTACTGGAGATATTTGAATTTGCAAAAAAATCACATCAAGGAAAAAATGAAACAAACATTTTCCTGAAATATTATTAACAAACTCATGTTGAAGCCAATCATCCCTTCTTACTGAATTCTGTCTCGAATGAAAATCTATCATAATGATAGTCAGTAAATCAGAAACACACAAGCTTTATGGCTTTGTGATGGGGCCAACAAAAAAGAAATACTCCACCAGCAATTTACTGCAGAGACCAGACTTACTAAATGCCAAGCAAGAACTAAATTCATGGGTTAGTAAACAAAGTACCCTCAGCTTGTCCCTTTTCAATACATTCAGAAATAAACCCACCGACCTATGTAGTATGGTAACCTGATGCAAGTGAAGCAAATGAGCTTATAATTCATAAATTTTATCCCCTAAATTGTCCGAAAATTGGGAATGGAAAGTACACAACCAGCAACTCTGACGTCAAGTTTACACGCAGGATTGACATCATCTCCTACACAGACCAGTTGGTTACAACATTGTGCTGAAATTGCTTTGATGTAGGTTACCCTCCCCTATGACATTCCTACCGAATCTACGAAAATCTACACCGAATTGACGTAGTGACGCTGGCTGGTTAGCAACGTTCCTATCAGCATCCCCTCAAAATCATCCACAGAAACACTGGTAAATGGAGCTGATGAATGAAAAACTAAAAGCAAAGAAAAAAAGGTGAAAGGTTCCCCATACTGTCCAGATTCCCTTAGGATGGTTGGCTACATGGTTGTTATGGTTATGCTCATGGTACAGTATGCCCCATGCCAAAATATTATCTATACATCGTGCTCAAACAGATTTTAAACATTAGCGAGGAAGCATAGCTTGTTATAGCACAGAGTACAAACACACTTGTATGAATCTAGACATACTTCATGGCTTCAAGACATGGAAATTACCACAGGGAAACAGAAGAAGTTGGCTGTAGGTTGCATTACAAAAGTAGAGAAATAAACCTAAAGTTTGGGATATTCTCTTATAACAACAATGCCTAAATTAAAGGGTTCTGTGGAGCAAGAAAATTCTACTCGTTTCAAAATGCTAAAACCATCAAAATTGTACTTCTCTGTGCATCCTTATCTTCATCCCTGTCTCTGGTTCAATAGTCTGACTCAAACAAAAACCCTCAACATTAAATGCTTGGTTCCCCTCGTAGGTATCAGTTCACACTAGTACTCACGATAACAGGATTTGCCATCCACTCCCAGTTGATAGCCTGGTGTGCAGGAACAGATGAAGGAGCCATCGGTGTTGATACATGCTTGTAAACACTCAGCATTGTTGACTTTACATTCATCAATATCTAGTAGGGACAACATAAGGGGGAAGAAAAAAAAAAACCAACAATAAAAGTGTCAATGATAATCTACGTTATCCAACAATGACGAAAAATTTCATATGATTAACCATCCAAATGAAAAGCATACGAAACAAAAATGTACAGAATGACAGAAGGTCATCTTATTTATAAAAAATGAAGACTGAAACAAAAATACTGAAAGAAAACCTAGACAAAGTGACAGGCACAGCAACGGAATGAAAGAATGAAGAAAGATAGAAAGACACAGCAGACGAAGCAGCCTTTCTATTCCTCAGGCTTCTTTACCTTCACAAGTCCTGCCATCATACGATAAAGAGTAACCAGTATAACATCGACACACAGTACGTCCTCGGTCAGCAACACATTTTTGAGAGCATCCACCATTGTTTTCCTGGCAAGGGTTGACCTCTGCAGAACAAAGAGCCAATCAGATTCTCATTACACACACACCCTTTCCTCAAGTGTGAAAGTCTTGTTCAAATTCTTTCTTGTCCTTGACTAAAGACTATTATTTAATACCCTTTTCAAAACCTCCTATTATTTAATACCATTTTCAAAACCTCCTATTATTTAATACCATTTTTAAAACCTCCTATTATTTAATACCATTTTCAAAACTTCCTATTATTTAATACCATTTTTAAAACCTCCTATTATTTAATACCATTTTCAAAACTTCCTATTATTTAATACCATTTTCAAAACATTCTTAATCCTGCACTGTTGAAGTTTATCTCATTCCCTGCAGCAAGACACACATTCTATTGTGCACATCATTAATAAATTACAGCAGTTCTGAAAGCGCTTTGCTTCGTAAAGTACAAAAGCCAAAACTAGAAAGAGATTTTGACAAGGAACTGGTTAACCAATTTATTATTATCTATAATCTAAAATAACGTTCAACCTCATGTAAAAACTGAGTAGAATACAAGTTGAGATTCATTAAAATATAACTGCAGGATCATTATCAGTGCCTCACAGAAGTTCTGGATGAAAACGTCAATCATGACATGAACATTGGATGATATCAGCATACCCTATATAGGATTCCAGTGTCTTACCTTCACATGACTTTCCATCTTGCCCAAGCCTGTAGCCTTCCCGACACCTGCAGTGGTAGTGTCCATTGTAACCATCCACACATACATCCTGACATCCCCCATTGTTATTACTGCATCCTGATGTGGCTGAAAAATATACACATCAGAAAGTGACCATAAAATAACTTTTGTGAAAAGTAAATAAATAGGTCTAGATTTGAATGTTTTTGAGATTTTCAATCAACAATCCAGTGCATGGCAAAAAGGTCTTCAGAAGGATAAAAAAACAAAAGAGTATCACTTGTTCAATAGGCATATTATAGACATTCAGTTTGTTTCCCTGACAATGAAAAGACACCCACTTTGTGACGTTTGTCTCATTAAATCATTTTGGCTTTGTAGGCCATAGAGCTGAAGTCTTGTCATGTCATATCATGTCCTCAGATAAAGAAATTGCCACATCACACAGTTAATATACAAAAGAAAAGGCATATTAATTTTATTGTGTTCACACAAACAATATTATATTTGTACCCAGGAAAAAAAGTCTCAAGATTTACTTTTTACACTAAACTACTCAGTTAAACTGTGAATGTTGAATCTTTGACAATACATCACATGCAATAATGCCAACTGCATAGGGTGCTGAGGAAATGCCACACTAAGTACTGCGTTCACATCACTAAAGCCATGACACTATTTTAACTAGCACAACATCTAATCTAGGCTCAACCAATTACCGTTACAACAGACCAAACACAACAGATCACAGACACAGGGGGGGCTAGGAGTGGATGGGGGTGTCAAGAAATTGTAGAAAATGTAGAAAATGTTAAATTAAACTATATCAGTTGCTGAATCTGCTGTCTCCTTAATTTACCATTACCTTTTGCATACAGACACCAAATGCATAAAACATTTTTAATACGCTGTGGCCCTACGGAGGAATCAATGTTGATTTCACAATATGAAAGGACCTTAGCATCTTATAGATAATGAATCAGTACAAAACTGGCATTACGTAGCTATTCAATATAATTCCATGGGGATAAACAACACACGTTAAACTACACAAACCAATAAATGTAAAGATGTAAACAAATGTCACAATTCTAATGCTTAATGAAAGGGGCCTTTGGAAAGTTCCAAAGAAATATTATCAACAAGACGCATACAACTGTGATTCACAACTGTAACACCACTATATTTAATTCAAAAAAAAAATTGTGCATAAAGCATATCAATACATGGAAGTGCAAATACATTCAAAACCTTAATTTCACAGACAGGAAAGAGAGATTTGTGGGCAAAATAAATACTCATATTTATTGTCAATAATATTTATTTTTACTAAAACATTGTTTTCACAAATCCGAAAGATTAAATGTTTACCCTTCTGCAAATTACTTTGCACACTCATTTCCATGCTTGTCTGCACTTAATTTTAAGCATTTTCAAATTAATGCATTCATCCATGGTGCCTCAATGTGTTCCATTATTAGAAAAGTGCATGTGTGTCATGAATGATACTCACTTTAAAATGAATTATCCACATTGCATTTAATTTGCATTTCATGTGATGTTGAATCAAGAATAATGCTGAACTTAGGATGACTTCAGGTCTTGATTCTAAACATAATTATACTGCCCTATTCCTGATCACAAAGAACATATATATTATATAATCAGCCACAGTTTGCAGAAAAATAAATCACACAAGTGCACGAACAAAAAAAAATGAATCTAAATTATGAAACAGCAAAGATGCCCAGGTTTTGTGGGATTGTAATTGGTATTATGTCAATTCTTAATTGTATCCATATCACAAGAAATCTCACAACTCCATTCACCGGCTTTCTGACTGTTATCACAGTTCTCACAATTCTCAGGTTTTGATGCTCCATATGGAATGGCAAAGGCAAACTCAACATTCCCATCTGGTGAAAGAAGCAGCTTTGCAGATGTATGAGGTAAACGGCTTCTTGACAACGATGGAAGCTTTGTGGCAAACGTGTCTTCGTTGTTGATCTGCTGAGAATTTGTAACCTCATTGTCCTGGGGGCAACCTACATTGGCTACAGCCTTGCTACAACTCTTCACTTGATCTGATTCTGGCTTTCTTATGATTTCTTGTGTTTCACCTTTATTTTTGGTTCCTGCTGGAGTGAGTGACATATTCTGAGAAGACAAGACGTCATGGTGATGAATGAGCTGCAACATGCCAGGGACAGAACTCACCGATGGCGGGAATATGTTTCCAAAAAGTTCCTTCATTTTCTCAACGCCAGGGTGGTACCTGAGTAACTTTGATGTAACACTGCTACAGTTTGCTTGTGGGACTAAACACATTGGAAGCTCCTCATTAATATTAATTGTGCGACTGCAAGAAATATTTGACTGTATTGGTGCAAAGGTGCGTGTTGAAAATTTGCTCTTAGTACTACTTTTGAACCCTTGCAGTAATTTAAAGCCCGAGAAATGACCAGACCCAACTGACTTTGATCCATAAATTGATTCTTCATAGATGCTAAAAAAATCTGTTTCCTGTTCTGTTTGAAGACTGCAGTGAACTATGGGGCTGTTAATAACTTCTGATTCTTTTGCTTGAACTGCTTCCACCTTGGGACATTCTTTTTCTTCTTGATTATTTATATTTTTTTGTGGCACCTCACTCACATGACAAGGACAAGGGAGGCGGCATGGAGACTTATGGCTAACATAATAGTTTTTCGTGGGCATTTTTTTCCTAGTTTCATGTTGCTTCTGTCTGCGTGATCCAGATTTTCTGCTTAGGAATTTGTTTACTGGGCCAACATAGTAATTTCTGTACCAGATAACTGCATTGGGACTCTCGCATATTAGAGAAAATCTGTTCACAAATGGATACAGATACATCAGAAGCACTGATGTCAAACATAGCAGCGATATTTGGACTCCTTCGTGGAACTGCAAATTTGACAACAGGAGCAGACTCAAGGCTAAATAATGATTCAGTGGCATAGCGTTTACTGAAATTTAAGAAAACCAGCAAAAACAATTTCTCATCCCAAGTTACAGCTGGCTGATGGCGATTGAAATCAATAATTCAGTTAAAAAGTTCTGTATATTTTCTCCCTCGAATTTGCAAATACAAGTGCATCATATAAATTATTATTCTGGACTGAACTGCTTGTTTCCTTTTCGTGATTAAGGCTGATTGAATGGCCCTTGGAGGCACTTTCAACTTGAATGCCAAGTTCTGCACTGCATGGCATTTCACTTCATTGTAATGACTCAGTAATGTTATAACAGCCTCATTTTCTCCTGAAAATACAACAAAATCTGTCAAAATAGACTACAGGTCTAGATCTGGACTGTAGGCTTATCCAGAATAGAGTCAGCTGGGTTCACATAACCAGAAACATCTTTGTTCAAATAACAAAAAGCAATGATTTTAAAGAGATTTTGGTTACAGATCTGAGCCTATGGCCTACTTTCCCTTCCTTCACTTGCATGTGAAGTCTCAAATGAACAGCCAGATAAGAGAAACTGCGACTGACCCCAGCATGATAAAATCCTGGTGATCGTACATAAGGCGTTGGATTCTCTCTTTACCTTTCTTTCAATTTTTGCTCAACCCAAAATCACTCCATAGATCTCAAAACTGCTCAATACCTATCTAGACTCTAGATCTATCATTTAGCTCTGCTGTCCTTTACATTTTACAATCACTGCCTCTATCATTGTTTTGCCTGTGCTGACGTTTTCATATTTTTTCTTTATTTTCAAAAGACACTGAGAGTATCCATGAAGAGAAGTCCTTTGCCCTGCAAATTCCAGCCTCTACTCAACTTTCAAAGGTGAAATGAAACTTTGAACAGCACTGCCATCGCTGTGAATATTGCAGGAAGCTGCCAGTGCCACCGAAGGGTCAAGCACAAACAATTGACTTTCTGTTGTTTCAGGGCAGCGAGCGGGCATACTTCCGGTAGTCATGACGTGGTCAGATTTTTTCAACATCATGCCAATTACAAATCGATCTAACATTTTCATAATTAAGTTTCATACAGTTTTGTTCTAAGACAATTTTATATGTACGTGTAAGGTTGTAGGCCTAATAATAAATAAATACATTTTATAAATAACGAACGCAGCAGGCCGATAGATGCAGTGAACTAGATAACTGCTACTGCAATGTTCGCGAGTGATCGATAGCATTTGCCTATCTACAGTATACATGTTATAATGTACTCCCCACCCCCCCCTCTCTCTCTCTCTCTTTCTCTCTCTCTCTCTTTCTCCCTCTCTCTCACTCTCTCTCTCTGTCTTTAACTACAAATAGCCTACAGATTATCAAAACCGGCAACAAAAATTTGCAGTGTAATTATTCGATTTCATGTACACAAAATAAAAGCTAATTTCAGTGAACCCACGTGGACGAAAATCTAGTAGCCCATTCTTACGAGAAACAAATTGGTGGGTAAGGCAAGTGCCCTTTTTTTTTTTTTCAATGGTATGAAACTTAATTATGAAAATGTTAGATCGATTTGTAATTGGCATGATGTTGAAAAAATCTGACCACGTCATGACTACCGGAAGTATGCCCGCTCGCTGCCCTGAAACAACAGAAAGTTAAATTCGGAGGGCCCGTGTGCACGTTAAAGATACCTTGGCAGTTGGAAATCGTAAAGAGCAGGCCGAAAGGCCGCTGCCCGGGCAAAATTGAAATTAATAGATTAAAATTTATCCATATCATCCCCCCCCCCCCCGAACAAGAAATAATAAAACAAGTAAAGTGAGGTGTAAATGCCAAGGGCAGCGAACCTCCTAAAATAAAGACCTCAAATCATGTATGGACTGGTTGCATGCACAGCAGTTCGCGGACGAACGTGGACAGTGAGCTGCTCTGATGGACGTTGCACAAAGCAATAATGCATTATAGCCCGCTGCATTATCTAGATCTGGTTAATGATTACGTCGGCGAATAAAAAATTTATGTTTTGTCCCGGTCTCTTTCATCCTAGAGTAGTTCTAATTGGTTTGAGGTTTGAAACAGAGAAGCCCCCGACTCCAAAAAAACCTATTTAGATCTATTAAAAAACATTATTCAATAAGCTTACTACGATTTTGAAACATGACAACAAAGATTGAAGAGCCAGAAGGCAATCTGGAAGGAGTACACACCAAGCAAAAGCGGTGTTATCATAAATTTGTATCTCACGTTTCAGTAGTGCCAGATAGGCCTACAAGAGCTGCATGTTTTGCTATTTATTTTGTATTCAGAATCCAGAATCGTTCAGGTATTTTAATTATGTATCATATGAATTAGTAATTTCTTTACAGATAGCGAAACAGAAACCTAAACACGATGTTAACATTTTGATTCCAGGTGATGAAATACATCAGAACAGTGTATTACTGTCAGGGGCGAAGCGTGGTCCTCTGCAGAGGGTAATCAGAATTTAAGCTAGTAAGATCCTCATAATAGGACGTATCGCTACATCATATTTACATAATTATAAATGCAGCGACTAAAACAATGAAACGGTTGCTAGGCACTGCAAAAATCTGAAGGGCGGACTATTCTTGTCAACAGGACAGGAATGTAGCAATTTACAAGCCAAACTAATCTGAAAAACTATTCATTCATACTAACAGACTTATAAACGCATATTTTTCACCCATTTTTAAAAATATAATTTGAACAGCACGTTTTCATTGTCATATTCATAGCCAGAGATTTTGTTATTCTACCATCTCATAAAGTTTCTCGGAAAAGACCCATTAACATTAAATGGTAGAAAGTGCTTAAATGGCATCGTCTGTGACACAACAATGTGTAGCTATTTCGGAGAAGTGGCTGTCTGCCGTTGCGGTTTAGGTTCGAGCGACCTATCAAGTGAATTGATGTTCTTAATACGTTCGACTGATTTTGATCACGATTATATCTAGTTCTAGACTATAATAATTATTATTCTTTGATAGCTCTTGCTGTGCGTAGAGTAAATTATTCTTAGATTACCTCAAACAAAAAAAAACCAAAAAGATCCACACAAACTCTTTCGCTCTACTCGTTACCTTTCGATTGGAATGAAAACGACCGCATAGTGAAAAACCTGCATAAGAACGTAAAATCGGGTCAAACCTTGATTATAAACCTATTTTTTCCCCCCACTATTTTGCTGTCTGCGGCGCCGCTTTGAAGAAAACAGGCTATGCTCAAGCTCGCTTCTGGGTGTAGCCAAGTCTTCTTCGTCTTTGTTAATCACTGATTTTGGACCAGTTCATATGGTGTAAGTCCCTACAAGGATGCTTTTCGGTGAGGGGTGTTAGACTATAACAACAAACTCAAAATAGCAACGTAGAATAGAATGCTGAACTGACTAAATGGACTTGGAGTTGGGCTCGATCTGGAAAGCACAGTAATTCTAGAATTAATATTCGAAGGGTAATCACTGATTATTTGATTATGAGGAAGCCTCGCCCCTGATTACTGTAGTGCGTGAGGTACGAGCCGCGTAACAGTGTCTAAGCAGGACACGAACGGTCACCCATACAAATTGATAATAAATTAGAAATATCACAGTTGTCTTCCTTGTATTATTAATCCTGCAGTGGAGAATTATTTTTGTAGTGCCATGAAAGAGCGTAAAGAAAACAAAAACATAAGGCATGTATTATATATTGCTACAATGATAACAACAACAACAACAACAATAAAAACGTACAACAACAACAGATGTTATGAATATTACAGAAATGAAAAAGAAAGAAAAGACCACTGGTGAGAATGTTACAGATAAACCTTGTGTGTGTGTTTTCTCGTTAAAATTGTGCGTTTCGATTGACAATTCCTACGCCAAAAAAGCTCCAATTCCGGTACAAATCAAAGCCACAACAACATAGACAACAACGACAATAGCAAAAGAAAATTACTGGGAAAATAGGGGAACACCGAGGAGGAGTGTGCTTAATAATATGTTCTGCTCCCGTTTTCTTCCGTCACTACGTGTTTCATGGTGCAACTAGGCAACTGTCGTGATAAAAAAAAAAGGGGGGGGGGGTGGGGGAGGGGGGGGAGGAGGGGGAGGCGTAAGTATTGCGCCAAGGGTACTGTCAACAACATAATCTATAGAAAAAAAAACCCAAAACTCATATCCAAAACGAGAAAACAAAAGCCTTATCACAGATTTTCAAAAAGAAAAATCAAAAGGTTGACAACTAAATACACCAAGCTTGCGACAAGGAAAACAACGACGCCTTTGTATTGTGAATAGTGCTTTAGAAATCCTACCAGTGACTTTCAGACCTAAAATGGCCAGTTTAATATCACCGTTTTCGTCCAGGATACGGTTAGCTGGAAAACAAAAGTTCGAATATCAAGGTTCAGTTTCTTTCCGTTTCAGCTCCAATCTAACACATACACTGTATTAACCTGTGCTCAATCAGACCAGCTCAAAATTTTAATGTAGTTTAACCCTCTCATGCCCAGTGTCCCATTTATGGAAAACATATGACCCTGTGCCCCATGATGTTTTTTTTTTTTTTTTGGGAAGTACCGGCGGTACCGTCTAATTACCAACAGATACCTTTCCAGTGATAAATATTACGACTTTAGAAATTGGACGATTGTTAATTCCTAATATTAGTAAGTTTTGGAGACTTTTTTGTGGAAGTAACAATAATTTATTTTGGACAGTAGAGGGTTAAGTTGAATTATTATTGATTTTTTTTTGAACTCTTGAAACCGAAGACTAATACTGTGTGATTTTAAATTTTGGAAAACTTAGTAACTGAGTGCAACCATTCAGATGGTGGCTTCACTTTTCACTAACATGGCAAGAGAGAAAAACAATAAAAGTGGCTGTCAAGAACTTTCCAAACTATCTCAGGTTGAAAACTGGTTTGGAAAGCAAAAGCGTAAATCTCAATGGTGTAGTTTTCACTGCAGTAATTAATTAACCGTTAATAATTGCATTAACTGAGCTGAATCTTTGTGAAGACCAGCAAACGTAAGAAAGCATGAAATTAGCTTCAGTTGGAACTTCTTAAACATGTTTTTGAATTCATTACTGGCAAGTTCTCACTGTGGTCAAATTTTCATCAGTTGTTTTTTTTTCCCTATTTTAGAAACACAAGGTACAGAAATGAAAAGGACTGTTGCTTATCTGTCCAAACTGGCACTTGGTGCCAATAAAAGGCATGGTGTTTTATGGCAATACTCTCACCAATATCTCAATATCGAATAAGAAAACTGCATATTAGGAATAATAATACTTCTTTCTTGTATCAGGTTTGTACATTAATGATATAATTATCAATTCTGCTAAATATGGCACACTGTTGTGGAATTCAGGAAAAACAAAATACTATTAATCTCCATTTGCCGTATAAAACACGATGCATCTACTAAAATTTCACTCTTATTTTTTTTTCGGGCTAATGATATGAGCCAAAGTAATTCCAAAGCGGAACTTCACTGATGCTGTAGCCAAGAGGCAAGAGCGATTTTTAAATACGACTGACAACAAAGTTAGACAACTGTCACTCCATTGGTCCTCTCAGTAGCAGCCACGGTTCTAATTCTTACCCTATTAATCTTTCAGTAAAATAGATTTCTCTACTTCATTACAATTACAGAAATAATATTTAAATCATAGAATTGAATTCTGAAAATATCTACCAGTTGTGTATTCACTTTTATTTTCTTCTTTGTCCTGGCCGTTCTTCGATGTTGCCGGCTTGTACTTGTAGCGGCTTTCATGCGATGTCAGATTGCCAGGGTTTTGACTGCCTGGCTCGGTAGGTATAATGTTATAATTGTAGTCTGGGTAGATAGGATTTCGGTTATAATTCTGGCCAGAATAAGGATTTTGCTCAATGGACGCTGTGTCATCCCGACCCGGAATGTTGTTGACTTGCCAGGGCTCATCGCGTGACTCGCCTTTCCCATTCAGTGACTTGTATGGCTGCGCTACATCATTTGTATCATTTTCGGCTGAAATTGAGTGTCATGCTGTTATTTTGAGACAACGCCACAAGAAGTAAATTGCAGGCAACAACAGTGGAAAACACAAGCACAAAGTGCACATACCAACAAGCAAGATCTACGACAAGGACATCACCACTGCAAGTACCACGGTATCTACACAGTCTGGTATGTAAACTGGGCTCTTCATGAAAGGTTACACAATTATTCAAATCTACAATCTTCACGCCTGTGGTAGATCTACAGCTGCTAGAAACGCTCCTAGATTTAAAAAAAATGTATACGATTTTGCTTGGTTTTCGTTCCCTAGTTAAGCCCCCCCCCCCAACCCCTTCCCCACCCAACTCAGTTGTTTTTTTGGGGGGGGGGGTGGAATGTGAAGGAGAGTCTATTTCGGCGACAATGTAAGTTTTAGTTGTATGGTGTGGCAGATAATGAGCTGTAGTGTAAGTTTGCTCATGTTTTCTCTCGCAAATAGTCTTGATGGACAGGAAACCTTGTATGTAGTTCTAAAATGGTAACTGTGAACCAGACAGACACATAGACAAAAGATGAATGGACAGACAGACAAACAGGCAGACAGACAGAGGAGATGTAGACAGACAGACAGATTGATGGGTAGATGGATGGATGGGTGGGTGGGTGGCTGGGTAGGTAGATAAGTAGATTAGATAGACAGCAGAACCTAAAACATCAACTAAGCAACAACAACAAAAAAAAAAAAAACCGGTAGAGAACTATAACTAATCATAATTTCGGTATGCGAAAGCTTCAATCAAAGTGAATTAATGATGAAAAATGAAACTATTTTTTACCCCCCAAAAGAAACAAAAAGCGAAGGCTGTTCTTCAATTATTCAATCAAAACATATCTGATATGGGGGGGGGGGGGATAAGAGATGTAGTCGTGAGGGGTGGGTGGGTGGGGGAGAGACAGAAATCTGTTGACGTAATGTGGCGTGTTTCACTTTGAGATATCTGTCCACTATAGACATACACACACACACACCCAAACACTAAAATATAGCACTACCAGATACATGTATGTTTCAACCCCGTTACACAACAGCACTTTGGAACATTCGATTAGGTTAAGGATGGGATAATGGTGAAGAAGAACGAGATGTGTTTTTTGCTATTGCGCAGTTACCAATCTTCACTATTGTTGACGCAGTATAAATTTGTATTGAAAGCGGGGTGGGGGAGGGGGGGTGGGGGGCGTTGGTGGGGCAAAGAGCGGCCAGGCTTTATGAAAAACTCCATGCCGAATTATACCGACCAAATCTGGCGGCGTGAACATTCGATTATTCCACTACAAAAAATGTTTTCCTAATTGCTCGCACGCATTCCCGTCTGCCCCATTGGCAAGTCATCTGATTTACAACTGGGCTTTCAGCGAGCCGAAAATCTGGGCCAATTCATCGGGTATTGAATCTGCCAAAAACACAATCCATCATGTCACAACATGAAGCAACGACCAACTTTAGTCTGCACGCTGCCAAATCTGGCCCACTATTTACATACATCTTCCCTCGTGTTCACTTGGGGAACATTCACGCATTACCCAAAGGACTGTAACTCCACATGATCAGTTAAAGGTCTGGTTCTTAACTCCTGGCTTATCCCAACTCTTCTTCGAACCTTTCTCCCGCCCCTCTCTGTTCTTACCTATTCTCAATATTAAAATTAGCACTTTCCAGTCATGAATGTTAGGCTACTTCCTGTACCTGTGTTCAACCACAGGACAAATCGAATTTTGAAGGAAAAAACCCCCCAAAAAACAAACCATACAGTTTATTAAGTTCAAATTAAGTAATTAACCAGAAAATCGAAAAAAGTAGAGAACAATAAATAATAAATATAAAGCAGAAATAATGACGTGTAATATACTGGAGGGCCCAGGCAGTGCATTCATTTAGTTACATGCTGGCAGTTGTTGACAGTATCGACACTGTACATACATTCTGTTCTTCAAATTGTGGTCGTAGATTGTCATGGACAGGTCATAAAGGATAAAAGCCTGTCACTAGCATTACTCACTGACTCAAACATTGCCTTTTACCCCCCCCCCCCACACACACCTTTTTTTTCTCTCTCTCTATGTGTGTGTGCGTGCATGTACGTGTGTGCGTGTGTCTGTCTGTCTGTTTGAGTTTTTTTCCCCTCTCTCACAGTTACATCAGTAGTAAGATCCATTCAATTGGTAAATAGTTTTGTTTTTCATTTCGCTTTGGCCAAGACGCTTTTTCAACAGTAGGCCATTTTATTATGTACATTTTACCTGTCATAAAATTGCTTTATTATTTGTTTTTTTTTTAGGGTGCACACAACAACAACAGCAACAACAACAACAACATCGTCCTGATCCTGCACATTTCCAACTCTTTTATTACACATTAAATTCGTCCTTCGACTATATAACAAACAAGTCCCTTCCCCCCTTTCTGTCTGTATATTGGCCTGTCTGTCTGTCTGTCTACTCACCTAGCTGTACCTTTCCGTCTGTCTGTTTGTCCCTTTCTCGAAGCCCTCCCCTCCCCTTAATTTGTCCTCTTAAACAACTAAATGCAAACGAAAATGCAAAGTTTGTATAATGTTTGAATATAAACGTTTTTCCCTCATCAATTTGGCCTCATTTTTATAGCTGTCAAAAATGTTCCTGGCAATATTACCTGACGTACAGACGATGACTAGTTTCATAAATCTATCAAATTTCAAAGGTTGTGACAACTTGAATGATGGTCGTCAAATATACATAAATCATTTTCCACAGACAAAAAGCTGAGACTTTTATCGTTTAATTTGTACGCCGGAAATGTGCAGTGGGCAATCTGCCAGAACAGCATTTACTTCTGGCGATTGCATTACCTGGTTGTTCATTGAGGCTTTTATGTAATAATTACCGCCAGCAATTATGACAAATCAATTAACCAAAGCTTCACATGATTAACGAATCGATATTGAATGCTTGGACACTTTCCTGCATAGTCGACCACCACTTTTATTTCAGGTATCGAGTTTGTATTCGGGGGATTTGTACTTGCAAGGTATTGCAGTTATCGAAATGTTGTACTTGAAATGCCACATCTATATATAACTACATAGAGTGATAGAGTCATGTATGCTTCCCCATGCCCCGTCCCTTCCTCAAAATGTCTATGATGATTTTAATAACACCAACATTTTACGACTTTTACACCGGGCACCACCTCGACCTTCACATAATATGAACTTTCTACAAAACACACGTTCGTTTCCACTACCAAAATACGCGTCTAGTGGGCACAAGAAGGAGAAAGTAAACCAAAACGAGCCATTATGCAGATGAAATGCAAATGAGCAATGAAAGGCGGCTGTATATTGAAAGGCAAAAATCACTTCCATTATAACTGGTGACGCCCACTGGGAAATAGATGGGCCCCAATATCTTCCAGCCAGACCTAGAGGCTGAAGGAACAGTGAACGTCTTTGACAATAAACATTTCAGTTCTTGTTGCTTTCAAATCTCCCAGGCCCTCTTTCCCATCCCACTCTTATACTCTCTTTCTCTCTCTCTCTCTTTCATTATTCTCCTGAATTTTTGCTTTCCACTATTCGAACAACAGAGGTAATATTTCCTCGGTTACTTCCCTTCGCTCACCAAACACTCTCGTTAGTTTCACAATACAAACCCGAGAACAGTCTAGAATAGTCTGGATTAACACAAACCTTTAAAAATAAGTATTCTAGACTATTATAATATATAGAAGATACCCGTGAATGCCAAAAACACTTCTACGCACATGTTTACCCGATATGAACAGTGACCAAGAGTGACCATGACAACAGAGAACAATGGTCGTTTGGCGAGCAAAGTGAATCAAGTACATTTGTCTAGATTAGGTTGTTCTGTTCGTGGACAGTGCAGAGACTCTCTCTCTCTCTCTCTCTCTCCCTATCTCATTCTCTCAATTTTTCTCTCCCGCTATCTATCTATCTATCTATCTATCTATCTATCTATCTATCTATCTATCTATCTATCTATCTATCTATCTATCTATCTATCTATCTATCTATCTATCTATCTATCTATCTATCTATCTATCTAACCATCCGTCAGCCCGCCCGTCTATCTGTCTATCTGCCTGCCTGTCTGTCTATCTGTCTGTCTAAATGTACATTCTATACAATACTGTCAAAATCGCTGTTCCACAATAGACTGCCCTATCTGTACACACGCTAACTCCTGCTTTTCAAAGCTTCCCCGTCTACTTTTGCGTCAGTGTTGTTTCTACGTTTTTTTTAAAAAACAGTCAGAATGTCTAATCTGCGTGCTTCTCTCTTTCCCCTTTCCCCAACCCCCGCCCGGCCTTCTTCTTCATATTTTCCCCTCACTTCGCATTCCTGTTTTCTTCAACACAGAGCAGAGATCGATCACAATACTTTTCTTTATCCATTTCAGCCAGAATTTGTCCCGTTTAGTTTTACTTCAAAACAATAATAGTTCTACATCACAAGTACATCAATGTCTAAAATTGTCATACTCAGTGGAAATATGCAACAGCAATTATTATGTCCGCAAACAATTTCATACCAACAATCCCGTAAATAAGGTATACGCTGCATTCGGACTTAACTTCCTACAAACAATTAACTGCATACAATGTAATTTGTCCCTCAGTTAATTCCCAAACGTCTGTGGCTTTCAAACCGTAAATCAATGTTCTATAATATATGCCCCCACCCCCTCCCTTTTTAAAAAATTTAATTTATAACCCTACACTTCATGAATTTTTTTGCCACTGAGCCTTTATGAAATGCACTACTTCCCAACCCCCTGTGCCCCCCCCCCCGCCCTCCGCCCCTACACACACTTTTAAGAAGTAAACTACAGTATTTATTTGGTATTCGTATGACATGAATTGAAATACAACGTAATAAACCTTCTTGTTTCTCCCCCTGCCCCCCCCCCTCTCTCTCTCTCTGTGTCTCTCCCTCTCTATCTGTCCGCCTCTCCCTCTCTCAGTCTCTGTCTGTATCTCCCTCTCTCTCTCCCGCCCCCCCCTCTCTCTCTTTCACCTCTTCTTTCTCTCTCTCTCTTTCTCCTCTTCTTGCTCTCTCTCTCTCTTTCTCCTCTTCTTGCTCTCTCTCTCTCTCTCTCTCTCTCTCTCAACCTCTTGGATTTCTATTGTTTGAGGTGATAACAAGCATCCATTTCATCAAAGGTTTCATCATAATATCTGACATCAACGCTGTACAACAAAGATTTAATCAGATCTGATAAATTACGACAGAAAGACCGTTAAAAAGTTTGTGATTTTATTTTATCTATTTATTTATTTTATTCCCTATTTGGCCAGGCCAATCACTGAGCTAGATTACCCAAATCACAGATTCTGATGTTGATCGGGACGGAAAAAATGAACGATACGCCACAGTTTCTGCCCTTGGGGGGGGGGGGGTGTCTTATGTAGGGGGGTCACTGGGGTGGGGGGGTAGCGGGTAGGGGGAATTTATCACCCCAGTGATCAATCTATCGATAATCGGCCACATGCCAATAATACAAACAATACAGGGCGCAAGTGGGGTGGGGCACTCTAGCCCTTCATCAATTATCCTGGCTCTGAGAGATCGTGGGCATGGGAGGGATAATTTGGGGATACGGGTAATAGGGATAGGAAGGGATTGAAATCAGTAGTGGGGGGGGGGGGAGAGAACAGTTGGAATGAAAATGATAGAAAAGGCAAGAATAAGGAAAATGTACACGCAATTTATGCTGCCAACTCTGCAAAAATTTCTATTTCAGAGCAACAAAACAAGTGCATTGATTTCTCCAGTCCAAAGTGAATGTTAAAAACACCGTTTTTCCAATACATTTCTCTTGTATGAAATCACTTTGTTTTTGTAGTTCTTTACCCCTTTTTAGGACCTTCTTCGTCTGTCCCACCTTTATTTGTCTCTCAATCCTCCCTTCTTCTTCCGATGCCATTCCCTCCTCCTGGAACATATTTAACCTGCCATCCATTTTTGCTGCATAAATTATACAACTAATGTTTGCCTTTAGTACCACTGAAATCCATAGTTTCTCTATCGTCCTGATATGAAGAATAAAATCACCCCACTTTCATAAATCCAACCTGGCAAATCAGTGTACGGTAATTCTTATAAAATGTTTGGTGAAATCAATATCAGGATTTCTCAAGACCCCAAATTCTGGATATATAATTTATATAGGAGCTCTCTAATTCTGTATGGTAAGAATCAAACTTTCAGTATAAAAAGAAAAAACAAAAAGGACCCCTCTTGCCCATTCCACACAAAATTCTGGATCTTCGACACATCAGAACTGTTCTATGACAGCAGATCAATGTATCGCGTCCTAACCCAGCCAGCATACCTGCACAAATTTTAATGATACACGTAGGATTTTGCACAAGTTTGCACATTTGGGATGAAATCGTTACTACGTAGATCTATCAGCGGATTATGACATTGTTGCGACGTCAGTTTGATGTCAGTAACCCACCCCTACGATAATCCTACCAGTCTTACGGAAATCCACATCGGATTGACGTAGTGATGCTGGCTGGGAAATTACCACCAAAGACAGTAGCACCAGAACACAAGGCAAAATATTACCTAATTGGCGTTCATTTCAGAGGCGATTCAATCCCACTCTTACATACACACACAGTCAAAAGTTATGGTTTCAGAAATCCCAGTTTAAACAAAAAATAAATATCATTTCTAAACAGATAGATTTAATCAACAAAAGCCAGGAAAACAAGCAAACAATGCAATTATTTACAAAATCACAAAAGGACCAGAACTGAAATAGAAACAATATTTCGTGAATAACTGACAGAAATAGGACACAAAAATGTGGAGTAAAGAAGACGCGAAAAGATGGTGTAGATACACCGAGCATTGTTGAGTGCTACACACGAAAACACGTTCTGTCTTATGGTGAAGAGGAAATTGTTTTCTTGAATAATTTATGTGTCTGTCTGTATGTCTGTCAGAGAGACAGACACGGGGGCAGACACAAAAGAAATGTATGGATGAGAGACAGAGAGACAGAGAAAAGGTTATTTAAAAAGAAATGATGTCGATGACATTGGCAATGCTGATGTTGATGTTCGTGAAATGTTTATTTTTTTATTTTTTCATAATTTTTTGTGTGTTTTAGCGCAGGGAAATCCCAAGCACCGGACAACTAATACTATTCTGTTCTATTTTATTTTATTTTAAAATACATACAGGATTCTCTGAACCTGGACTTGTTCTTGCGAAGCAATAATATATACCAGGAGTAATCAGTTAATTTCTTTCCCAGGACTTCTTGAGGACGGAATCAAGTCGTTTACGGTATAAATAGGCTTCTGGGATGGACATGGGCAATTAAAAGGTATTGATTATAAGGCAGATTGTGATTCTACGCGGATCAATCTATGCATGAGTATTTCTGAGATGTCAAATCGACATTCAGCACAATTAAGACCTGCGGTGACCAGTAGTTATGGACACGGTACTGGATCTTTGATGCTGAAACAGCAGGCTGCACTTGACAGGTCATTTACATTGCGCTTTGTGTGACGGAGTGTAGCGTACACTGAAGTTGGCAGGTCCATGCTGCCAACGTGGCTAGTTTCTGGGCGGTTAGTGGAAAAAAAAATGGACGAAAATATTGCAGGGGATGGTGGGATTTTCACCTTTTATCGGATGATGGAAAGGGGTGGATGTGGTTTGAAGGGCCGGACACAGTTTCTGTAGGGTCGGTTTCCTGGTTAAAATTACACACCCTACATCTGACATAGTGCTCAAAGCACTACCAGTTGGCGCAGACCGTGGGCAGGGTAATTGCTACCCTTACGTTCTGAGATACTAACCCATATCCCTAGATCAAAGCCGTATAATGAATATAATTTGAGCCCAGCTGCCCAGAGCCCATAAAGTGCCATGCTTTTTCTAGGGAAAAAAATTCCAGTACGTTCATAGGTTAGGAAATTGCGCCCTCTAAAAGTGCTCATGAGTTACCAGTGAATACGGATGAAATAATGCAAAATACTCCATCATTATCCCTAAACGCTAATCGTAATCATTGTCGCTAGAGCTTGACTGTGGACGCTAATGAAGACAATTCAAGGTCACACAATGACTACTGACCTAGAAATATTTAAATCAATACTCAAGGCGATCTTTCTGCTCTGTAGACTTTCTTCCTCACCTTTTCTATACCACCCCCACCCCCGCCCCCAAATTTCCCGCCACCAACGATGCAATGCCCATAACTGATTGCACTAGTTTCTGCTACTTAGTAAAACAACAGAACTACAACACCAATGACGTCATGAAGTTGCAGCCCACTGAAGCAGGCAACCAATCAAATGTTACTGACTCAAGACAAACTGGAGACAACTGGCAAACAAGGGCAGTAATCAATGAAGTCAAACTTTCCATTCAAAGAAGACTTCACCAACGGCTAGTACAACATTACGGTACAATGTTACATACATGCATTTTATTCCTACAGAGACCCACAAAGCATCTTGAGATCTCCTCGGGTGTCTGACTATGATCGTAACAAATTAACTGGACAATTCACTCCAGCTTGATCTCCACTTCCTACTTTTGTTATAATAACATAAAAATACCTTTATAATTTTACAGTTCTTGCAACATTAACACGTAGGACAGATTAATTATTTTGCTATCTACACTGAACTTGTAAAAGGCATGGAATCTCTTCAGCCTGAATGATGAGAATTTTAAAACTATCAATATATAAGAAATGAGTTGATTTAAGTTTTTCCAGTTGTCTTGGAAACAACGACCTATACAATAATATAGATTTCGAGAATCCTTATTTCTTATTTAAAACAATAAAAAATTTCTGCAACTAACAATCATGATTTGTACATGTACATGTTTCTACATGATATTTTTGCGAACATCCTCAGTCAGCAAAAATCAGATCAGATACTTTCATAACTGTTTATGACTCCCAATAACAAGTTATCAATGTCTCTACTGATTGATGTGATAAAACAGTAAAATATCATGCTTAACTTTCACGAAAGCTTTCATGCTTAAAAAGTGTTTCTCACGAAGTTGCTACGAAACAAGTGAAATAAATTATAAAGGTAACTTACGCAAGCAAGAGCGTCCATCTGCGTGTAACCTTTGACCTCTAGGGCAGTCACACCTAAAGCCCCCGTGCATGTTGATACATTTGTACTGACAACCTCCATTGTGTGCTACACATTCGTCCACATCTGTAAATTTGACAAAACATTACTGAAGTCACTGACTGACGAAAAAACATTGTTTAGAAATCATTTCCAGTCAATCACAAAACCAACTGGTAAAGATTGAAGCTGATGTCACTGAAGTGTGATAAAACATTTAAATAAAAGCAAAATAGCAAAGTAATATAACATAACAAATGACAGGACTGCCGTTTTGGGAATGTCAATTTCAAAAAAAGAAAATAAAATCTACTTCACTAAAGGCTGTATCAAAATAAGAATTAAAAAATGAAAGCTTATAATTATTCACTATAATCCCAAAGTAATATTCGAAAGTGTTAAACCATTACCCTCAACGATAGTGTTAATGGCACATGTTTGGGCCAACAAGCTGACCAGAGTACTAACACTGATACAGACTTGCATCTGAAGTTCAAAATTAGGCATTTTAAAAGAAAACCTCAGAACTGGACAATACTAAAATGCGAATCCGTCCTGACACGACGTTTTCTTTGGGACATAAATAGTAGCTGAAGCCCCAAATTCAACGTACAAGATCGTGGATTCAATAACTAAAGCACAAAAATAAAAACCCAGTAAAAGGCAGCCCAAGGACAGCAAATGAATGAAACTGAAATGAAAGGATATTTGTCTATGGAAATGACACCAACAATAATATCAAGGTAGCAGTAGATGGAACGATCACAATAGTAGCAGCGGCAGCAACAACATCATCAACAGCAACAACATCACCAACAGCAACAACATTACACAACAAAGAACAAAAGTATTATTGTTGAATGTACTGTCTTGCAACTGACCCAAATACAGCTGGATAATTCTGGATGGACCTGACAAAAGCGGGATTGAGGTGAAATGTTTACATAATTATGTACCTCTTCAAAAAATCAAAATATAATATTTCTAAGATGAATTCATGAAAAATGTTTCAATAGGGAACGGGATTTAATGACACAGTTACAATACTATTATTTAAGTTTACCGATGACGTCATGGGACATTCGAACTGTTCAACACGTTGGTTAAGCACAGTTGTTATGGACTTTGTAAGGGCGATTCGAGGCACAAAGATCAATTGCACATGAAAAGTGTGTACAAAGTCCATAACTGTGCTTAACCGCCGCATTGAACAGTTCGAATGTCCCATGACGTAAATCTAAATATAGTAACTGTGTCATTCAATCCCGTTTCTTAAAGAATGCAGAAAAACGGCTCATCTTTTTATTTTTTTTATTATAAGCACATCTCGATTTACACAGAAAATGTGTCCGGTTTTGGAGGGGTTTTCCCAGCCAATTTGGTATTTCACCTGAAGCCCCATTTCGTCAGATCCACTCACAATAATAGTATAGCTTACCTAAACACTTTTTGGAATCCTCAGCAACCTCATAGCCCATTGGACACCGGCAGCTGTAGGAACCAATGGTGTTGACGCATTCTTTCTCACAGCCACCATTGTTGATTGTACACTCATTCACATCTGTGGAAGACACGTGAGAGGAACTGTGAGTAAACTGCATGTCCTGAGAGGTACTCATTTTCATCCATCGGACATTCGCCCATCCCCCCAATCCATCCACCCAATCCATCCCCCCAATCCATCCACCCATCCACCAACCCCTCCGTCTTTCCATCCATCCCCCCAATCCCTCCGTCCGTCCGTCCGTCCATCCATCCATCCATCCATCCATCCATCCATCAGCCATACAAAAAGAACCTGTTTCCAGGAATTGCACCAATTGAACACACAAAATATATTACGCCAGAAAAGTGGATGTGGCCAATCACTCATCATTATGAACTAAGCATTATGGTAAATGTCAAATCGAGGAATAAAGAGAGCACAAAAGTAGCAAAATAATCACCAGCAGTTGTTTTCTGTAATTAATTGTGAAACCTATTGGTTTCTGCATTCTTTAAGAAACGGGATTGAATGACACAGTTACTATATTTAGATACGACAATAGGTACGACAGCGTTACGACAACTCATAGAGGCAGAAAGGCACATTATTTTTTTTATCAACAAAATCATATTTTAGCCAACAGAATCATATTTTTGCCAACATAACCAATTTCCAGCAATATAGTCATTTGTATGGCGTTCTTATTAAACATTACATCAAAACCGAACTGTTCTAGGATAATTCGCAAAGAATTTTAAAAACGTCGATGGCGCAAGTGATTTAGTTTCTGACCCTGTAAATTAGCCTGTGGTGCATGGGAGTCGATGCTAAACTTGTCCAATATAATTAGGAGTAAAGTCAGCATTTAAGGGGAAAAGGGGGGCCCCGGGGAGGGGGGGGGTCCAAATTAAAATCAGTTACAATAGATGTTTGTCCGATTCATTAGTTAAGGCGAACCAGTAACAGACAGACCAACCGATCGACAAGCAGACAGACAGGCACGAGTATACACAGACAGAAAGACAGACAAACAGGCATTCAGGCAGGCAGGCAGGTAGACAGACAGTCAGACTCTTAGATAGATAAAGAGACAGACAGACAGGCAGGCCGGGATATAGACAGACAGGCAGAAAGACAGAC
The DNA here is from genome assembly GCA_963931925.1 of Onchidella celtica. Classification (NCBI taxonomy): domain Eukaryota; kingdom Metazoa; phylum Mollusca; class Gastropoda; order Systellommatophora; family Onchidiidae; genus Onchidella; species Onchidella celtica. The sequence continues at coordinate 50,115,877 of OZ007578.1, forward strand.
AGATAGACAGACAGGAGAGGATGAAAAACGCATCGATTGAACATTTTGCCAGGAATAATAGAGAAAACTCAAGGTAAAAGAAAACACTCGTTATCATAAACTGGGGATATTCACACGCATTTGTGTACAATAATCTCTTGCCCCAACTCCTGCGAAATTCAATATTACAAACATGTTAACATTTAAACATTCAATTTATTTCCACGCTTAACAACAATTGAATGGTTGTAATTTTGCACTCGGCTCTGTTTGTTGCCTTGGCATTTCCTGTCCGTGACAGACACGCAAAACAAAAAACAAACAAACTTACAAACAAACAAACAAACGCACAAACAAAGATAATATCCCCTGAACACAGCGTTACGACAACAGAAGTCAGACCCGACCAAAGTACCGATCAATACCGGACCATTACCAACGGCGTCCATTTCCTTCAAATTGCCCAGAAAGTGACTTTCTGTGGTCGTTTACTTCACAGACAAAACAATTACCTCCCATTCTCTCAAATTACCTTTCATTTCACTCGATTATCCTTCTCACGGCTTTGATTATTCCCCTTTTTGCCCATTGCCCCCACAAGACAGAGCAGCCATCTTGAACAATCTGGCAACTCTAATTGTTTGCGTTGCCAGACGTTCTGTGGAAAGAAATGTCGTTTGCCTTTCCTCGTCTGATTGGTCCTGAGGGCCAGTGTCTCTGCCTCTTTGGCCGCGCATGCCAAAATCAAAGGTACTTTAGGTTGGTTTGGCCTGTGTTCTCGCTCAGTCAGACCAACAATCTGGTCTAGCTAGGGACAATTGCTTGGGTCTGTTTTATTCCCCCAGACCTTGTAAAATAAAAAAAAACAACTTAAATCTTTCAGTGATTTCTGGTCATGTTGACTCAGTTCTAAGACCGTCGCCATACAAACATGACATGGGAAATTAACTGACCATTTTAATTTTTTTTCTTCTATAATAAACGGTATAACCGGCCATTGGTGAGCACTTTCTGGGAGATTCTTAGCCATGGGGATTTATATAATTTGTGGTGTCCAGACTGTATTCAGGGCCTGGATATCATTACTTTGTCTGGACATGTGTTAGAAGAGGGAGAAAGAGAGGTACACACACACACGCATACACACAAAGACACATACACACACATACAAGGAGTGAGAGACAGGGGGAAAGGAGAGCAGAGGAAAGGATGGAGAGAAAGACAGAAAATCGTAGGAGAAAGTAAAAGACTATTCAAGGAGAAAGGGTGAGGACTTGGAACCACAGGCAGGAAGAGATGGAGAGAGCGAGCGAAACAGAGATGAGAGAGAGGGAGAAAGAAAAACCTGTTTAAGTTTGCCAACAAAAAACCCCCCCAAAAAACACTGGGTAACACTGAGTTTTCTTCAGTCCCAACTCTTCAGAACGAAAAGGTTCTTTAGATTATACAATCTATAATGTTTATATGTGAGCGTGTTTACAATCCAGGTTTTGATGTGAGCACAAGGCGCGTGCCAAAGATTGCATGTCTTTATAGAATTATGCTGCAGGCCTTGTGGTAAGTTTACATCAGTGATTCTTCACTTGTTCTTCTTTGGCACCCATTTCTGAATGGCTTACGAAAACAAAATCAAAGATCCCTCCCCCAAAGTCGGTTTCATTTCATTGTTACGTATATTTCCATATTCTCTTCAAATTATTTTGACACAGACCCCCGCTAATAACTTCCTAATCGCCCCTTTGCCGTCAGGAGCACCTAAGAATACAAAAAAACCAACCAATTTTATCCTACCTCCCCTTTCAAGGCCAGATCTACCGTCTCAGGTTTGTGAATCACTGCCTTAGTTTATGCACCCGACTTTGTTCCTTTCTTTCTAATGCTATGTGTTTGTACATGTGGCTGACAATGAATGACCCAACCGAACAATTCGGCCTGTGCTTACATTGTTAAAGAAAAAACATTGTAGCGGGAGTAATTCATTGTGGTGCAATTTTGAACCCTTTTTATTTTTTTTGCTCAACGCCTAATAGACAAGTTCAAAAATTATAAAATTAATTTGTTGAAGTATCAACAAATCTAACCCAATCGATGTTGTATCGATCTACTGTGTTTATATTCAAGTTTCTGGCATGTTTTTGGTTTTTGTTTTTAATATACTAGAAATGTGAAATACAATGATCTGATTTTGTGCTCCCCTTGCTAAGCCTGCCTCACTGGGAAACTATTTGACAATTGTTCAGTTGGTGCGTAATGCCCCGCCGCTCATGAATTCTGAACCAAGACTGTCGGTTAGTGTGTGGAATTGTCTAGATCAGAGAGAGAAAACGAGAAGGGCGGGGGCACTTTTTTTTTCATCCCGGGTAATGTCGGGCACCTGATCTAGCAATATAATTTTAAAAAATAATGTTCATATTAAGGGCATCAGTCGATGTTGACACAGACAAGCTTGATAACATTGCCAGACATATTTCATTCAGATCCCATTTCTCTCTTCTCGACAATAACAACTTCAACAAAAGTAAAATGAAGAATAGAAGAAAAACAAAACAAAAAAAAAAACCCAAGCGAAAACGAAACAAAACTGCATTTTTAGGCCTTTATAAACACCAGCCCCCGACCTCTCCTTCTCCACTAGGATAGGGTTTTAAAAAATCTGGTCCATCTCTGTAATTCGGTAAATGCAACATTTCAAGCACAAACGTTTCGAAACTTTTTTGGTGCAGCTTCAAACTCTATGGGCATTTGCAGTAAATTTCATCTCAATGAATGGCGATTCTGTCCTCTGTGGCCCAGTTTCAATAATGTGTACATTTTTTGTTTTGTTTCAGTCGGATGATAGTTGTGAAAGTGAATGAAGATTCCCTCACTAAAAAACAAACAACTTGGCAAAATTGTATAGCCTGTGGCCAGATTATTTAGGCTGTACAAGCCATCTGAATTCCGAAGTTATATTTGGCTGGCCACTGTCGCGTTACTTCTCCTGCAGCAAAGAAACTGCCAAATAATAATATTAATGTAATCGGATATCTAAGCAATTCAATTTTGTAGGAAAATTTGTTCAAACACCAACTGAATGTGCATAATAACATGTACGATATCTTGATTTTTGTCGTTTGGGCCAATATAAACGTGCAACAAAACTAATGTGCTTTCTCTTGAAATCTTATTGCTGCAGTGCAAAACGATCAGTCTACACAGCTCATCTGTTCAGTAGGATTTCATTAAAGGCGATTTTATTGTTGAAATGAAGGTGGGCCTAATAGATATGTCCACGTCAGAGGCGCAACTTGGGTTGATGTTGTCCCTTGAAATCCTCGTCTTTACAATTCTGGATACATTCTTACGTAGCAATATAACTCCGTTATAATGCAGGTAACAAAATAACGGCAACAAACATTAATATATTTTTTACTGCTATTGCTAATAAATAATTTTACCTCTATAACCACGGACTTACTTCTCAATGAAATAGCACCTCTCAAAATTTGGAGCTCAGAGCATGTGCCCCACAGTTCACTGGTCCCACCTTAGCGACGCCACTGGGTCATGTAACACAACAAAACATCTATAATTTTGGCCACGAGTTGGTACATGGGTAGATTGGCTGCTTATATTCGTATGGCTCATACCATCTGCTTGTTAATTGGTTCATGTAGTAAGATGGCAAGAAATCAACAGTTAAAGACAATACGTTTGCGTAGTTCTACTTCAAACATCACCACAATGTGCAGATTTACGAGAAACGCCTCTGGATCAGCGTGGAAATAACACCAACATAGTGCTGGTGTCCAAGTTCTGGCTCAGGACGTTGAATAGTATTTTCAACCCGTAGCATAAGATTGATGGCGTCTCCTCAGCTACCCCTCCCCCCCCCCTTTTTTTTTGTGGTCCATTTCCGCATCACTAGACTTCTTCTTCTGTTTCCTTCTTTTCGTTTTTCTTCTTCCTCACCTGTGTGTGCCCAATTTTAACCTTAAACTATCGCTAACCCCAGGTTATGTTTTACCTCCTCGCCCTTGCCTGGGTGCTGACCTGCATTTGAGACTTCAAAGATATTCTGTTTATCTGAAATCAAAGGTGCATCAGTTGCCAGATTGTGTTAGATGTTTTATGTAGGCGGCGGATCGTTAGATGAAAGAAAAGGTCGCGTCTTTATAGCGTGCCGAGACATGCTTGGATGTGCATTCTCTTCTTGACGGCGGTTACTCTTGTGTCAGTTACGCGGCATGTATAACCCTTTGGACGCAAAGTAGAACAGCAGCAACGCCTGCCATTTCTATAGTTTACTGAAGTATTGCACATCTAAACGCTAAATTAATCATGATTAGTCATGAGAAACCTAGGTCTATTCTTTCTCTTCTTTTAATGCGACACAGCTGCCTTGTGTAACAGATTTTCGAACATGCGTGTGTCACACAGCTCAATGTCTACAGAAATTTCTTGTGTATTTCGTCGTGATTTCTGACCGTACGGCTTGACCAGTTGTGAAAATTTTATTTTTAAATGTAAAATCGCAGTGTGTCAATCATGACAGATCCCCTAACCAAGCCATCAAGCTTTAATGAAATTTCATTGACTCTCTTAATCCGATCGCCGAAAGGATTGTAGTTACAGGAAGAAATGAAGCTCTTATAAAAGCCAGACTACTGGAGAACTTTCAGGAAGAGAATTCCACCCTCCCCCCCCCCCTCGCGGCAAGCTAAAGTGTTTCGGCTCTTGACTTTCCTTACACTCTATGAAAGCCAATGAAAGCCGAGCCACACCCAAGGCATGAAACTGTATTATGAGTTTGCATTTGGAGAAAGTACATCGATAACCTTCACATTATGCTAGGAAAAAGCAAGACAAGAGACACAACGTTACAGAATGACAGGACAGAAGAAGACCCTACCAGAAGTGCCCATCCACCACCCCAGGGAGTTACCCTGCTGCTACCGCCACATATATAGATCTCACACACTCACTCAACACCAACTAATAAACCCAGAATAACAATACTGGCCTCTGCCAAAGCGGAGCACAAAGAGCTTTGTTTTGTAAATGTCCTTTGTAAAATCTGATACCATCCTGGGTGGCGGACAAGGCTCGAAGACTCCTGCAATTATCTTAACCACTGCTGAATTTTACAACGTTTTGATACTGGCATAATAAACTGTTTCGCATGACGTGGAGCCCTTTTGGCTCGGCTATTATCTGATTCCACGTGACAGTTGAATGTGTCGATATAAAATTGAATGTGAGAAGAATGATGTTTTAGATATTTTTGGACACACATTGGTCTAGAACAGGGGTCACCAAACTACGGCGATCCGGCCCGCGACGTCAGTTCCTCCGGCCCGCCATGGTACTTGATTTTGTTTGATAAAACCAAGGATATCTAGAGCTACGGGATGGACAAGCTTCCTTGCAAGTATTGAACAGGTTGCTTAATGCGGCCCGCGCTTCTAAGTCTGTCAGTTATCCGGTCCTCTGTGAAGAAAGTTTGGTGACCCCTGTTCTAGAATACCGTACACATTCGAATTTTCCAGCTGTTCGGACCACCTATGCGCCTTTTTCCTCGCATCACACACAGTTACTGTCTGAGATTCTGTCTCGCTCGGGTTATTAAAAAAAACGAGCGATTTCATCAATCATGTCGTCACACTACAGAGGCCGCACAAGACAAAAAGGCGACAAATGCCAGGATGACCGTGTGAACACTGTCGTAAAACTAATTTGCAGGTCATACACTACCTGCGTGCAGGAAGACCCGGGTTTGTCTCGTCGCCAGGCGTACTGGTGACCTCCCCCTGCCCTAGGAGGTTAGGGGGAAAAGTTTAACACGAGGGACAGTAAACAATAATAATTGTTTCAAACGAAACAATGGTTACATTTACTTTCGAGGATAATATTGTACGGTTTTCTTGCTGGTAAATTGGAAAACCATTTAGACGCAGTAAAATTACATGTATCTTATATTCTTCAATATTGTAACAATGGAAACAACGATGGAACGAGAGACAGCGAGCGAGAGAAAGAGAGAGAGTAAAGAGGCAGTCGGACAGACAGACCGACAGACGGACAGACAGACAGAGGAAGAGAAACAAACGGGGCAGAGAGCGAAAGGTAGTCAAAGAGAGCGAGAGAAAGAGAAAGAGTGGAAGAGAGAGAGAGAGAGAGAAACAAGGAGGAGAGAGAGAGACAGACAGACAGACGGACAGAGAAATAAACAGACAGGCAGACAGACAGAGAAAGACAGAAAAAGAGAGAAAGAGAGAGAGAGACAGAGAGAGAGAGACACAGACAGACAGACGGACAGAGAGATAGACAGACAGGCAGACAGACAGAGAAAGACAGAGAAAGAGAGAGAGACAGAGAGAGAGACACAGACAGACGGACAGAGAGATAGACAGACAGACAGACAGAGAAAGACAGAGAGAGAGAGAAAGAGAGAGAGAGAGAAAGAGAGAGAGAGAGAGAGAGAGAGAGAGAGAGAAAGAGAGAGAGAGAGAGAAAGAAAGAGAGAGAGAGAGAATAAGCGGAGGAAATCAATCGCAGTGTGCCTTATCTCGGAAAGTATGCTAAGAATTTACTTTTTCAGTTCAAATATTCCAATACAAAACACGACAACTGTACCTGCAAGCTTGCAGTTACACATATCACGATAATCAAATCACACAACATAGATACCCTCACGATATCCATAGTTATCAGACATCACACATCATTACCGTTACATCATCATCAACATCTGCAAGATCTTGTATATCATAGGCGTATTTCACACCCCACTTCACCAAGGCACCAGTGTTAAGGAATATACAGAAAGTTGTAATGAATAAGAGGGAAAAAAATGTTCTGAACCAACCAGGAAGCGAATAACGACATGTTAGAGCACAAAAGCATGTTTGTCCTTCTGTTGGCTCATGACATTTCCTCTGTGTATGTCACACAAATTTCCACAATGTGTTATTGGGAAACGTCTTTGGAAACAATAGGAAACGTTCTGTGTGCGCACAAGGTCAGTTTCTGAGTTAGCTCTGGGATTATGACTTGACGCCCTGATCGACATTTCTGAAACCCTGGGTGTATTTGGATTCATTTATCGTCACAGTTCCTAAAATTGTAGTAATCGGTTTTGACTACTTTACTGGAGGAGCTGAAAACTGGCTTATTTTAGCACCACCACTGGCGATGATTTAAAAAAAAATTATTTTCCTGCTTAGGGGTCTAGAACCAATATCATTCGAAGCCAAATCGATATTTTAGTTACAGCAGTTTTAGGGAACACTGATGTTATTTCGATTACTTTGAAAAATACAAATCTAAACTGAAGTGTTCATCAATATGTAATTAACTCACAGAAAGCCACGATCACAACTGATGGAGCATTATAAAGTTCACAACAATGCTGCGTCAGTACTGAAAAAGGTTAATGATTATGGCTCCACTAACATGAAATTAGATGTTTGAGACATATATAACTGTACAAATGAATGATGAAATATAAATCAGAAAAAAAAAGAAGAGAAAGAAGAAAAAACCCACAACAAAACGTTCATTGAAACAAACGAACAGTTTGCAGGATAAAGGCGCAGAGAGGCTGACCGAACTCTATAGTAAAACTTGTTACAATGGATGTTGGTTGTGAACTGTCGGCTAGTAGGAATACCTGAAAAACTGAGCACTTGTACTTTGTGAATTCTCTACCACCACAGAATAATAATGTACATAAGACCTTTCTTGAGAGTGTACAAGATGCAGGCAGATCTCAGCGACAAATAAACCTTACATATATGATGACCTAGCCATGACCCATTAAGTACTTGGGGGGACGCGGTGGTCGAGGGGCGAGGTGCTGACTTCTCATGCCGAAGGTACCGGGTTCGAATCCCGGTCGGTGCAGGCATGTTGGAAGTTTGGGATTTTTCTCATATTTTCCAGTCCCTGACCCTATGAGCACCTAGTCTTCTCGGATAAGGAGGAAAAATTCGGAGGTCACGTGTGCACGTTGCCCACATTAAAAATACCTCGGCAGCTGGAAATCGAAAAGAGCAGGCCGAAAAGGCCACAGAAAACGAATCCCTGACCATAACAAGAAAAGACCAAAGAAGAAAAGTGAGATGTATATGCCAAGGGCAGCGAATCTCCTAAAGTCAAGACCTAAACACTGAGTATTCCCCCTTATTCATCACAACTTCCACCCTCAAAATAATCGTGACTTCGAAAATGAATCATTAAACTCGTGCGCCATCGCAACTTATGCAATCTCTCTTTTTTCTTCTCATTTATTTTCATTGCTCCTCATTATGGAACGCAATATTCCAAACTTTGTCGCAGTTTGAACATCAGTAGATATCTCAGCATGGCGTGTAAAGATGATTGTGAATACTTTGCCCTGCGCTTCCACGAGATATAATCTCCATGAAATTCTTTTTACACTGCAAATTGAATATATCGACACTTGAAATAGCATTTTGAGGCAATCATTTTTCATACATGTTTCTATTTATATCCAGTTTCAATGGCTTCGTTACGTGACATTCCCTCTCTTTCTCTGCTTCTCTCGATTTAAGAAAGAAAAAAGGAAAGAAAGAAGGCAGGAAGGAAAGGAAGAGAGAGAGAGAAACAGATGAAAAGAAAGACAGAAAGAAAGAAAAAAGGAAAAAAGAAGGAACGAGAGAGAGAATGAAAGGAAAAAAGAAAAAAGAAAGAAAGAGAGAAACAGGGAAAGAAAGAAGGAAAGAGAGAAAGTGGGAAAGAAAGAAGGAAAGAGAGAAAGTGGGAAAGAAAGAAGGAAAGAGAAAAAGTGGGAAAGAAAGAAAGAAAGAAAGATAAAAAGTGGGAAAGAAAGAAAGAAAGAAAAAGAGAAAATGGGAAAGAAAGAAAGAAAGAAAGAGGGAAAGAGAGAAAGAAAGAAAGAGAGAATAAGATGGAAAGGAAGAAAGAAAGAGCCCCAGAGGCAAAGAAAAAGAAAGAAAGAAAAGAATAAACAAAAATTGACACTTTACAAACGACTTGACTCTGTGAATTACTGTTCTTTCACCTACTTGAATGTCGGAGTCCCAGATGATATAAATCTCATCTACCTGACCTAGGTTAAGTGAGCTATAAATAGACCTCAGTGCCAGACCTATTACCTGACACGGTGCCAGTTAGGACTGCCTTAACCCTCCAATATCCTCTAGTTCCATAATTATTTGGAACTCTCCACCTGATGCTCCGCACTTAACATTTAGAGTTTCCAACTTTTCGACAAGCAATCATTTTTTTTTTTTAGTGAGAAATATTTAAATTTTTTATTTATTTCGTTAAATTTCTAATAACTTTTTACATGTTTCAAAAATTTTGGATAAATCGCCTCTTTGCCCTCGTGCTAAAGGGTTAATGAGACCTACATCAGCTAGTCTCCCCAACTCTGTGACACACAGTGCACATTAAGTTCAGCAAAGCACCATTTACTGTGACTATCACTGAAGACCTAGTTAATTTCTCTATTGTTTCCTGTCACCAGGTGGTCTCTGATAACCCGTGCCGTGTCATATGATATCATGATAACTTTACCCAGATTTTGATGGTGTCACTTACAAATGGGGGAGGTCTGTCATCGTCCGGGCTGTAGGACCTCTGAAAACAGGGAGTGGCCCGGGGAAAAAGGGGGGGGGGGTGCTTTGGGATGGGAGGGATAACTCGCTGAGAAAATTAGTTCATTTTTGTGGGGGGGGGGGAGAAGTAAATAGGGTGCTGAATTAAGCGAGGTAATAATCGGTCCATCTTGACTTGCGATCACCGAAGACGTTCACACCTGTTCAAGAAAGATGTCAGTAAACAGTAAACAAACAACGGGGATTCCCCCACCGATCCCATTCCGAGCTGTATCAGGTGTATAAGTGTAACATTAACAGTTTCTTTTAAGAAAATGTGAATACGGTGGAGCTGCTGCCTAAGAACTGTGCACCGTATGCTAAAAACCAAAGAAAATCTGTGGCGTCGCAGCGAGGCTTGAACCAAAGTCAATGCCAAAAAGAAAAAGTTGTATGTAACAAAGCCTCGCACAAGAAATAATGCAGAAATGATAAAATAAAACGCAAAGGAAAAGCAAAGTCTGTTGCATCGTTTCTGTACTATTTCTTACCGGAGGCTTTGCTACCTATAACTTTCATCTTTTTGCCACATTTTGTCTGTACTATGTTTCATGCATAGTATGTTGCAGCATTCATACTAGAATATAGACTCTGACATCGCTGCAAATATCAAAGGCAGCCTTCATCCTTGTTCAACAGTCAACTGACGCAAAGACGACATGGAAAATTCAGTGACGTCATATAACAGTGGATGTCGTACATACAACGGTCGAAAATGGACGCCCCAGTGTAGTTCACAAAACGACTCAGTAGAGGTTATAATAGCCCAATCGCTTTAAACACCTAATTCAACCAACACATTCTATCAAATTATCATTGTCTGGAAAGCGGCTGAGTCATCTGCGCCACTTTGAGCCAACCCTAAAAAATCATGACCATCATAAAAGTTACTGTGTAATGTATTCAGAACGTAGGATCATTCAAATGAAATGAGGTTGTCTAACATATGGAGAGGAGGGGTGGGATGGGTAAATATGAAAATATGAAAATAAAGGCGGTATCGTGTTCATAAATTCCTCCATTAGTTAATCAACACAGGATGGATTCCCGTGAACTCGTGTCAGTAGAAGATATGATCATATGAGACCAGTAACATTTTCATCCTAACCCTGACAGTCTCCAGCTATGATCTGGTAAGACTCGGAATCCACGCTAAGTGTGAGGGTAACAAAATCTTCAATTTAAAGACTTAGCTGCGTTGTTGACACGCGTGCCACCATGTCACGTCGGCAAAAAACAAGTGGCAATTTTCTAAGCTCTAAGCGCCCGAAATCAGTGATTCTCAACCTTTTTCAGGAAATCACTCCTTAGGCTCCAAAGTTTCCACCACCGCACCCTCCCCCCACCACTTTCTTTTAAGAAAAAAAAAAAAAAAAACTACATACGACCAAAAGCAACATTTCACAACAAGACAAAAACGACACACAGATTGCGATGTTAAGTTTTGTGTTTGAAAACTTTTTTGGGCGTGTTGAATATTAAGTATAACATGAGTAACAACGCATTCTATAAAAATGAACGGATTTTTCTCTTTACAAAACCCATTTACGCGTGCTGTTGAACACGTCAGTGGCTGCCCCTGTATTTGCCCCCAAATCGTCGGCCCCCTTCATTGTTTTCGCCCCTGTCGTCCTTTTGTTTTTCGTCTTCACCTCCCCCCCCCCCCCCCACTATGGAAATCAAACTCGCGCCCTGTGGGGGGGGGGGTGCCTACGTTGAGAACCACGAAATCAAAGACAGCTCACTTTGGTAGGAACGTTTGATGAGCTTGAACGCAGTCCTGCATCGGTCAAAGCCTTTGATCAGTGTAAATCCCAGGCCTAGCCAAGCTTGGTTTTCATTTAGTAATTAGTCACAGGTCAGTATCTTTTTCAGGTAACTAATGAAGGTAATCGTGTGATCCTGGTGTGAGCAGTGGATGTGATGACCAGGTGTGAACGAGTTCGAGAACTTTCGCTGGTATCAGCATGGATCAGTCTCTGAGGGGTTCTGTTGTAGCAATTTGAGTTATGATAAACAGTTGTGGGGAAGGGAGAGTATTAGCAGGCAGACAAACATGTGGCAGACAGACGGACATGCGGGCGCGCGGACAGACAGACAGAAAGACGGACGGACAGACAGACAGACAGACAGACAGACAGACAGACAGACAGACAGACAGACAGACAGACAGATAGATAGATAGATAGATAGATAGATAGATAGATAGAGAAACAGACAGACAGACATACAGACAGACAGATAGATAGATAGATATCAAGCCTCCTGTCACCAAGCATAATTATTAATTATTCAGATACTAAGTACCATTTTATGTACTCACAACATTCAAAGAAATTCTGAACTTTTGAGACATTCAGAACGACCACGAAGTAAATGATGGATTGCAGGGGACAAGAAGCAATTTTGTACTAAACGTGTCTAAAACCGTTCAGCGCTAGGATGTCCTTACAGAATAAATTATAGTATGGTACTTTTATCTTTGCAGGGCGCACTTTAAAGAATAGGAAGCGCACTCAAGTGGTACTCTGGTCAGACAGATGGACGGCTTGGTGAGTTCGCTGCAATCGTCTTTTTTTTTTTTTTTGAGAGAGAGAGAGAGAGAGAGACGGCCTGGCCACAATGTTAAGCGAAGTGCCTTTATTATTCTTCCTGGCAAGGCGATTGGTGCCGTACCAGAGGAATCCCCGCCCGAGTCACTGGGTTTTTATTCTATCTGTCATTGCCGGCGTTCTAAGCACTATCTAGGCACACACACTTCTAAAGACCTCATCTTTCTCTCATTCATTTCCATAGGGCTCAGTCTCCTCCCCAAGAACAGAATGCAGTGCAGATTTTGCGCGTCACCAGCGAGAATTATCAATATCACTTACAACCATTTGACACAGCAATCCATTCTCCCTGATACGGAAACACGCGGGGATGTGATATAAGGAAACAGTTTTTATCGTCTTGGCTACTTGTTAGACCAAGCATGTTTAAGTTCATAAATCTTCTGTCGTCGATGCACGATAGAGAACTACATTCGCTGCTCCGAGGGTCCTGCTGTTGCAGTGTTTCCGGGAAACCGACTACTGAGCTCGAATACTGGTCCTGCCTCGGTGGGTCCCTCGTACAAGGTGTATGCGAACGAGTGGTACTAGCAGATGATCACCGTTTCGCCTATGACCATTCCGCAGCCTCCGGGCTCCGGATAAGCCCGATCCCAGGTCTGGAGAGACCCGGGGAGAATTTCTTCTCGACCGCCACGTGGTAGCAGCGGGGTAGCCCAAGCTGGGGGCTAGCTAACAGGGACGGGCTGACGGCTGACCTTCCCGAAGCCGTTAAACACTGGGAGCTTTCCGTTGCTGTAGGCAGATGGGGGCAAATTGCCTAGCAGAACGCAGTGGTGGCAGTCCCCGATTGAGGGCCGGGGACTGACCAGATCGATCTTTCGAAAAGTCGTGCAGCAAGCACTACGTGACAACGACTAAACAAGACAATGACCGCACGCTGGCGGATGAGAAAGAGAGATTCTGATCACGACGTGATACGAATCAGTCGGTTCAGGCTGTCACCAGCCTCCTTTTGTCTGAAAGGGGTCTAAGCAGCGACAAATTCCCACTTTACATGATGGTACAATATGGCAAAAAGAAACGTGGGGCTGAGAAACCCAGACATATTCTCCGTAGGGAGGATGGCAGTTACCAGGTCCCCCTGCGCAAGTATGCTACTGGTGACCTGTGTCTAAATGCGAGTGTGAATGAGTGTGCGAAAACCAAGAAGGGGACCCTAGCGGCGAGGGATCCCCCTGCGACACTTAACATGTTGCAGCTCAACGTCTGCGGCCTTTGCCCGAAGGTCTTGGAGCTTACTAAGCTCCTGAAGGCAAAACACATACATGTAGCTCTTATCCAGGAGACTCTACTGAATGGGAGAGGCGCGCAAGTCACAGGGTATACCATGTACACCTGCTCGTGTACCAAATGCCGAGGCATTGCCACACTGGTTCGCAATGACATTACGGCGGTGAGGCAGAACGCCCCGACGAGTAACGGTGAAACTGATACCCTCACCCTTACAGTATGGAAGGACGGCGTGTCCTTTACCATCACGAATGTGTATAATCCCCCTAAGGTCCCCTGCGACCTAGGGCTGACAGAGGCTACCTTTAGAAAAACCATCATAGGAGGAGACTTCAACGCACGAAGCCCTGAAATGGGATACACCCCAGAATCCACGAACATCGCAGGAAGAAACGTCGAAGATCTCCTCCTAAGTTCGAACCTGGTCTGGATACAATCAAGCGCCTCCGCGCCTACTTGCTTGCATCGTGCAAACGGCGCGGAGAGTCGGCCAGACATTACGCTTCTATCTGCTGACCTCGTTACCAGACACAGCTACACAGTCCTCGAGGACGTAGGTAGCGACCACCTTCCTCTCCTCGTACAAATCCAGACCAAAACAGCTAAGAAGAAGGAGAAACGTTTAAACTGGAATTACAAGCGAGGTAGATGGGAAGAGTTCAGAGAGACTTTAGGTTTAACTCTGAACGAGGTGGACCCAAACCAGGGTTCTATTGACGAAGCCAACGCCGTACTGACTACGGCCGTGCTCGCAGCTGCTAAGCGGAGTATTCCGCGAGGACTGCAGCCCCTAAATCGCTTGCCCTGGTCAAAGGAACTTGAACAGGCGGTCCGACAGCGTAAGAGGGCGAGAAGAAAAGCAAAAACGAGCACGGCGGCAAGGATCGAGTACAATAGATTGACCGCCAAAGTCAAACTGCTGTCCAGAAACACCAAAAGGGCAAAGTGGTTAAACCTGTGCGAGTCTCTGAACGTGGACCCGAGTGGTGGCCGAGCGTGGACCGTCCTGAATCGCCTTAATCGGGGGCAAAGAGTGAAGAATGTCGCTCCGATACGGGCAAACGGGACGGTCGCGGTGACAGACCATAAGCGTGCAACCATGCTTAACCGACACTTTGCCAGTACAAATAAGAGTGGCAAAGCTACGAATACGGACAAGGGGCTCCGTAAGGTCAGGCGTCAGCTCGAAAAGTCGCAGGTAGACAGCGATTACGATGGCTTTAACAGTGAGTTTACCCTAGAGGAACTGGAGAGAGCACTTGGCAAGTGTAAAAATCGTAAAGCGCCAGGCCCGGACAAAATCTCCAACGAGATGTTGCTCCAGATGGGCCACACGGCAAAGAAATGGCTCCTAGCCTTAATAAATAGAACGTGGCATGAAGGAAAACTCCCTATTGACTGGAAAAAGGCAGTGGTGTCAGCTATCCCGAAATCAGGCAAAGATGGTACCGAACCATCACATTATAGGCCAATATCCCTTACCTCTTGCATCTGCAAAGTAGGGGAGAGGATGGTTAACTACCGGCTGACCTGGTATCTAGAAGAGCGCGGTCTTCTAGACAGACACCAGGCGGGCTTCCGTAGTGGCAGGCAGACGATGGACCAGCTTATCCGATTGACCCAAGCGGTCAATAATGGTTTCCATAGGCGGGAGCATACTATCGCCGTATTCGTCGATCTCAAACAAGCGTACGATAAGGTGTGTAAAGGTGGGCTACTCCTTAAATTACTCAAGGCGGAGGTCAAAGGAAACATATATGCATGGGTAAAAGATTTCCTTCACAACCGAACAGTCCGCACCAGAGTGAACGGACAGACCTCAAGCCAACTCACCATGGAGAATGGCCTACCGCAAGGTTCAGCGTTAAGCTGCACGCTCTTTGCGGCTTACACCAGCGACCTTACCCAACACCTGAGATGCGAAAAAGCGATGTATGCCGACGATATGGTAATCTGGAGGACAGGAAAGTATGTCCAATGGTTACAGCGAGACCTTAACCGGGACCTCGCGACGCTTGCCTGCTACTGCCGATTGTGGAAGATGGAGATAAACGTCGATAAGACCGTTTATCAACTCTTCACCAACGGAAAACACGTCCAGAAAGCCACCATCAATCTTAAGATCAATGGCCAGACACTCAAAAGGGAAAGCGCACCACGATACCTGGGAGTTGAACTTGACAGCAGGCTCAACTTGCAGACGCACGTCAGCAAGCTCGAGACTGAGGCTAGGAGGCGATTGACACTGTTAAAAACGCTCGCCAGTACCAACTGGGGTGCCACTGGGAAGGTTCTCAGACAGCTATATCTAGCCTACGTCCGAGCAGGACTAGAATATAGCCTACCACTGCAACCAATGGCCAGCGACCGAACGCTGTCGGCACTGGACCGAGTTCAGAACAGCGCCTTGAGACTCATAACAGGCTGCCTCAAAACCACTCCTACGAATGCTCTCGAAATCATGACCAATGTGGAACCACTGGCAAACAGAAGGGAAGGAAGCGTACTACAGCAGTACGAGAGGTTAAAAAGGCTCGAGCCGGACTACCCGGCGCGGAAGGCGATCGAAATCGAACCGCCACCGAAAATACTCCAGAAGAAGTCGTTCCTGGGCGAGGCCAAACGGCTAACTGAGGAGTATGGGCTAGAACAAGACAGAATGCCCCTTCGGTTATGGACGAAAGAGCCACCTCACGCCTCCCTGAACCCCCCAGTGGTCAAAACCACGCTTCTAGACACAAACCTGACTAAGGAGGTCAATCCCACGATCCTGAAAACGGCAGCTGGCGAAACTATTGACTCGTACCCAGCACACATGATTAAGGCTTATACTGACGGCTCGGCAGTACAGGCGACTACGAATGCGGGGTACGGGGCAATAATCTACTACCCTGACGGCACCGACACCGATAAGATCTATGGGCCATGCGGGGCGAATGGCTCCAACTTCGACGCTGAGGCGACAGCGATTTGGAGAACACTGACTACGGTTTTCAACGGCTTTGAAAACGGAACAGTATCGCCAGAAGATATTGTTGTGTTCTCAGACTCAAGGGCCACACTGATGGCCGTCCAATCGCTCAACCATAAGCTCGAGGCACATGGCGCAGATAAAATCAGACATATCTGCCACCAGATCATAACTGGATACGGCGTCGAGGTCCACCTCCAGTGGATCCCCGCGCACATAGGTATCCGGGGCAACGAGGTTGCTGATAGCCTAGCGAAACAGGGTACCAGAGGCGAACAGCCAAAGCACCCAACGTCTTACCCAGCAGCCCGAGCCAGAATCCGCGCTCACGGACGCAGGAAATGGCTATATCAATGGGCAAACTCGGATAAAGGACGTAGGGTGTATCATAATCAAACCAAACCAGACATCAAAGACCCGATTTTGTCACTAGAGCGCAAATACGCGACTATCATACAGCGTATGAGGACGGGACATGTCCAGTTGAACGCACATCTAAATCGTTTCAACCCACTCCGTGAGCCAGTATGCCGGCACTGCGGGTCCCCGCAGGAGACTGTCGAGCACATACTCGCGGAGTGCCAAGGACTGAAACAACTAAGATCCCGCCACCTCCCAGATACCCCGACAGTCTCCAATTGCCTTTATGGGGACGTTAAACAATTAAAGAAAACTGCCATGTTTGCCATTGCCGTCACGAGTGAAAACTCGATCGGCCAGGGATGAGCACTCGAGAGAACTACATTCGTTTGGCATGTTTTGCCATACGATAATGTCGCTTTGTGACTACTCTAGGCGAAGTCTGAAAACTGAATCCTTCTTTGTGTGAAAAAATAAATCATAGTGATATCTTCAATTATAGTAAATTCACGACAGATAAAGGTGAGGAAAGATCGGTTTTGGGGGGGGGGGGGGGGTTTGAAAACTGATGACTGTTGCTGGCAATTACAAGTTGTATTTTATTGTATACTATTGTAAGTAAGTGTATAAATTGTAGCAGGCAGCAGAGAGCGGAGAGAGTGAATGACCGTGCGTTTTGTCTGTTTGTTTGTTTGTTTTTAATCTTTTCAAAGATTGTTTATATGATTCTTCTGTGTATTTTGAATTGGCCGTCAGGTCAACAATAAACTAAACTTGAACTTGTGACATTATAAAACCACAGATGGCATTATTTTGGCAGACGGACGTGCTTTGGTGCTGCTAACGAAGCAAGAACTTGCAGATAAGTAACCTGTTTCACTTCGAGTCTATACATTTCCTGTTGAAATCTTTTATTGTTCGCTTTTTTTTTCTTCACTTGATAAAGGCGAAAGCCGAACATTTTTGGTATTTTCTGTCTTCTCTTTAGTTTGCTTTGTATCGTTTGGGTTTTATTTCTCACGCAGGGCTTCGCTACATACAACTTTTTCTTTTTGCCCAATTTTGTCTTTGAACTTGTGATAGCACATAATAATATGTATGTCTGTGTGTCTATGAATGTCCGTGCTCATGAGGGTTTTTGGGAGGGGCATAATCAGTTCCAACATCTCTCCAGCCCCCCCCCCCCCTTGCCCTGCAAACATTTTCTGACCGCCTTCAGCTTTTGGAATACACAGCGTGTTTATTCATTGTCCTTGGCGTTGAGAATGTATCTCCTGGGAGGTGAGAGCATGGAGAGAGGAGATGAGGATGGATGAATGGAGCATCATAAAATGTTACAGAGGTCGTCAAAGTGAGGCTGAAGGTTAAGACATATGCCTG
Organism: Onchidella celtica; assembly: GCA_963931925.1. Classification (NCBI taxonomy): domain Eukaryota; kingdom Metazoa; phylum Mollusca; class Gastropoda; order Systellommatophora; family Onchidiidae; genus Onchidella; species Onchidella celtica. The sequence continues at coordinate 50,134,035 of OZ007578.1, forward strand.
GTGTTGTGTTGTGTTGTGATTGTAACAGATTTTAGCATCCATTTGGCCTCGAGAGCAGGAAAAAATCTGGCTTATTCTATGGATGGAATTATTATGACCACAAAATCAATACAGGTTTAGCAGTGGACCTGGAGAGGGGGGTAACTGGGTGTGGGACGCGCACGGGGGGGGGGGGGGGGTCAGAGTGAGAAAGGAAAAGTTATTTTTGGATCCGTGTATGGAACGGGGCATGGGTGAATTCTATGACAACAAGGGATGTCTTTATAAGAAGTGGTAGTGAGGACACAGGAGAAGATGGCAATGCTGGGAAGTCTGGGGCAGTAGCAACTAATGAGAGACCACGGTGAAGCGGAAAAGTGAGATAGCTGAGAGCTGCAGACAAGAGTGTAAACTTGGAAGGAGAAAATCTCTCTCGCCCTGTCTCTCTCTCTCGCTGTGTGTCTCTCTGTCCCTCTCTCTGTCTCTCACTGTGTCTCTCTGTCTCTCCATGTCTCTCTCTCTCTCTCTCTCTCTCCGTCCCTCTCTTTCTTTCTCTCTCTCTCTCTCTCTCTCTCTCTCTCTGTTGACTTCCTGAAAAGTTTGTATGCGAAGTGAAACAGAGACATTTAGTGCGATTCATGACATCCAGCTGAAATCTGCTTGGCAGGGCGTTTTAGGTACCAGTCAGTGTCAGTCAACCAGAATGCAGCACTGATGACCAACAGAACCATGCAAAAGTAATACTTATTTTGCAGACTGCCCTCTCACAGTGATTTATACAATGGAGAAATCACTATTGTGTTAAGATCTGCCTTTGCTGTTCACATAAGGACAACTGTTTACATAAAGACGCGAGAGACGTCAGCGATAAGTGAATTATTTGCTGAGACAAAGAAGGCCTATCATGATCTCCATAGCGCAGTCACTGGCTAGCGTGAGATACGCTGTTGTTGGCCTGAAATCGGGATAATTTTATATAATATTTTAGGAGTCACCATTAGCCTTGACCTTGTGGAAGCTCAAACAGAAAGGGTAGGGGGATATTTGAGAATGGAAACCTTAGATCACTGAACTCTCCAAATATCTCCCTACCTGCACCCCTCAACAACCTCCGAATCTTGAGCGTATGTCAATAACAACTTTCCCTCTTGATTAAAAAACAAATATCTCAAAAGAAAATTGTTCCCCGATTTTTGTCCACACGACCCTCTAATGTTCCTGCTAACTCGGCTGCTCTTCTCTCCAAGAAAACATTATCTAGTTCTCTCTGTACATGGCTCGCTTTGGTCCATTCACGGACGATTGCTCGACTTGATATCCGTTACCCGGACATGGGCGAGAGTCGATACTTGTGCTATAAAATGTCTTTGTGAGATCGTCCAGTACTTTTGCGATGTTTCATACAACAACATATAAATACATTGCTCATTTTGTGCATTTAAAAAAGGAAGCGCATATCCCTACAACATATTGTACGGATATGGACAGTGCATATCCGTACAACACACACAATTCGATGACGTAGAACACACACCGGAATACTATGTTACCGACCTTGTTAATTTGCATAGTTTTTTAAAAATATGAATCGGCTTAGTAGCAAAACAATCCGACTTCTGCTCGGAGATTGCGTGATCTGCGCTAATAATTTATTATATTTGAGTGTACGTCGATCACCAATGGCTACCCCAACCCCTTTTCGTCTGATTAGTCAATCTGACTACCGCCCATTGATACAAACTGACTAGACCCTCACGCCCCCAGGTCCATCTGACTATTCCATGTGTTGTCACTTTAAATTCTTGAACACCATACCAAGTTTTGTTTCAGCAAACCTTCACCAGTCGCGCTTTTTGGTAAACATGTTGTACGGATATACACTGTCCATATCCATACAACAGGTTGTACGAATATACACTTCCTTTAAAAAAACGGGTCCTATTTCGAAACGTTTCGCCGACAATCCGTTATGTGCAGCTCTGCTTACTTTCTCACGGTTGTCAATGACATGAAATACCCTGCGATGTTACTTTTGCCCCTCAGCGCCAGGTTGGCACTTGCCAAATAATTATGTCAAACCGCATCCAAAATTATCTTCTCTGAAACGGAACGGGAGACAAAACCACACGAAACACTTCATATTTGATGTACACGCATGTGCTTTGTCGTGTTTTGATCTGAAAGTGAAGATATTTTTTTAATGGAAGCTTGCAAAATACTTCCTTTTGTTGGTTTTTTTTTCGCTTACTGTTGAGCTGGTGTACGTAAGAGAGGGGGAAACGGTAAGAAGCAACACCACATGTTATCTGTCTATATGGAAGACACCACGCACTCATTTGTAGTGAAACGATAAACATCAGCAAATTCCTGAAACTTTTAGTATTTTCAGATATCTCGACTTGGGCAAAATAATATTCTCAAACCTTCGCACATTTGTTGTATCGTGCATTTTTCTCTATCGAATCTCTAAGTTCTTGCTCAGTAAAACAAATAATTTTCTTCACCTTATTATCAAACAGTGCGATATCCCAGATCGAATCGGGCACCTGATGGTATAGTGCTAACGTCGATACCGTCCACCCAGCCCCAGGCCAGATTGCGGCGTTTAGCGTCTGACAGAGCCAGTCATTGGCGGCCCCAGGGCACATTTTTGTAGCATCTTTGATGGAAGGCAGCGTCACGAAAAATGTGGAAATAGCCGCGCTCAGCGTCAATTGCCGTCTGTTTGACTATATCAAAAATGAGATGTGGAATTAGTCTAGAGATTGGCGTGACCCTTTCTTTGTCTACACTGGAATAAACAAAAATACAAAGATTTCTCTGAATGTCTGTCTGCTACACTGGAAAGTATCAAGTATTCTGGAATTTTCATGGCTTTTGCTCTCTCAATAAATTTTAATTTCTTCCTTTTTAAGAACAGACAATTTTGATACCAATATATAACAGTTCTGAATTCAGTGAGAGTGACTCAGTCTTTGATTTCCTGCCTATTCTTCCTCTTAAAACGAGCGCGTCTATTGTCCAGCGCTTAGTTCCTGCCATTACCGTTTTCTTTTTTTCTTTTTTTATTTCGAAGAAACAGCCGGTCATTCTGGACAATGCGTGTGTGTTTCTTGTTGAGAGATAGCACAGAAAACAGAGATTTCATACCCAGAATTGATATTGTTTATGGCAGTACAGAATATTGATCTGTTCCCTCACAAGTTATTACCTTATTATGTATTTTTGCACCTTTATTTCTTTCAGAAGGAAAACCAAATTTTGGTTCAGAAGGTGATAAAAATGGTGTTTCCAGTATGGTTGTACGTGGTTGTGGAAGACATGAATCGGCGGCATCTTTGCTAAATAAACTACAAGAGAATTAGAGAAAAAGACAACTCTTTACTGACCCCAGGTGTCACGAGTCGACAAGGGCAGGAAAGTCCTAACTTAGCTCGTGACACCAGGCAAGGAAATCTAAGGTACAGAGCAGAGAGAAAAGTTTATATTAAGAAAGACATTTAAAAATGCCATGCAATGGGGGAATGGAACCCGGGGATCTCTGGACTATGGGGCGACATCTTGAGGTTTTGCTGAGCGGACAGGGCGGTCATCAGATTCCAGAGATCTAGATATACAAGAAATCTCTGCCAGATTCATATAAACCCACCTGACCATTCAATATTCTTCGATCAAAAACACACACTTTTAGCTGTAACACAGATAAGCTCAGGCCGCACACATCATAAATATTTATGCCCGTGTCAACAATAAAATAAAATTTACCGGCGAAACGGTACAGCAACAGAGGGTAAGTGAAAGATAATAGGATACAATGGCTATCCAACACTTTTGCTCCAGCTCTCTCACAATGTAGACAAGAAATACCGTCAGCACTTCTTTTTCTTTTTTATCAAAACTTAATAAAGTTTGCAACGCACACGGGAGTTAACTGATAGACAGGAGAGGACACAAACAAACGGCTTATATTCTTCTTTCATTCATAATATACTGGGACTTGAATGGGAAAAAGACACTGACTCTGGGTATTATGCCATAAATAACACACATATACACGCGACTACATAGACACATATAAACTTGCGCACACACGTACACGCGCACACACCCATACACCGGGGAACCTTCCGAATCTCTGATTTATTGAATTGAATTAAACAGCCCATAACTCAACGTTTTTCTCTCATATTTTCGAGCAAAAGTGCCCAGAAACATAAAGAAAGCAGCTGAAGTCAAAACTCTCGGGCACGGTTTCTCTCTGGGAACGTTACTGTAAGTTGAACACAGCCGAAATGACACGCGCGCCCCATTAAGCTTTGTGCGAGCGATCAAGAGCAGAGAACACACACAGGTAATCATCCACTTGACGTACTCATTAGTGAGGCTCGCTCCCACTTACTGCCTCTGTACACTGACTAGGGCTGGCCGTCATTCACAGCTGGACGGCACACACTTTCTCCATTGACCATTGGCGATCTCAGCACCATCCACTAACACAGTCGTATGTGGGGAATTGCCGTTCTTGCATTTTTTTTTCTCCAATCCGAATTAAATTTTGCTTCGGCGCTTGAATCTGATTTGTTTTCTGTGAGGAATTTGTCATATTTACAGAGATTAAAGACGTGGTGCAGATCGGCTCTGCCATAATTAGTGGCCATTGGAGATTTAATTCCTGAAGCATGTGCGGTTATGACGTAGGAGATTGCTTGACGTTATGATATTAGCGGTGCAAAGAGTTAATTTTAAAAAAAAAGTATGTTTTCATTGATTACTTGATCCAACAGTTCTGTTATCTGCTGTTGATGTGTTTTGTAGTTTGTTTCTGTTCTTGTAGTTGATGTCTTTATTTTTGTTCCATTCAACCTGTCTGCTTACTTTTTAACCTACTTCAGTGGCCCTGGAGAAGTTAGGATGGTGAAATCGATGACTGTGGAGTAGGACAGTGGGGCATGGGCGGTGAGATGATGCGGCCAAGTATGGTCAGGGGTCAGTTCTGCTGGTGTCAGTACTACAGATAACCGTGTTACGCACTATTCTCTGGTCTAACCAAGATGTATCGTTCATCAACAGCTCGTTGTGGAACAAACAAGTTATGCCGGAGATATTTTACAGTCCGTTCTCGCCGCAAGTGAAGTACGCCCAGCTGCAAAACATCCGGTGTGGCATTGGTCTACACGAGATACCAGTCGCCATTTGGTTTGACTAGACGTGATGAGAAAATACCCGATGATCTCATGAAAAGTACCGGTAACAATCAGCTGAAGTATCATTCAGTTATGAAATAGTTTACAAACACACGTCTGGACGTCACGGCCCGCCAAGTCAGCGGTGTCGTTAACAGTCCTATGATAACGATGAACAACTGAAGTTGAGTGGTTCTTATGATGGGGCCATTGTCACTACTAGTTAATGTGTCGTTCGATAACCGGTGGTCACTGAGTCACTAGGAAAGTTTAGATCATATTTTTCCATTGTACTTGACGGATGCATTTTTTTTTGTTGCTGTTTGCAAGTCAAAAGCTAAGTAAATCACATTAAGGACTTAACTTTGTCCAAAATGGACGAGTCTACGCAACTGATCCTCAATAGTGAGACATTACACAAAGTTTCATCATTATTTTTTGGTCACTGTAATCATCGAGTTTAGGCTGCTTCCATGCTCACCCTCCGGCTCCAGTAGAGTATGATAGTGAATTATTACGGTGACTGGCAACTCTATGGCCGCACCTTCGTCACCACCTTGACTAACTGGGCTACGTTTCTCCAATTTCACACGCACAAAAATATATCATGCTTATTATGGTGGCGGTGCTGGCATTGTGGTCTACATGCTACTTTTGATGACGACAGTGAAGAAGTGTATCCGTTAACAAACTGAGAGGAAGTGGTGACTTTGCTTGGCCATCACCTTTTGAGGTTTGAAGACAAACAAGAAATCGGTCTGAAGCTGACGAAAAGGTCAGAGGATGACTGGATATTGGTCGACAAAATTAGTGGAGCTAATGGAAACTCGACCAAGCCAACCAGAAAGTTACTCACGCGATGGCTATTATAGGGCTGCATTATATGAGGGGCAGCTGACGTAGCGGGGCAAAGAGAAACCAATTCTGAAGTTCCAACGCTGAGGCAATGAAAACCTCTCTAGATGTCCGGTTAGGATAATGTTGGATTTACAAGAAATGCCGTGCAGACTTGAGCAGCAGCTTGACGTATATGTAACACTGTTGCTTGTAGCATTGCCCAGTCAATCTTCAACATTATGTTTCAAAAACAGGAAATGCCGAAGTGGGAGTCGGCATTAAATTCTAATCTTCATGAAATCCATATTCCTTCGGCATTGCACTCTCATTGTCAGCATCCTTATCCTTGGTAACTCCTTAATTGTCAAGTTTCACCATTCTGACTGACTGCATCATTATAATTGGTGCTACATATTTATTAACTGCTACAATTCATAACATCACTATGACATCAATATAATAAGAATGACTGCCATTATACAACCAGATACCGGTGTCTTACCATTTCTGTAACCTCTGTACGGGCAGCTCCTTACTCCCCACTGTAACGAGACCCCCGGCCATATTAATGCCCGATAAGGCCACTTGAAATGATTACTTAACACTTGGCGTGTCTGAATTGAAACAGTGTATGACAGTTGAGGCTCCACTTTAATTCCCAAGTTTTGAAACTGCTGGGTGTTGCTGTAGAAGTTGTGTGCAGGGCATGCCCACTACATAAAATGTTCATGACAAATTTTAATACAAAGTTCTTCTCTGTTTCACAATGTTTATAAATTTACTTGATAAATATTTTGACACAAAAAGGAAAGACAGTTACTTCTCTGTCTTATTCTCCAGAGCCAAAGAACAAAAAAAAACTGCTAGAAAAAAAATGTTCGGCACTTGATGAGGAACTCCAGGTCATGTTTACACAACCTGAGAAATCTAAACAGTTTTTATGACGCAAACAAACAAACGTTGAAGCTTGAATATGGCAAGTTGTAGATATGACACTCAGCACACCCCAAAAATACCTCCAAAAGAAACCCGCTTAAGTGGCTAGAAATTACAATGAATAAATAGATAAAAACTGAGCACTTCTCGCCCCATTTTTACATTCAAGTGCGAAAAACTCTGCCTTCGTCTGATTCGGGAGTAACGGCAGCGCTATGACTTCCATCTCAGGCCAGAATAAGTCAGGGACCGTCATGCTTCGTCAACGAAAAGGACTTTCAGGTTTTGGGTTTGAACAGAGATGGAACACTGATGCATGTTTTTTTTTCCCTGCACAACTATGCACATTTAGCTATTACTGAGGTGGGATTTTTGTGATTTTGCTTATATTTGAATCACAATTCTCAGACATGGAAAAAGCTTGAAACAACTTCAATTTGCCTAACAGTTAAGGTAGATTTCAGACAACTCGGAAATCAAACCCTATCAATCTGTGGGCATGGACACAAAAAATGTAAATCAGAAAGGATTTAGTAGCTGATTAGTCAAGCTATACAATGTACACAACAATCATTAGCTGTTTCGTTGAACTTTCCTCCCTACAAGAATTCTATGGTTGGATCTAAGATAATTTTTATGTCGTCAATAAAATAATATTCTTTGTTTGTGTGGGAAATTTAATGAACAAAAAATAATTATGTTTCAGTTCAGACATGAACTGACAAAGTTGTGTACAACAAAAGTTGGTTGATAATAAAAATGTATGGATACATTAGGAACAAATTTGAAAGAAAAAAAAAAGAAAAGAAAAACTGATTCTATTAATTTTTGTTATTTTGGAGTAATACAGTATAAAACCAAGTTCTAACCGTCGTCCTGTTGCGGCAATACTTCAGTTAGGTGTAGGTGCCCTGCCACTGACTGAACTTTCTGCAATGAATGTACTAGGCTTATACAACTTGCATAGCGATGGCATTTTCCCCCCTGTGTTCAAAGACATACTTGCTAACAATTCCCAGAGCTACCTAAGATCTGTCTTTATCTGTCCCACTTTACACTCAGGAAAAATTATCCCTTTCATAAAAAAAAAAAAAAACCAATTTAATTTTTTACCTGTTTCTGTGCGGGGATGTTTTATCACACATCGTTTTTACAGCCAATGAAATAGATTTGGTGACCTGATTTTCCTGGCTGTTTGGTTTATCATCTTGCAGGATTGAAAAAAAAAAAGGTTACTATTCTAGGACACAAGGTAGGAGAGAATACAGGTGAGGTCATCAACATTATCTCTAGGAGAACATAAAGAAATTACTCTGGCTGAGGAAAATGAAGATGCCAAATCTGACATTGCAGAGGAAATCGAAATTTAGTTTTCTCTTTCTTAGGTCTACTGTCTACATCTTATTGCTTCCTATTTAATACTTTTTTTTATTGACTTATTGACTTTTCTATTTACTTACATATTTATTTATTAATTCATTAACTGACTCATTCATTTGTTTATATTTTTCATTGATTGTTTTATTTATTTACTTGTTTATTTATTTATTTATTTATCTTGTTTATCTTCAGTGTCCTCTACTGTTTTCCTCTACTCAGCCCAACGAATGGCCCAGTTACCGGGGTAAATCGCGACCTCGGTCCTTCTTTGTTCCCATTCCACTTTTTGCACAGCTGAGAAATTCCACGATAAACATTTACGGCTTTAGTACTATGATAAGGGATTAGAACAAACCGCAACTGTGAAACAGCTTGGTAAGTGCCACAACCCACTTTAAACAAGTGGGATTTGCCATTTTTCTTCCACATGCTAAAAGATCTCCAATTTTTTCTTTTTCAGAAAATAGAGACAGAACAGACAAGAACAAAGTTATGTCCTTCACACGTTTAACGTAATAAAATATTAACATATCTTAAAAACTCATATGACAGATCCAAGCCCAGTAAACTAGTAACTGTGCGTGTATGCTGTCTTTTGCACAAATAAGCTCAATGTTTTGCTGTTCATGCAGTTGCATAGCACGCCAAGGGTTAATGTCAGCGGAAGTTACATTGTTGTTGACATCGCCTTAGTGACAGACAGATGGCATGCCACCCACGCCTTGCATGGACCACTAGAGAGAGTTCAAAAGGACGAAGTGCACATCAGGTCTCAGCAACATCGCCGCGCAACTGGTGCACATGGAAAAGATACAAAATTAATGTGACGGACGATATTGATTTGATCGATTATGAATGAATGTGACCAGTGACGTACTAATATTATTCTACTGACAAGTCACAGAATGTGACTAACAGCTGACAGTAAGTGGTTGTGACAATCGGTGCACTGACTTGGGGAGAAACTGGTGATGAAGGGGTGAAACGTTGGCAAGAGATGTGGTTGTACAATATGCCATTGCCTCGTACTCAAAAGAAGTGTAGTATGTCAAGCAGTCAAATTAGACAATCATGAGATTTGTTTAAGATTGAAGTGAGATAGATAGATAGATAGATAGATAGATAGATAGATAGATAGATACATAGATAGATGCAACACACACACAC
>OZ007578.1:50148516-50406016 GCA_963931925.1 Onchidella celtica
CGAGGGGAAAAAAATGAGGGCAAATAAAGATGACCAGGAGATGTAAAGTAAAAAGTCCTGAGTTTGAATTTGAGCCGGCACGATAACCGCCATTTTGTGTCTAATAGACGGTCCCAGGGTCACAGGAATGAGCCCGGTATACATTTTCATCAGTTAATTTTAAAGCTTCTGAAATACATACATTTTATGGCTCTCTTTGAGAATGAATAGTCGTTGAAAAAAAAAAAAAAAACTGCCGTAGAAAAATTTTGTGATCGAATCATTACTGACAATTCAACAGGAAAATACGTGCTTGGTGTGGGCGAGGGGAAAAAAATGAGGGCAAATAAAGATGACCAGGAGATGTAAAGTAAAAAGTCCTGAGTTTGAATTTGAGCCGGCACGATAACCGCCATTTTGTGTCTCTCACGTTTTTTTGGTGACTTTATTGTTTGGTATTCACAGATTCATACATTTAAATTTCACAAACTCAAAAAAAAAAAAAAACAATTACATAATTACTTCTGTATAAATTTTACTACATTGGTTATGTTCTTAAAACCTGTTTTTTTTTTTTAAAGAGATCTGAAAAGTTAGAGTTTGGAGAAAGCACGTGGACACGATAACGGTCACATTTGTGCTATGAAAAAGCAAGGTCATAGACGGAATGTAACAGAACGATAGGACAGAACGATAGAACAGAACAATAGGACAGCACGCGACCCTACCAGAAACGCCCACCAACTAGCCGAAACATCTGAAATTTTGTAAATGTGTACAGAAGGTTTTAAGCGGAGGGAAAGAAACGGGGAGAAATACAGAAGGAACTCTCTGCCTTCATCTTCTGTCACTTCACAATTTGAGAATCTTGCAATGAACATAAAGACATTTTGACTTGCAGGAGTCCAACCAATCATCAGACCCAGTGAACTGCAAGAAATGCAAATGTCAAAACACGAGGATGAGACAGCGGAGTAAAAACATCGCCGAACTGGCCGCGATGCTTGGTTTCACAATAAACATGTTTCACTCATTCCTCCCACCCCAGAGCTGGTGGACTCGCACTGATATGTTTGCTGAGTCAGAATGCTATGCTTTTCTCTCAGCACGTGGACAAACTCTGACAATGTCACCATGCTCCCTCGAGAAAAATTAAATGTGAAGAAATACGATTCCATGGCACTTTCGAAGAATCCACGACTTTGAAAAGATAGCGGGGGAAATCCAAGTGGATGAATAAATGAAAACAAAATAATAGGAATCACGAGGGAAAAGAGTGTGTGTATTAGCGTTAAGATAAAACTTTAATTGGCTGCATGTTCCCATATCATTTCTACTCAAAAAATGAACGAATGAATAAGTAAATAAATAAACAGATAAATATAAATGAATAAATAACATGAAACATCCACGCAAACACAATAACATGGTTCTATTACACCTGAAACAATAGAGATGGATATTTCTTATCGTATTGATTTCACAGAATGATCTATGTTTATGCTCAAGTTGCACATTATTATAGACCAGATTTCATTCCTCAGTTCAAGTGTTCGGACATCCGTGGACTGTTTAGAAAAGACTGGAATGTCACGTGATCTCTCACGTCTTCCGGCACTGTGGGATGCCGGGAAATGACAAGTGTCCAGGTCTCAGCAGGACTAACAGGACATGACAGTCTCGTGTTCCCGCGCGATCCCTGCCCCCCCCCCCACCCTCCGGGGCCGACTTACCCGACCCGGGGCTCAAGTTTCGCAAAGATTTGTAACCTTTCTCCCTGAGACAGGCACAGCACAGAACCTGGCAGTCTCCACCCCCCCCTCCAGACAATGTCCCCGGGCTTAGAGATCGTGAGTATTGTTGTCTTTTGTGTTTCTGGTCCCATGTCCCTTGGAGAGACTAATGTTTACTGTGTTTGTGACCAGTGTAACATCTTTCTCTACTTTCTGATCTTTGTCTCTGTGGATTTTGACGTTTGTTTAAAAAGTGTTTGTTTTTCCTTCTTTCCCTCGTTTGCCTTCTCGTTTATCTGTCTTTCCCGCATTGCTATTGTCGCTGTCTACTGTATTGTCTTTCGCTGCTTCGTATCCAGCCACTCCGAACACCAGCGGCGGAAGTTCCCATTCCTGCTCGTACCCACCTTTTCAGTCTCTGTTATCTGACCTTTTTTTAAAAAGTATTTTCCTCTCCGATATACAGGGGTAACCTCACCCCCTCCCCAACCGTGGTCAGAGGTTACATGTCGCGTGTTGAAGGACTTTGCCTAAATGTACATTTCAGATTGAGTCTGTACCATTTTCAATATGACAAACAAAAACTCACACTTCAACATTTCCACACATTTCATTTATGATTAAACTGGACAATTTTCCAATTCGACTATTTTTACAAGACACGACACTGATGTAGGAAAACAGTACAGAACGTCTACATTTCACATTCAGAAAGCTGCATTGTCTGTATTAGCCCGTTTGTCTTGAGAAAGGTTAAAGTTTGGTTCTTCAGAAGCATTTCGTTGACAAAGCATGTGCGCTCTGTGCCAGAGCGGAGCCAAAACAATTAGACTGCATGTATTCACATTCAGTTTATTTTGCCTGTATGAAATTCCATATGTCTTACAAGAACATGTTATCTACATTTCAAAAGTGCGAGCGCTGACCTTTGCCAGCTCATTCTAAAGTCATATGTTATATCATACGTCATTTCCCTCCCGTATTTCCTAACCATTCACAAAACGCACACTTTATAGCTTTCAAGTGGAGCTAACACTACAGGGACTCTTGAAATTCTATCCATAAAAATGTCTCACCCCCGCCACCAGGGAAAGGTGAAAGGTCGTCGCTGTTGATGGAAACGCTCACGGTAGATGTCCAGAGGCTGTGAATGCCAAACAGTGGTGCTCAGGTTCAAAATATGACACTTATAGTTTTCTTTTCATCTTCTTTCGTCATAATCTGGAACGTTCTATCGCCGTTTTCTTCCGCCTCAGATACAGCCCCGGAAACAGGGGCAGATAAGTAAATAAAGCCAAAGAAAGGCAGGTTCATTCAATAAAGAAACTGCCGTTCTGAAAGTGTTGGATGTGAGCAGTACATTTCCTTTCAGTTTGGCCGTACACCTTCAACGACTGTAGCCTCTGAAAATTACAGCGTAGCACAATGGATAATGGAAAAGTTCTCCCGAGCTGCGCCTGGAGGAGAGACAGAATGGCCAAGGAGAAAACACAGCGTACAGCTCTATAACACTTTAAAATATGTAAAGCGGGAGGAGAGACAGAATGGCCAAGGAGAAAAGACAGCGTACAAGAAAAGACAGCGTACAAGAAAAGACAGCGTACAAGAAAACACAGCGTACAAGAAAACACAGCGTACAGCTCTATAACACTTTAAAATATGTAAAGCGGGAGGAGAGACAGAATGGCCAAGGAGAAAACACAGCGTACAAGAAAAGACAGCGTACAAGAAAAGACAGCGTACAAGAAAAGACAGCGTACAAGAAAAGACAGCGTACAAGAAAAGACAGCGTACAAGAAAAGACAGCGTACAAGAAAAGACAGCGTACAAGAAAAGACAGCGTACAAGAAAAGACAGCGTACAAGAAAAGACAGCGTACAAGAAAAGACAGCGTACAAGAAAAGACAGCGTACAAGAAAAGACAGCGTACAAGAAAAGACAGCGTACAAGAAAAGACAGCGTACAAGAAAAGACAGCGTACAAGAAAAGACAGCGTACAAGAAAAGACAGCGTACAGCTCTATAACACTTTAAAATATGTAAAACGGGAGGAGAGACAGAGAAGGAGGACAGAAACAGATTTATCCTGGGCAATATCGGCTTTCTCATTTGGTTTTAAATTTGGATCTAATAACTTTTCATAAGTATCCGTCTTAGGCTATTGCCCGTTACTGTCTATCCTTGGTAAAACAAATGACAAAAAGTACAAATTAGTTCTATCTTTTATGCAATTTTATTATTTTGTTCCCCCCAATCTTTCATTTTCTTTTTCTTCGTCCTTCTCTGCATCAGTGCTCTGATACACATCGAAGCAAAATTTAAACTAGACAACATTCACACTTTTATGGAGTTTTTCTTGTTAATCTGCTGGCACCCCAAACTGCCGTGCTGCTTCACAAAGCTACCTTTGTTAGAATCTGTACCGTTTCAAGAGCGTAGACCAGTTAACTTTTGGATGAGACCAGAAATCTTAGAATTCTATCTACCTATAGCATACTTAGTCGCCTTTTGGCCAGAATTTGAAATAACATTCTCCACAGTTTAATTGCTGGAAATATGAAGTCTACCCCACCATTCTCAAAATTCGCACCGTCTTACATAGACAATACCTTGGGAACTTGATAACTGTTAATTGCAAAGTCCACCGCTTAAATTTCATGGCATTGGAGTGAAGGTAAACTCTCTTGTTCCCCCAGCGAACACTGTATTACCTACTAATCCTTTTACGTCTTCTGAAGAATAGACAAATGGTAGTAATGTCGGGAAATACGACATTAAGAGGTGTCAAAGACGGATGGGATTACTCAATATTGCCGGGTCGGTGTCGTGTCTTGTGAGATCTTCTTGTGCTAAGTTAATCCAGCTTTCAGTGGGCAACATGTCTAATCATGTCTGTTCTCAAATTTACAACCCCTGAAATATCCACCCACGACCCACGCTTAGTATCATGGATATAATGGACACTGGTTTTAATCCTCTTTTTCCGGAAGTAACCGCCACCCCCCTTCGCTTTCCTCGAGAACACGCCCTTGTCGACTTCACAGGCTCGACGCAGTACAGTATGTCTTAAGACTGAGGTCTCCAGAGAACGGGGCGTTTTAAAACTTTCTTCTGGGGGACTAGAAAGTGGAAATATACAAGAGTCATTTCAAAGTTAAAAACCCAGCCACCGACCCTACGGAAATTCGAGGCGTAGGAGTGACGTCAAGTTTACGTACAGGAATGACTTCGTACCTACGTTTACCCGCTGGTTACGACATAGCACGGCCGTCGGTTTAATGCAGGGAAACCTACGAATCCTACTGAAACCTACGCCGGCCTAGCGTTGGATTGGTGGCTGGGAAATATCAAAAGAAACAAGCAAAACGATCGGATTTTGGGTCGAGTCAAATTATCATTTTCAGAAATGAAGTTTTTGCCAAATCAGATTTCAAACTTCTAATAATCCAAGGCCAACATTGTTTCATTCACCCGCAGGATGTCACAATTCACCGCTTTCTCTCCAGACTTCGTTTACAGGAAAATTGTACATAAGGATCAGGGGTACTGGAATATGATATGATAACTAATCTGAGGAAGAAAACAATCACAGCCCAGTATTCCTACGTCAAAAAAGTCGCACGTAGACTTGTAGAGGATTTCCATAGCATTCACAGGATAACCGTATGGGGAGGGGATGGGAGAGGGGGGGGGCATCAGATCGATGTCGGCGCGATGTTGTAACCAGCGAATCTACGCAGTAGGAACGATGTCATTACTATGTGCCAATCTGACGTCAACCCTACGCGTTAGATTGCCATAGGAGTGCTGGCTGGGACACAGTCACCTAGAACTGCTGATTTGAACGAGACAATCATTGAGATAACATCGTCAACATTAGTTTTGTCATCACATTCGTTCTTCTCATTAGATTCAGACAGGGAAGAAAGTAGACACGAGTAAGCAATTACACAGGGGGGGGGGGTATGTGTGCTGACAATGCATGGGGGGGGGGGGATGCCATAGAATTTGTACTGATGAAAGATCCGTCACATCATTAATTTTAGCGACTGTCTCATCTCTTTCACTGCCAGTCACGCCGAACTGTCAAATCTAGGTCAAGTTGTCACCATTCATCATTTAAAAGAAGTTGTGTGCCCAGCGGTACCTGCCAACTACTGTTGTTATAATGAAGTTGTGGTAGGTTTTTGATTCTGTTTGTTTTCTGGAGGGGAAAGGGTGTCAAAAGGGCGTAGTAACGATACAGGGGAGGGTCTATTGTGATAGCCATTTCAAATACTGTGTGTGTGGGGAGGGGGGGTGAGCGGGGTGAGATCGAGGGAGAAAGAGAGAAGGGGGGAATCCTCGTAATTGGATTGCTATAGATAGATAGATAGATAGATAGATAGATAGATAGATAGATAGATAGATAGATAGATAGATAGATAGATAGATAGATAGATAGATAGATAGATAGATAGATAGATAGATAGATAGATAGATATAGATAGATAGATAGATAGATAGATAGATAGATAGATAGATAGATAGATAGATAGATAGATAGATAGAGAGAGAGAGATAGATAGCTGGCTAGATAGATAGATAGATAGATAGATAGATAGATAGATAGATAGATAGATAGATAGATAGATAGATAGATAGATAGATTAGATAGATATATAGATAGATAGATAGATAGATAGATAGATAGATAGATAGATATATAGATAGATATATAGATAGATAGATAGATAGATAGATAGATAGATAGATAGATAGATAGATAGATAGATAGATAGATAGATAGCTGGCTAGATAGATAGATAGATAGATAGATAGATAGATAGATAGATAGATAGATAGATAGATAGATAGATAGATAGATAGATAGATAGATAGATAGATAGATTGTAACGAAATGCCGAGTAATGACCGTCCACTTGCCCGTTCGATCGGTCCACCTTCCTGATCTATTGTTCGAAGTTATGTCTCAGGCTACCTGCGGGTAGAGCAATTATCTCTGACCCGTCCACCTAATACCCCAGCGTCCGAGTTTGGCCACCGTAGAATCTTTGTGCACGTTTTTATGGCTCACGAATTCGAGCTAGCTAGAACCTCCCAGTTTCCCCCTCTGTAATTTTCTGTAATTTTGAGTTTCTGTATATATTCCAGAGCAAATCTGGAGTCGTCAGTCCGCTTGCGATAGACTCACTGCGAGGTCCTGCTCGTGCGAAGCAGTGTACCTGCCTGTAGAACTCAGGCGTGTATTTACAGTGTCTATTAAGGCCTGTATTAAAATTTAGCTCGTAAGGAGCGAGGTCCTGCTCACGTAGAGTGGTGTACCTGTCTGTCGTTCTTATTGTAAGACACAGACGTATATTAACATAGCCTATACGGTGTGTTAAGTTAGCTCGTGTAAAGAGCGTTTATGACTTTCAAGTTCGGCGTAGGACTTAGTCATAGTAAATTACTGTATTTCTTGCTTCGTCAAAGCACGAAATAAGCTCAGTTAGAGCGGCGTGTGAGTCTAAGCTTAACGTTAAAGTTAGCTCATGTACGCGGTGCATATATTGCACATATCTTAAGTTCTTAAGGAACTCGTTAATTTCCAGTGTTGTACTCGCTTCTTGTGGCAGTGTTAGACCTGTAAGTCTTAGCGTGACCAGGCAGGCTTCTGTCCGCGTGTAGGGCATTGTACCCGGCGTTTCTGTGAATTGTGCAGAACAGCGGGAAGGCTAGAGGCCAAGACCATAAAGTAACCACCTGTTTTAAAGTATCCTGTGCATATTGTTAGGACATTTCGATCCTGTTATGTATCCTGTGACTGTGACCAGAGCCTTATCAGGACATTAGTTATATACTGGTAGTCATCTTGTGGATGTGAACAGTGCTTTTTATGTGGAGTAAGGACATATTTGCAATTGAGTGTATCCTGTAGTGAATTTAAGAGAACATTATCTTGTGGAGTCCAGTTTCCCAAGAGACCGGACATTCTTCGGTTTAGGACCATCATCGTGAAGTTTACAGATTCAAGATATAGGACAAGTTTAAGTAACATTTTAGTTAGAGTAATGATTGGAAGAGTGTGGATATATCCTGTGTGAAACGTTCTTTAAGTGCAGAGCTGGGGAGATATACAACGACCTTTTTACCTGTGTTTTAGTGTAACATATTGTAATCCATTTCATTGTCATTTCATTGCATTAATCAGAAACCTCTTCTTTCAGGGTAGTTAGTTTAGGTTATTGTTGTCACATTTATTATCTTTGGATCATTGCCATTTTAATATCTGTATGAAATATTTGCCCATCTCTTCTGACACGCTATTTAGACTATTTTACTAACATTAATTAAGCCCCCATCCCACGTGTCCCAATAAATTTATTGTGTGTATAACTGTAAAGCACTTGTTTCCATTGGTGTGTTGTAGTCACTCATAGGCCGGAACATCCCAAGGTTGCAAACCGCATTTGCAGTACCATTGTCTGCACCTGCGCTTTGTGACATAGATAGATAGATAGATAGATAGATAGATAGATAGATAGATAGATAGAGGGATGGACGGACGGACGGACAGACAGACAGACAGTTAGACAGATAGATAGATAATCAAGAAATAGAGAATGATAACATGAGCCCAATAAAAAGACAGACGGAATGAGAAGAGACAGACAGAGATAGAGAGAAGGAAATCTACCATATGAAAAATGACCCAATTAGACACCATATTATGACATCAGATAATACATGAATCCTTCCCCATCTGTACAAACATCCACCCACATCCCCGCTACCCACCCCAAAGGCGGTGTATCAAAGTAAACATAACTACCCAAACAAAAGCCCGGGACTGGGGATGATGTGTTAATCCGTGCCCCCGACAGTGTGGAACCTGCCAGAACATCAGGGGAAAGCTGACAAATTGCTGCGCGGACATAGCGTTCTGTAGAGTTTTTGGTGTCAATGAAATTAGACCTGGTTAGGTCTATCTAGGTCATGCTAATCAAGACATCCTGCGATAATCAGCTATAACTCCAACAATTTCATGTGTTCATTTCCCAAATGAACCATTACATGGTAATGCTATAGACGCACCCTAAACCAGAGCCTCGTGGGGTGGGGTGGGGGGGGGACTGATGAATGCGGAGGCGGAGAAGCGGACGCTTAGAAAGGAGCGCATCAACTTCCGCAGACCATGCCACCAGCAACAGTGTAGAAATATGACATTATTTTAATAGAGACTGCCAGCCTCCCACTGGTCTCAATCGCCACAGACAGCTCTGTCCCAAAACAACCAGATAGACAGGAACATCAACACATGGGACGCACATCCAATCCATGATCGTGTGTTTAGGGCTTTATTTTGGGAGGTTTCGCTGTTGCCACTGGCAGTTACACTTCACCTTTCTTGTCTTCATTTTCTTCTTCTTGTTTCTGTGTGTTTTTTGTGTGATGCCATTAGTTGATTTTTAGAATTTTGCCTGAGCAGCGGCCTTGTTCGGCCTGCTCTTCTCGACTTTTAACTGCCAAGGTATCTTTAACGTGCTCAACGTGCACACGCGCCCTCCGAGTGTTTCGTCCTTATCCGAGAAGATTAGGTGCTCAATCCTACCTACCATAGGATCAGGGACAGGAATTTTCTCCCCAGAAAAAAATTCCAAAATGCCTGCGCGGACTGGGAATGAAACTCAGTACCTTCGGCATGAGAGGCGAGCACCGTGCCTCTAGACCACCGTGTCCCGCACATCCATGATCGTTCACGACGACCGACGGAGACCTTACCACTGAGACTGTACAACTTCTAAAACACAATGATCATATGAAATATAACTGAGAATGGTTTACAAGTGGCTGCTGTATAGGAACTGTCTATTTTACATTGTAAGAGACAGTTCGGCAGTAACGACAACTCAGTATTTTCTCTATTCATTTTTGTAAATAGACTCCAATCCCTTAATAACAGTCAGTTTTCAAATAGTCTCATCGCTGTCCCATCTACACTGGTAACCATTGGAGACGTGGCAGCGCAAAGTGGTCTCTTAAAAACTAGGAGATGTTGGAGATTCAGCGAATGGAACAATTTATCGACCACAATAATATGCTGGGATCATTTTGTCAAAGGTTTATGTCTCGGTATATATATGAAATGCTTACATAGAAGAGCAACATAACTTTGTTTGTGGAACAGTTCATAGAATAAGATATCATCTGGCTTCAGGAACATGACTGTGGTTACTGGACGAGTAGTCGTTATCTCGTGGGTTCTAAGTCAGCTGTGGACTCTTTCATTCTTTCTTTTTTCATATTGCCTAAACATGTGTGACACATTTTGCACTGTGTACCTGCATTAGTAAGACATGTAGATTCATCCTTTCAAGGTTTGACACGGAGAAAGTTGTTGTAATAATATTGTAATTTTCCATATTATTGAGTATTTTCATCCATCCATTTTTATCCACTTCTTCCCGCATTTCCACCTTCTACTGCGATATCATTAAGTTTCACCTTTCTCCCTTCTACACAGACGTACACGGGTTTAACGCTAATATCTCAACCTTTCCTTCGCTGGGAATATCAAGTCTCGCATAATAATGTGGTTCTCAATAAAGGTTGCACTGTCCCGTACAGACATCTCTACAAGTCTCGGTAACAGACTTGACCACAAAAAGTGTTGATGTCTCTAAACGTTGCGGTAATAGATCGGAAATGAGCTTTTATACAGACGTCGGACTGAGCAATTCAGTTGTTCAGACATAAAATAGTCCCGTTTACCATTCGTGTACAGACATTCAATGTGGCAATGTTGATGTTCGAACAGTCGTATTGAAGTAAATGTTTGTTTTTGTCTGTTACTGTGCATTTAGGAGTGAGGGAGCGGGTGAATAGAAAAGGGGATGGAGGGCAGAAAAAGACAAGGGGGGGGGGGGTGAATAAAATAGGGGGTGGCGGACAGGGGGCGTGGCTCAGCCATGCGGCGTTCAAGAAATGGGCGATTTATTTCTTATGAAAATCTGTCAGAAGTATGAAGATTTGTGTTTGTAACATAGCCTAAGGCGTGTGTGCACTCTCCGCGGGGAAACATGATAATTATACCATCGCTCATGTCAGTCATAATTGATATGGACACAATAATTTAACTACAGCCAAAACTCCACCCACACCCAAGTGTATAACAGTAATGCTCTGCAAGACTTCAGCAACTGGAGTGCAACATTCATCTTTTCTGTCAAAGTACTGTCATAAAATACTGAAATTGGCGGAATCTCCTTAGTACTGACATAAAGTACTGAACAGAACGGATCCTATTCAGTTTCCAGTGTGAAATATAAACTGAATATCACTTTAGTTTACGTTTCTGGTGTAGTTTTTCAGGCCCATAATGCTTGTGTATTCAGAGGCGGCCCTCCAGAAATATCACTCACTTGTTATTCCAAAGCTTTGCATACTTCAACTAATTATAGGTTTGGGCTTGACAGGTGAATGAGAAATTTCGAGGACTTAAAATTTGTGACACTTGTAAATGTTTTCAAAATGTCATCAGTCGCGCAGTTGAAAAAAAAAACTTTAATTTGAACGTAATCCGTGTCTTTCGCTCTGTCTGTCTTTGTGTGTGGGTGTGGGTTTTGTCTGTCTGTCTGTCTCAATTTCTCCTTTTCCTCCACCTTCCTGCCATCTCCACGTATGTGTCTCAGAGTTGTTTTGTTGCAGAGTTTTTGCCTCACTGAAATCGCCTCCCGCCCGCTGTTTCTTTCATTCCCACACTCCCTCTCCTCTATTTTTTCCCTTACATTCTTCTTAATTTTTCACTTCGGGCGGGGGAGGGGAGGGGGCTTGAGTTGAACTACACATTCTTCTCTTCATATTCCACGCCTTCATCTTTTCTCAATCCTTGTTCTTCTTTCCTCCGGCAGTGAGCAAAAGAAAAATTCCCATCCGCCGTTCCTTGAAGCATACAGTATAAATAATATGTCTTCAAGAGGATCACTCCACTTTCCATGATCCAATAACAGAGACTGGAACTGTGGGGGAGGAGAAAGGGGGGGGGGTGGCTGGGTGGATATGCAAGACAAAAGAATGGGTGACCTTGTGGACACACAGCTCGTGGTGGAAAGGTTAAGGTCAAGGTCAAAACCAAAACATTTATTTTTTTCAGCAAAAAAAAATGGGTGGGGGAATTTTTAAACAATAAATAATTGACTGGTCATCGCCATCGCGTGTCGTCACAATAAATGATTCATTTTTATTTATCTATGCTTCTTCTTCTTCTCATTCCTATTATTTTTCTTATCAGAACATTCTGACAGTTTCCAAATTATATCCAACATTATCAGTCTGATGTGTCACTTACGCCCTCTAAATTATAATTTCTTAACAAAATGTAGGAAGGAGAATATTTTTTTCTTTTCTCCAGTCGTACATAAAATGTAGGTTGTAGGCTAGATACGGTTGTAGGTTGTATTACGATCCAAATCTCTGAGAATATCTAGCTTAACCACTTGAATCGAGTTTCGAAATAAATAAGGTTATCTGCTTGTTGAATCTGCAACCAACGACATAGAAGATGCCAAATGCTCTCTAGTGCGCGTATCCGTGAGCGCAGTTTCCCCGGGAACTCTCGTGTGTGCGCATGCCCTCCGCATTTTGTTATCATTTAACACTGAATAAATGTCATTTTTACACG
The DNA here is from genome assembly GCA_963931925.1 of Onchidella celtica. NCBI lineage: Eukaryota > Metazoa > Mollusca > Gastropoda > Systellommatophora > Onchidiidae > Onchidella > Onchidella celtica. The sequence goes on from OZ007578.1 coordinate 50,160,891, forward strand.
TCCTGAGCTGATAAATGTCAGAATGCACATTCGTCTTCACTCTTTATCAACTGCACTCTCTGACTACATGCATTTTTGTGCTCCTCTCCTCTCACGGGCTGTTTGCAGATTTAACCATTGTCTTGTCAAGAGAAAATTCAACATGTGGAGTGATGGTGGAATAATCCCAGTGGGCAAACCTACGGAGATCCGACACCTAGGACTGAGGTCAAGTTTGCTCATAGCAATGACATGGATCCCACGTGGATCCGCTGGCTACGACATCACACCGACGTAGGTTTGACGTAGGGAATCCGCCGTCATCTTAATCTACCAACCTTACTGAAACCCTATACAAATTTACGCCAGACTGATGTGGGGAAGCTACAGTGAACACCCTAATAATAAATAACAAAAATATCCACTGCAAAAAATAACATTGCCCATCAATTTTCCCATATTATGATGTCAGCATTTGTGAGTGCCATATGATACCATGTAATACGCTCACGCCTGTAGGACCTTCAGACTGCAATATAAGACAAGAGTACATGACGCCTCCATTCATAACCTTTGGCAAACCACAAAGAGTTAGCTGGCGCAGGTTGTGAAGAGAAACACTTGGTGCAGATCAGGTTTTAAAACGCATGCAAATCCCACACGTAAGGGGTTAACCACTTAGCCAAACAAAATATTGGCATGTTAACCTTCAGCTACCGGGGCTGGTGACCTCGGGCGGAGCAGTTTTCCTGGAGGACGTCAGGTACAAGGAAATGGGTTGACATTGACTCATTGTGTGCCAACAGACGTCAGAACTTCTCTAAACCAGCCTTGGGTAGTCATTAAATACATCTCGTTTCTTTTAAGAAACCTTATCAATTATCTCAGGACATGTTCTCTGATCTTCCACGATTTACTGTAAAAATCTGCATGTTGTTTTTTTTTTCCTTTACACTAATTTATGACAATTATGTTACAATGCCTTGTTATTTTCTCTTCGAATTGGCTGTTTTCAACTCTTCCTGAAGTCTCGTTCATTCGAGTCAAGACCGTCATCAATTTTCTGAGAAACCCATGATGAACTAATGCCGCACACATTGAGTTAAATGCGCTTCCCGCCAGAAGAGTTGTGTAGAACGACGCTGACGTCATTGTTGTTGGCACGAGCCGGGACATTGAAGAGTGTACACATTTGCGAAATGCTGCTGTTTGCACTGATTGTCTGGCACAACTCCGGTCATCGGATATCAGGAATCTCTCGCCGTTCCCACAATCCCCCTAGTTTGTGTTGCAAGGGTCTCACGTTGCGTGATGTTGTTTCTAAGCAAAACGATAGAGTCGCCAGGCATGCGCACTAGACAGGAAATACATCAAAGTATGATGATTGGAAGACTCCAATGTCAGCAAAAGGGGGAGAATTTCCAAGGAGAAAGGTCAAGTGTGTACGCATGTCTGATAAGTTGTTCTGTCACAAACTGACTCGGGTTGTCTTTTCTATGAAATCTGAGAGGTCTTCAAGCGTTTTCTGCTCATGAATTATACAACAAATCAACGTATCTGACTAATCATGGAAAATGGGAATACGAAATAGAATGCTACTGAATTACACAACAGTGGAGACGGAGCTTAGGGTTCGCGGACTTTCATCCTTTATACATGGAGAGACGATACGGATTTTACTTCCACGTCAATGTAACAGGAATCTAGATTTCTGTTCAAATAACTAATAAACAAGTTCAAAACAACAACAACAACAACAGCAACAACAACAACAACAACAAGCTATCCAGAATGGTAGAGATTTCAGATCTGATGTCTACAAGTATTGGCGCTCAGTAGAACAGAAACACAACCATGAAGTCCTAGGCAAAACATTACCCGTTTATACACTTAAGATCCACGACAGAGGATAAAAAAGTAAAGGTGTGATAGCTGAGTTTCAAGTTGAGTTTTTGAGTTTGAGTTTAACGGCGCGTTGGCACGATAACGGCCACTTTGCGTCTTTAATGTTTTTTTCATTATCTTTCTCTGGGTTAGTTTTCAGCTTCCAGATGCTCATAAATAAGAACATATAAAAGTGATTTTTTTAAAATCATAATTCTCAAAAATAGCAAATATACACTAAAAAGTACAAATGTCAAATTCTTATCTGGAGCAACATCGAGATCCCAGCCCGTGAAGAATTAGGAAGTCGCCCTACCTAAACCTTCAACTTATGGTTCCTGAAGTGATTTACGCTGATAAAAACGAGTAAGTTTGACTAACGATACCGCACGCGTTGAAGAGTTTCCCCTTTCCTGCTAGCGAGGTAGGTTGAGTAGGTACCTGCTCACACCAGCATCAATGTACAGCATCTGACGTGTTGTCTACAGGAGTTAACAGATGAGAGTTGAAGTTGGTACAGACAAAATGACAAACTGGCATGTTTCCTCACTAACTGGTGGGTATTTAGACCTTACTTAGATACCAGGGTAACACGTGTAGGTTGGTGATGACAGCCGTTTCAATTCCCTACTGGCGATATCAGATTTGTTCGTCAAAACTGTGTTGGTAGCTTTTGGGTAGGAATGTTTTATGAATGGGATGCGGTTACCATGGCTGTGGTAAGTGGGTCGGAATGTTCACAAAAAGGTGAAATGCAATTTGTGGCCAGTTTCTGGAAGAAAAATAGATTATCGTGACCAGTTCACCCCCGAAGAAATTTGTAAAAACCGACATATACGATAGTTAACCACAAAAGCCTACACATTTTTCAAGAGAACGGAACAACTTCCTTCATCAGACGTTCAGATCTACTGGTAGTTATGACATTTAAAGTAAAAACACAAAACGTTACAAAAAAAAATAAATATAGGCGTAACTCCTAGTTTTCAGAATTTAACCCTCAAGGTATAACACAACCTGCGGACTGTCAAGGACTATATGAATGCCAAATTAAAAAAACAAAAAAGTCAAGATACGCTAGTTTAACTACGAGGTCCACATAATTAGTTTTAAGTAGGAGAAAAGACTGGCCATAGTAAGCTCTGCAGTTTACAGAAGACGTAGTAAAAAAAAAAGATGTCAAGACTCAGTCAAGTGTCCGGAAGTTAACAATACGGTACCAAATACTTGCAGAAAATGAAAGAAAAATAGCAGCCAAGGCGGTCAATTAGGGATAAGCTCAAGACAAATTTGGTTTCTCACCGCTGTGACGAGCAGGCTGGGTTTACGCAATGACAGGTCAAAACTGCCACTGACACGATGTCATGTTTGTGTGGGACGATCCCAGGTATGAAGGCCGACTCTGAGGGTCAAAGGACACTGTGTCAAAGTGGAAGCCGCCACATTTAACAGTTAGCCCTTTCAAGGCCATTGCCGTTACACGATAGCTTCGATAGTTCTGGTGACTTGTAGATCTATTCTGATAACTGCCACATTTTCATGCAGAATATTGTTTCGGACTGAACAACTGAGGCAGTAAATCTAATACCTGCTCGTAAAGTAAACAAAAAATCTGCAGACAATTACTGTGAGTGGGTCTAACGTGAAAGACCATATTTCTGAGACACTTTCTTCATTGAAATGCACTTTTTATTAAGCTCTGTCTGTCTGTTTGTCTGTCTGTCTGTCTGTATCTCTCTCTCTCTCTCTCTCTCTCTCTCTCTCTCTTTCTCTTCTTTTCCCCTTCATCCCCTCACTCTCTCTCTACACTCGGTATGTCTGTCTGTTTGTCTCTCTCTCTTTCCTTTTCTCCCTCCCTGTTTCCCCCCCCCCTTTCTATTACTCTCACTCTCACTCTCTCTCTACTTTCGGTACGTCTGTCTGTCTCTCTTTTTCTCTAAATATTTTTGTTAAACATGATATAGCGCCGTTTCAAAGCCTTGAAGATTGCTGGAAACTCCAGTCCTCGAGCTGTTACACAAAACAGCTTTTCCTTTTGAACTTATGAAATCTACATACTTCACTCAATACTTAAATGCAAGAAGCACGCACGCACGCACGCACGCACGCACGCACGCACGCACGCACACGCACACACACACACACACACACACACACACACACACACACAGTTTGAAAGACAGGCCTAAGGAAAATGAAAGGCAAAAATGAATATATAAATTTCAGTAGATAAAAAACATGAATAAATAAATAAATAAAAATAAAATAAAGAATGAAATAAACACTGCAAATTCTCTGGCACGCAAGAGCCCCTGCACTGAAATACGAGCACATATGGTTCAGATTTAAATTTGCATAATCCCTGACACTTTTATTACATAAAATGCATTTGGGACATTCAAAAAGCATCAAAATCAAATCTTCAAGGATCAGCAAAGAGAAGTTTAACCACATGTTTACAGATCAGGCAGATCTCAGGCGTGCGTACAGAAAGTTGAACAAATCAACTTACGTAACGGACAAAACTGTCTGACATTGCAAGATCGAAGAGGAAGAAATTTGCATGGATGTAGTTTGATTCACTGCATCACCAATGCGTAGATCAACATTAACATTGACATCAGCAGCTACAATGGCAGCATTGATGGCAGTAACCATAAACCTGGATTCACGAATATGTAATTAAATAATCTGGATTAATTAGTCAGACCACAAACAACAACATGAATATTAAGGCATCATACGGTCATCCTTCCTCTCTCTTCTATCTTTTGAACATCATCATTTATGATGTGTGGTTCACTTACCATCCATCCACATGGCTATCCATTCGTTCACCCATCCACTCATCCATCCATCCATCCGTCCATCCGTCCATGCATGCATCCAATGATCCATCCATCCATCCACATGGCATCCATCCATCCATTCACCCATCCATCGGTCCATCCGCCCATGCATCCATCCATCCATTCACCCATCCATCGGTCCATCCGCTCATGCATCCATCCATCCATTCACCCATCCATCGGTCCATCCGCTCATGCATCCATCCATCCATTCACCCATCCATCGGTCCATCCGCTCATGCATCCATCCATCCATTCACCCATCCATCGGTCCATCCGCTCATGCATCCATCCATCCATTCACCCATCCATCGGTCCATCCGCTCATGCATCCATCCATCCATTCACCCATCCATCGGTCCATCCGCTCATGCATCCATCCATCCATTCACCCATCCATCGGTCCATCCGCCCATGCATCCATCCATCCATTCACCCATCCATCGGTCCATCCGCCCATGCATCCATCCATCCATTCACCCATCCATCGGTCCATCCGCCCATGCATCCATCCATCCACCCATCCCATCCCATCCCATCCATCCATCCCATTTTAACAATGCCATTGATTAATTAATTAATTCATTCACTCTTAAATTCATTAAGTCATTCAATCACACAGTCAATCATTCTGCCAGTCACTAAGTCACTCTAATATTCATCCGTGAAAAGCCACTTGCCCACTCCACCCATCGTCTGTTTTTGTTTGTTTGTCCTTAAATCCGCCGTCTCTCCCCCTCCCCCCCCCCCCCCCACTCCTTACACACCCCGGCAAGTGTAGATCACAACTGTCCGGAGCCACCAGCAACTCCTTCACCAATGGCAAACAGAATTTAACTCTTAAAACGTGACAGATCACGTATGCGAAAAAACTGTCTCACAAATCAAATTCTACACTCACAAAGCGTCAAGAAAACCAGACCAAACGTGTAAATTATGTTTAGCCGAGAGTTTCAGCAAAATCTGCGCTAAGTTTTACGGTTTTTTTTTCTCTTTCTCTCTCTCTCTTTTTTTTTTTAATGCCAGGTTGGAAGTGGAGGAATTCTTCATGTGTGGGTTGAACTGTGAGAAATAAATTGTGCCACTGAACGCCAAATTGGCAAATGTTGGACTTGACAGATGTTTTCTTGCTCTTGTTTTTTTCTGTTGTTTTTTTGTCTTAATGCGTGGGTGTCTTCTGTCGTTTGCCTCAGTAGTTCGTTTTCTAAAATGGATTTGGTAATTTTAAAAGCATTGTTTGGAATTTAAATGTTGTTTTTTACTGTGACACACAGGCTGGAATGTGACAGCTTTTTTTCATTGTGTATTCTTTTCCCAGGCATTGCAGAAATGGCTGGCATGAGAAAAAGGAAAGATAACTGGCTATCTATGTGCATGTGTAATAACAAGTTGAGGAGCGGAGGTCTAAAAAACAACAACAAAATAATAATAATAATAATAATAATTCAGTGTGGAACTATCTCGTCTCCAGCAGAGACATGTGAATAGGGCAAAAACCTGTCCTAGCAAAATGGCGAATCAAAATGATCGCGGATTACAAAACATTGAGGCAGCTAAAAGCGTAATAGGCCATTTATCTGTGCTGCTACATTCTTGAGTGGAGAACACAAATATTCAAATATTATAAAAACCACAGAAAAAAAAATTGGGGAAAAAAGAAAGGCTTAAAGGAAAGGCAAAAATTGGCAAAAAGAAAAAGTTGCATGTGGAAAAGATGGATGGACGAGTGGGTTGGTGAATTGATGGATGGATGGATGGATGGATGGATAGATGGATGGATGGATGGATGGATGGACCAGTGGGTGAATGGATGGATGGATGGATGGATGGATGCATGGATAGATGGATAGATGGATAAATACATAGATGGATGGATGGTAAGTGAATCACGGATGAATGAGGACATTCAAAGACAGATGTGGAACACACAGAAATATTACATACAACTGTTTCTTTTAGACAATTTTTGACAAAAATTCAGATGGAAATTTATAGAAATAATTATTTCAACTTTTTTTTTCCAACCGTGTCAGTGTTCTGAATGAAACACGGTGCTAAAAGTTTGCCGTACAATATCAAAACCATCTGGGTTTATGCTGCTGCTAAAGGAATGATGTCTTTGTCAGCCATTATCAGCAATATGACCATCTTGTGTGTACATAGAGCTGAATAAACACGGCCATTTTGTCAAAATGTTGTTATATTAACATGTGTTTTCTCTGCCATCGTGCAAATTGCTGCTCACACGCTGTCCTGAGGCGAACAGGGGAAGCCCATAAAGCTCTCATGTGAGCCAGGAGGGGTGTATGGAATCGTGGCGACAGTTATCAGGTCATAATCTGATAACAGAAAAGAATTATGAACAGTCCGAGTGCACAAGCGGAAGCCGGGATTCGCCCACCGTACTAACGGGCAATAGACAGAGGAATAACCATCTGGAATCGATCTTTGGTCCAAGGACACACATAGCGCATGGAATCGTCCACCAAAACATTCCAACTGAAGGGACGAGTAAAGAATCGCCCACCCTACCCATCTGTAAGGTCAAGGGGAAAGGTGAACACTGGGGACTTATCATCACTTTCTCAATTTTAGCGTGTAAATTGTGCGTAGGTTTTGGGGGGGGGGGGGTGGGGGGTGGGTGGGGGGAGAATAATGCCCATTGCACATGTTAAATTCTCTGTCTCGATACTGAAAAGTCGACCGTTTCCCTCGAATTCTGAAAATATTTTCATTTAGGGAATTATCTCAGACTAACTATCTCCATTATCTGAAAATAAACTTTTAGCAAACTATGTAGAAAAAGTATAACAAATGCACACTTTGACACATGTTTAAAATGCGTTGTGGCACTTATCTAGCTGTTTCACGGTTCCGATTAATTTTTTATTCTAACTCTTGTCATAAAACAAAAGCCCCAAACGTTTAAAGTGGAATTTCCCAGTTGTGCAAGAATGGAGTTGGAACAAACAAGAACTAAGGTCACGAACTGCCTAGGAAATCTCCGAACCAGATTTTATTATTATGACTGTCAGAGACACAGTTATTTAAGCTGTACCCACTGTTTTTTCTAAGACTTTGGCAGAAATTCTAAGAATCACGCGATCAGGAATGGAGCAGGTTCAACATGATTGTCGCATTGCTTGTGTTCAAACCATTGGCAAAGAGCAACAGAGAAAAGTAGAGGGGGGGGGGTCTCATCGTTGGATAAGCTGCTACAAAAACTACACATTATTTACTGACCACAGAAAATACAGCTTTCAGGAGTACATCGTGAAATCTCGTCTAAATAGTCAACTAGATTATAGAGAGAACGTGCATTATTACGACACTTCAACCTTTTTCTTGTTTAAATGATCTCTCACCATGTCAGTTTGTGCATGCCAGATCACCACATTTAAAAGCAAAGTGGACATTAAAAGAGCTGCTGGAACCCATAAACAAATTGATGTCTCGTCAGTATAGATATTGTATTCTTATTTGATTGTTAATAAAGGCAGGAAAAATGCCAACAAAATGAGATTTAAAAAAAACCAACGAAAAAACCCCAACTCATTGTCATTGTAATTCTCTTATCGTCTAACTTCCCATTGTATAAGAGCTATAAGCGTCTATCTAACATTTCTAAATATCTGTCATCGTTTTGAAGATATGATTTTGTGATTAACGTGTTAAAATATGACCCAATTCCGTCCAGTGAAGGAAATACAGCTTTTTAAATTTTGTTGTTGTTTTTTTGCTCTCATGTAAAATTTTGTAACAAGCACTTACACGGTTAGAGAATTACACGGGCCACATAGTTTACCTTATACAAACTCCATAATATATTACATACTTTTGATGACGCGGTTAGTGTTATTGATCGGCCAGTTGTGAATTACTAACAATACTCTACCAACTTGACACTGCCCGACACACACTGTTGGTGAGTAGCCGTGGGACAGTCTGTGAGTTTTGACTTCAGTAATTAAGGAAAAGTAGGCGATGGAATTTCGTCACAGTCATTTCACATTTACCTAACATTTTGTAATGCACCTGATAAAATAACAATAGCTTGTTTCCTTTCCTGAAAATTCCACAAAGTCTTATATCATATCCTGACAAGTCTGAAATCACAAGATTTGCAAGTCAATGACATTTTTTTTTTCACGCCTCTGAAAATATCATAAAAATGACGAAGGCAAAGGATTTATGACTATGGCGATTTGTGATTCCCGAAAATGTACGCATCTCCAATCAGTTAGCAAAATCTAAAGCTGTGGCCTATTCACCTTCTGATTATTTTTTACTTCGCTTTTAAAAAATAAAAAAAATTAGTACGTGGAAATCACAACAAAAACATGACTAACATTAATGACGATATTATTTGGAAGTTCATATCTGTCAGTGGCGAAGCCGCTTAAACAGCGTTGTCCTCCATCGTTGAGAAATACATACAGTAGAGTCTTCAACAGTTTATTTTGTTGTTGTTGTTGTCGCCGTTCAAGGTATTTATATGTTAAACATTCTCTCCATCTCCCTCTCCCGTCCCTGGTCAATGTATATTTGAACATAAAATTTTCCTCAGCTTAACTGGTTCAACGTTGTGGCATTCACATATCTACAGTTAAATAAATGTCAGTTGGTTTAGAATTTCGTACCAACGTTTAGTCCTGTCCTTGCCTGAAGTTTCAGGTTTGTATCTTGTATAATTTTATCTCATTTTTAACGATTGATATTGAGCCAGATTGGGACATCTGTACAGACCGACATGACAATGTAGGAACCAAGATTTACGATGACCACCCGTGACTTAAGATCTTTGGTGGTCTATCCGGGATGTATCGCCATGTTCACCAATAGAAACGCGGAAATCAAATTCATTTATGTTTCATCTTCCGTCTATCAGAATGGACAGTCTTTTCTTTAGCTTCTGACCTTGTCCCCCCCCCCCCCCCAGTCCGGTCTTTGTTTTCGTATTAACCCGCCCTAACAATCCTCTATCACATCATAAATCTCAACCCTGACCATCTGACCAATGTCAGCCAGTTCGAGACAACCTGGGTGTCCCACGATGGTCCAATTCACTGGAAACTCTTGTGGCGATTGTGAGCTTGACATAACCTTGGCGATAAATCTGCCGGATTTTGCTCATTGACCGATGTCCCATCTACTTTGTAGACTTCAGAAATTTATTGCGGGTGAAGATTTATGCCGATCTACGTGAAACTTGAAACCTGTAGCGGGTGTTGAGTATGGTGGTGATCTGGACCTTTCCGCGCGATGTTTGGCGGGGGTTGATAGATCTCCGTGTAGGGTCCTGGGATTTGGAGGCAATTTACCGTCTTTGATCCTTGACGTATTCATCTCAGCGGGACTTAGATAAGGACGATACACTTGTCTACGGCGTTAAGCTCCTTGTTTACTGGCTTTAGGGCCTGGCAAACTCTTCATTTGATACCTGGACCGAAATTACCGGTAGTTAAAATGTAGGTATAGGGTATAGCTCACACTGAATGAAGAAGCTATGGTGCCCTGATCAGGGCACTGACTGTCAGTGTGAGAGGACTGCGAGTTGAATACATTAGAGACCTTCTGTAATTTTACACGTATTTTTATCAGGTTCAGTGTAGCAACTAAAGCTTAAAGCGAATAAAAACCACAAGAATGAGGATGTGATGAAAAAATATTGAAAATTCAAAATGATATACAGGTCAGTCAGGAGTCAATGGCGGAAGCAACAGAAATGTAGCACAACTGTACTTTTTAAGCGTAAACACCGTCGCCACCAACGGCACCATCAGTATCAGCAGCAACTTTACTGCTGCCGCCTTAAATTTTTTTACAACAGGCAAATTAACTGAGTAAGTTATCGTAATTCAACCTGACATAGATGGGTATGCTCTGGTCTGAAGGTTCCCCAGGCCTTGACACTGTGACAACCTCACTGTGTCAGAAATGGAAGTAAAGGCCCAGCAAAACGCAACACAAATTATAAAATTTATCCAATCGGATAATTTTTTGCCAGTCTATTGCTATTTCGGTCTTCACTTTCCGACATTACACAAAAAGCCCCCCCCCCCCCCCAAAAAAAAAACAACACAACAACAACAACAACAACAACAACAACTGCAATCTGTTATTGCATTTTCTCATAAAGGCGGTCCATTTTCTGGAGAGTAAACTCGTCCCCTTAGATTGTCAAGGCTCTGTCGCACATTTTGGCTGAACGGATTTACACATTACACACTACTTCTACAAGCCGCCCTCTCTCTTTGTGTGTCAAAGTATCAAGCGGATTGGGTGTGCAAGTTGTAAATATTACTAAAAAGAAAAAAAATCGTTTCATCAAAACCTATGAGAACATGAAACTTCAATGAACAATTTCTCAAAAGTTGCTAAAAGGGAGTTACAACCTTGTCATTCCAAGGGGTCATAAATGTTACCCCAAGTCACAATGGGCAGTTAGTACAGGTGTGAGATATCAACAGTTTGTCATGATCTGAAGTGGATATTAATTTCCTACACTGAAGTTCATTGAAGTACACGGAGGTTATGCAGCACTGTATCTTGTCTTCACGTAGGACGTAACCCATTATGACAACAAACTACCAATCAGCCTCAGACAAAGAATATTGCAGTGTTATATTGAATCAATTATATTGTATGCCTGGGAAACCTGGACGCTTAACACAGAAACAGTAAGAAAACTGGAAGCAACAAAAATGTGGTTTCTGAGAAGAATGCTTAGAATTCCATAGACTGCAATTAGACAAAGGAAGAAGTGTTGAGACAAGCAGATGAAAAGAGGAGACTCATAAACACGGTCAGAAAAAGGCAGGGAACATTCTTTGGACATGTAATGAGAAGACGAGGACTAGAACATTTGGTAACAACAGGGAAATTCAATGGAAGAAGAAGCCCGGGACGACAACGCATAAAGATGCAGGACGACCTAAAGGCCTGGCTGGGAATGCACCACCACCAACGACGTCATCAGGGCTACGGAAGATCTGAGAGATGGAGGGTCATGATCGCCAACGCCTGCCGGCAGGTTTACTTAATGATGATGATGTAAATACTATCTGCATGACTGTGTGGTTATCTTATTCTCTTTATCTACAGCCAATATGTCTGTCTGTTTATCTGTCTGTCTGTCTGTTTGTCTGTCTGTCTGTGTGTGTGTCTGTCTATCTGTCTGTCTGTGAAACCTGCGCAAATGCCACAATATCAAGAAACCGCAAGAAGGATACAGAAGAGAAAATAAAGTAAGACACTAACATGGGAGAATTCCAACTGGTTTATTTACATTTGAGCTTTGCAGGTTGCACACAAAACCTGGCAGCTGTGTTGATGTTTTGTCTGTGTCAAGATTTAATTCTCTGTAAATACAAAATCACATCCAAAGGACATGTTCTAGTTGCGTGACCATGTAACAATTCTGTACTTGGAATTGCTCACAGTTATCACTACCTCCATTATTCTGCCCTGCAGCAACTCTTGGGGCGTGATGGATTTTGCATTATTTAGTTTAAAACAGACCCATTATTAATTTTTACAGTAAAGTTTGCGAATGTAAAATAATATGAAATTGGGCGCTTTTGTATTTTCCAGGATTGAAATAATTCAGAATAGAAATAAACGACAGGCCACCCCCGACACCGAGAAGACTCAATCCGCCAAATTCCGTCCGTCGACTTGAGCGCGTATCATCGATGTCAACAGTGCAATAATTCGCACATCTTTCATAATTGAACGAAGAGCTTTGAGAGTGGTCCTTACAGCGTTTATACACGAGCAAGTTGTGGACAATATAGTGAAAGAAGGAATGGTCCGTCTCGGTATTCCGTGTCTCGGCCACCACCAGGTCATAAAGGGAAGCGACCACAAGCACAATAAGCCAGGGATGATAACTGCGACTCCCAAGAGTTATGCTCGAGGATTTTGTTTGCACGAGATCTCCCAATTCACGATTTGTTAATGTTTCATATTGATCTCTGGTCTTAACGCTTTTCATCCAGCCACCTTTCAATTTCAGTATTTAGAATATCACAAAAAAAACAACAACTTTATCGATTGAGAAAAGGGAATACAAAATCATGCAAACAAACAAATGAACACACAGCAGAACTGCCTGACACGCGACCCTCTTGATGCTAATATACATTTAATTTGACTGGGGAGATAATATAGCGATATCGGTGTCCCTAGCATGAAATCGCGCAAATATTATCGCACAACTGGTCGAATATTCTATGAACCCTTTGAAGGAACCTTGTTTCTTCACTGCTCATTAAGGTAGCAAATAATATTCCAAATTGTTTATATTTCCAGTCATTAAAAGTGTATCCAGAGATACATTTCAAGTACAACAGGTTGCCCCCCCCCCTCACACTCTCTGTAAAATTTGATCTTTCGTCCTGGTTGGGTTTCATAACGGGCCCAGCTCTTTGTGCAATGGAAAGATCCGCCCATGTCCACACTACAAACACAAGAAAGAATGTCTAAGAGTTTCATTGTCAACTCCGTTCAACACATTCGTGGCCAACATGGGTTGGCAACAAACAGTTTCACTGTCGGTCTGTGGGACGCGTCAAATCTTATCTTCATGCTTGTAGGAAATACACTTCCCACATAGTTGACGTGAATTATCGGCCCACCAACAAACTTATCAACATTTCTTCTCTGCTAAGTTGCCAGGACTAACGGTGAGCGCGTGTTAGCAAAGAGCTGGGCATGTTGACACACTTAGTCATGTCTGTGTACCTTATCGTCTCAATATGATTTACTGTAGGGTAAACTTGGCGTCAAGTTGTATTTTTGTCATATATTTGATGGTGACACAGATAAGTGACATGGTCAAACATAAATATGTCACCGGCTTTTTAAGGACGACAAGGTTCCAAAGATAAGAATTTCAGAAATGATAGTTACAGACTTTGGTCACGTACACCCGATCTGGGCTGGTGAAAGCTCATCAAAATGACAAACTCCTTTGTAGAATTGCACGAACGTGTACGATGGGCACAAAGCTACTCAATGACTATGGTCAAACGTTATGGACAGTAACCAGAGAGTATGTAATGCATTTGTAGAGAGAAATCAGTTCTGCCAAATCGCGAAACTAGGTCACGGTGGTAACAAGAATTGAAAGAGACCGTCTTCATCAAAGACAGTGTGCATATCTGTTTACGGTGGTTTGTTTATATTTTGGGGTTAATTGCAACTATTCTGAGCCGTCTTCACCAAAGACAGTGTGCGTATCTGTTTACGGTGGTTTGTTCATATTTTCGGGTTGACTTCAACTATTTAGAGCCGTCTGTACGCTCTTACGCCCCGTGGAAATGTATACACGGGTATTGTTTACCGCCACGACCTACTCTCCGCTCCATGCCTACAATGGTTTCGAGGAGTTTCCCGTGTCTCGCGGTGCAAATCGACCGATATTGATTTCTGTCTATACATACATCCTCTCTGCGTTTACCAAGTTTACAGATCTCGTGACATTCTCCATCGTTGGGCCTCTATTTCTATGGAGATCTCAGCACACCAAGGTGAGAGCTCATTATGAAGCTGCAAAAATAAGGTCTTTGATCTAACACTTGAGTCCTAAATAAAAAAAAGGGGGGGGGGGAGGGGGGGGAGGAGATGTATGTACAATATTATTGTGTACATTTGTGTTTACCTTTGATGATATGAAGTGAAGTGGAGTCTCTCTTGTATGTAAGGAGATGTAGACGGGGTGTAATAGTGGTCATAGCTGAATATACGTATTCTCAGGCTGTATTTATAGAACCGTTTCTGTCCTACACAACAATGAGTAGATTTACTCTTCTTTCATTCACGCTTTCATCCAGTCCGTGGCATGACAGACTAGGTGAGTTCTCATTCTTTGTCAATATCCAAGTCTCTGAACAATAATGATCATAATAGTGAGTCAAATCCATTTACACTCCCTGTACAGCTCAACAGTACTGTTTTGTAACGTTGGGCAATCATCGGACCTGATTGATGTAACAAAAATGAAACAGTCACATTATATTAGACATTTCTACCATCTGAAGACGGTCGCACCTCGTTACTAATTGCATTAACGTGTCCACTGCACGTGTATGCTGAGCGCTCATGCCAGTACAAATCAGAGAAAGCTCAGATAAAACTATATAAGCTTCCGCCGTTATCCATTTTGGTGACAAAATTAACCAAAATAAACTAATTAACAAACCAATCAACAAACAGACTGTGTTAAATCAGCTGTCGATAATCTGATCCAACGGCCAACATGCACCACTCGTGACCTGCAGTTTGAATTTTTGAGTCAAAGATAGTAGAGTACCTTTGTTTGAGTATAATGGCGCGTCGGCACGATAGTGGCCATTCGATGTCTTTCACGTTTTTTTTTCTTTTTTTCATTATCTTGCGGCTTTGAGTTCGTTTTCAGCTTTGAGAGTTGATCATCAGCTCTTCACTAAAAGAAGTAAACAAACAATAAAGAGAAGAAGACGGGGATACGCAGGGAATAATCAGTCAATTCAGTCAACATGACAGATGAAACCGCTCAAGAAGGCACATCCAGCAGACATATACACTGTTTTTAGATTTTCTCTCAGAACTGTTGGTTTGTCTATCCATGCTAATGTGTTGAACAGACAACCAACACCAGATCTTGAAGACAAATTATATATTTTTTTTTTGTCTGCTTTGTCTGCACACATGGAAGATAGCAAAATTCTAGTACAGACATGTGTCATCTGAGTTACTGCCTGGAGATGACTGCACGTCTTTGACTTATTGCTCTCAGATAATAGGTCAAATATTTTCAGGTCGACATTCCAGATAAGTCTGCGGTATCAATGAAAGTTTATCTACCCGTGAAATTTCTCGCTGTTTTTTCTATGTCAACACCGGGAACGAAAAGACAAATTTTGCCACGTTCCAGTTGATAAAAAAATATTTCCCTCTGGACTACTTATGGCATCATAGGCGTGGCTGAATTTTCAGGAACATGGGGGTTCCAAAAGTAAACACCTTTCATTCAAAAATCGATTTCAGATCAAGGTGGGGTGTCGGCGCATGAATATTTCGAAAAGCAAGAAAGTGCCAAATCTGATGTTCTAAACCGTCAGAACAGATAAAACTCCAAGAGTTCTCGTGCCCGATGAACCAGACAATGGCATGGTCTAGGTCAGACACGTTAAGGCAATCTGGCAGGACGGGAAACAGATACAGGTTGCCAGGTAATTGACATCAAACACCGGCGGCTGGTATAGGCGGTAAAGTTTTCATCCCTTGCAATGAAATTAAATGGACTTTGAGCTCGTGCTCTACTACAGTGATGCTCGTTCAGAATGAACCTGGCGAGCCTTTTTCAGGCCTTGGGGAAAAGGTGGAAAGGGGGTGGGGGGCACACCCGCCTATATTCCTGATCTTTCCAGATGCTTGCTATTTTCAGGATAATGGACGCACAATGCCGGACCAAAAACTTAATTCAATTGTTTCATACTGGGGTTCAATTTTTTTTCATAGGCGCTTCTTACCGATGGGTCAAAATAGTGCTTTTCTACTAACATTGTTAATCTGAATGCAACAATATGGCAGAAATTTAAAGGTACATGTAAGAAATGAAAATGATCTGCCATTACCCTTTTAATGGAGCCTGTTGAATCCAGACATTGTAAGCTTTGTATATGATGAAAGGACAGCGCATGCAATACACAACTTTACGTTTTACACACACAAGATCGTTTTTGCCCTCGGCAGTTCGCCTCAACAAGAAATTATACCCATACATTGTGTGCTCTACTTCACTGTGATTCCCTGCCATGTAACTTCATGGAATAGGTTGTCACTGAGGTATGATATAATCATGTAATGACGCGTTAGATGTGTGTACCATGTTTCATGTTGTGCTCTTTAAAGCTCTGTGAAAGTGAATTCCCTCATGGGATCATAAAAAATTCTTATCTCACCTTATTAGTTGATTTGTTTCTAAAAAAAAAAAAAGTCTATATTATATAAAACTCCTCATTTTGTACATGTTACACCAAATGGGGGGGGGGGGGGGGGAGGCTACGGGATTGTGAAAAAACGTGAAATGACGAAACACTAAACAAGTTGCAAGCTGCAAGAGCCACGCCTTAAGAACAAACAAAAAAGAAACTGTAAGTAAATCGCAAAAAAGAAACTGTAAGTAAATCGCCTCATGATTGGGTAACAAACAATAAATAATTGATACACTAAATCACAAAAACAATGGAACTGTTCTTTTGTATAGTTTCTTTAGAGATTTATTTCTAAAACGGGCTGTTACATCATATGTTGTTGTTTTTTTTGCCAGTTTAACCTTGTTAGCAGCCCTGGTGCGTACATGCGACCTCAGAGATTCTCTGATAGCAATTTGAAACTTCAATCATTTTAGTTTAGGACGACATTCTGTCACTGCCGCAGTTAGACGAGAGTAAAGGTAAAATTGCAATCTGGTCAGTATATCGTGATAGAACTACGGCTTCAAACCTACAATCTGATTTCAGATTTCTCTAGCACAGGTAAATCTTAGCAGATTCAGACACCAGTGAATCCAAGCTACTAAAAAAACCAAATCAGGGCTGCAAACAGCTTCATGCTCCAAATTTCTACATTAAAAAAAAAAAAATTTTTATCGGTGCTCTAGGGAATCGAACGAAAAAGCAAAATTAGAAATAAAAATAAACACTTTTCAGCGCATCAAAATGTTATGAATATGACAGGCATTTTCCTTTTAATATTGAATTCGCCAGAGTTAGACTGGAATGTCAGAATAACAATTTTTTTTCTTTTCAAAATTCTAATTCAGCATTGCGAGAATCAAGGAACATGAGATTGATCAGATAAAGGAGCCACAACCCTCCCCCTTGCCTCCCCTACCAGCAGCGATCACTCAAATGTGCTCACCGAAGGAAAACACTTTTAATATGAAGAAAGGAAACTCTGCCCTAGGGAAGAAAGAAAGAAAAACAAATGTAATTTGGGGATGAGGAGGTGGGGTAGGAGGAAAGATGTATAGGAGGAGAAAAGCTTACGGTGAGTTTAAATATAAACTAAAGCATTTGGGATGCCGGCAGGGCGGGGAACGAGATCAAGGTGTGAGTTAATGAAATGGAGAAGTAAACTTTGGGCAGGTAAAATGTACACCATCTGGGGATCCTGCGGTTTGCTGGGCCTGTGGTGAGTTTTGGTGGAGTGAATGTATAAAGGGAGTTCAATATAATATTACATGAGTACAGTAAAGTGATTACATGTAGCTAGAGATATTCTTATTATTAAAGTCTGGTAAAAAGAGGTAAGTAATGCAGACAGACAGACAGACAGACAGACAGGCAGACAGAGAGATAGACAGATAGATAGATAGACAGACAGACAGACAGACAGACAGACAGACAGACAGACAGACAGACAGACAGATAGATAGATTATTGCCGTGGGAACCTTCCCATACGGTACATAAATGTACAGCCAATAAAGCTTCCATCTTTAATCAATAAAATAACATAACATTAACTTTTGAAAATCACTCCTTTTTTTCTTCTAAAATCCTGCAAATTTAAATCATGTAACTCCAGAACATCAATGGCCAACTCAGTTTATGGGGAAATCTCCAGGAGGCGAAATATTTTCCAGAATCTCATTCTTAATCTAAGGTAATTTTTTTTATAAAACTCTTCATGTCCACATTGAGACTTTAGCGAAGTGCAAGTCCACTTAGAATACTTAGATCCCAACTGTTTGGGCAAGGTTATCACAATATCTGATATAGAATAATAAATGGCTGAGATTTAAAAAAAAAAAATTATAAACGTGGACATTTTTCCCCCAGGCCCGACAATCTCTGCACTCCGGCACAGTCAGACAATCTAGCCGCTGTCTTTGACTTGTCATAAATCCACACACCTACCTGGCAAAACACTTAATCTCTTCCCCACCTCGCTTTTGTTCTACTTTCACCTTTTACCTGAGCTACACCGAGGGGGGTTAGAGAGTTTGGGTGCCAGAAACAGGTACAGTAGCGAGGGAGGCTCTCGAAGTTGGGAAATAAAAAATCTTATTGGCTGTCTGTCAAGTGCAGAAGTGGGAACGTCTGATAATTTTGTTTATTTTATTTTTGGTTCTTTTCTGGTATGCTTGGGTTTATCAGACACTGTACTTTCTCTCACCAGTCTAATGTGAGTTTAAAACTTCCCGATCTATAAAAGTGTCGGCGTTGATTTCTTCTAACAATCTGTCAATTTTCTATCCTGCACTTCGCTAGATCTATCTGATATTTTTCCTAGAGTTTGCCTTATTCGCCCCTGCATGTTATTTTCTGCTGAAGAGGAACCTGGCAGATAACAAGAATCAAAACGGGGGCAGAAATGACAGTTTTGGAAACTGCCGGTGTAAAAATGAGACGGACGTGTTTAGACTGAACGCATTTGGGGTTTGTCCCCCCCCCCCCCCAAATTCCCAGGGCGAGACATGGAGAATTTGCAGGAGAACATCCTGGCATTATTTCAAAGTTTCCCCCTCTGATTTCAAGATCTGTCTTGGGAAGTCTGGGCTAACAAAACTACTGAAGGCAATTCGGATGCCCAATCTAATGTGAACTATGCTTGCCCGAACAGATCTTTAAGAATCAGAGTAAAGCAAAACAAGTCTGAATTTTGCAAACTTACAACGTTCAAATATAGATTCCAAATAGAACTGACGTCATCGGTAGTCTATAGTGTCTTGCCTCTGGTCTATCAGGTTAGTCCGCATAAAAGAAGCTGACTGCTCAGTCATTGAGACCGAAGACCATTAGTGTCAGAAAATCTATCGTTAAGCGACTATTGAAATGAGAAAGTTCTGAAAGTTAACTGAGTACAATTTCTCAAACATTCCAAGTTATAGTGAATTTGTTGCCAAAACGCTAGACTTGTCAATGCCTGGGATACTTAGTGAATGGCATGGCGGAATGCTTTCTGAGTAGAAAATATCACGTTTCTATCCTTCACATCTGTATCTAGTTTTCCCGTGATAATTTTGACCGAAGACGTTGTGTTGCGTACTCCGCAGAATAATAACAGTGAAAACTTTACATATGACCGTACGAAATGTAATGGTATTGAGTGTTACTTTTACGATAAGAATGGATGACTTTCAGAAAGTCTTCAGATAAAATCATGTTTACCTTGAAAACAATTTTTTATGAAACAATGCTTAACTGGGATAAGCCAATATGATTCTTGGGCGAAAATATTCGAAACAGTTTACTTGGGACCAAACGGAGGCGGTATTAGTTATTTCGTAAAAGAAAAAGATCATTTTGGCCCACGGGTAAAAACCTTATCCAAACCCTCACACTGATCTTCACCCTAACAATTTCCGAAATGTTCAGAGTCAGCGAAAAAAACTACTATCTGGCATATTGGCCATAACAATCACCTGCCTTAAAAAAACAACAACCTGTGAGACTCTACCCCCAGCAGACAGCGGCAGCTGTGCCTGTAGGTCTTTAGGTGAAGGGTCAACCATCTTCAGAGACCTCCGACACTATAAAACATGAAGCGAAGAATGCCACGTGATCACGTTATCGCACGAGGAAGATTTTCATTATTGTCTCAGCCCGCGGGGACAAAGAGAAGAGTCACATTTCCCACTACGTCATCACTATCTGTGTTTTCATCACGTAACGTGGTCACGCCTTGATAATGGGAAATACCCATAATTTGGCAAAGCCTTGCATGCTCTTTTCTTCCCCGTAATAAACCAAACAAAAGATGTGAGCATAGATAGCATTTGTTGTGTCTGGAGATACCGGGTCAAAGGGTTAAATTTGCATCCAGTTAGTGAAGGTGGCGACAGACAGACCAACAGACTGATAGAGAGATTGAAAAGAAGGAAAAGAGGAAATGAACAACGGCTTCGGTGTCAGGAGATACATTATTACTGTATGGAAAACAACAGCCAGTTGTGCTGCACAGATAATTCATAGTATAATTAGATTACCCAACAATAATGAGACCAACGGACAGGCGGACCTGCTGGCGGAACAATTATTGAAAAGACCTGCACACCAAAAAATCACATCTTGATCAAACAAGGTAAAAAAAATCAAGTCGAAAGGGCAGACACTTCGGTCCATTGGTATAGAAGTGCCGATCTGTCTAGAACTGCTGATCTCCCTGGCAGATTTTGGACAAACACAAACAAACACACAAAGAGGCAGAAACACAGACATATCGAAAGATGGATAGATTGACAGCAGATAGACAGACAGACAAACAGATAGATAGACAGATAGATAGATAGATAGATAGATAGATAGATAGATAGATAGATAGATAGATAGATAGATAGATAGATAGATAGATAGATAGGTAGGTAGACAGATGCATGCATAGATAGATAGATAGATAGATAGATAGATAGATGGATAGATAGATAGATGGATAGATAGATAGATAGATAGATAGATAGATAGATAGATAGATAGATAGATAGGGTAGGTAGACAGATGCATGCATAGATAGATAGATGGATAGATAGATAGATAGATAGATAGATAGATAGATAGATAGATAGATAGATAGATAGATAGATAGATAGATAGGTAGACAGGTAGACAGATGCATGCATAGATAGACAGACAGATAGATAGATAGATAGATAGATAGATAGATAGATAGATAGATAGATAGATAGATAGATAGATAGATAGAAAGAATCACCACCTTGGTTCGTGAGGCCACTAACAAGAAAAAGGGAAGTAACCACTACTCACCATACTGACATCTGGGACCTTGAAATCCTGGCTGACAGGAACAAGAAGCAGAATATCCGCCATTGCACTGACCTCCATTGAGACACGTGTCTGACCTACATTGGCCTGCAATAGACAAAACAAAGTGTAAAAATAATTAGCCGCTTGAGAGTCTTAACTATTGTTTTTCTCATAATTTACAGTTTGTAGAGCTGTCGGTAGAAAATGATCCCAACCCTGAACTCGACGCAGCAGGATGCTATTCACGTACGCGCCATTTGCTTCTGTCCAATGACATTCTCTCATTTGAGCAAATAATAATAATAATAATAATAATAATAGACAGCTTTTATATAGCGCATATTACAATCCTTCACGGTTTTCTCTATGCGCTTTACAATCACTCAACTAGATCCAGATCTAGAATCTTTCATACAAATGGCATTTTAACATCCTTTTAAACTGACAATGTTTGCAATCTGCGGACATCTAAAGGAATCTCATTCCACACCCTGAGTCCAACATGGCTGAAGGCCCTTTCACCAAAACTTTTCAGGTTCACTACAGGTACTTTTAGACTAAGTTTGTCAGTAGATGATCTTAATGTTCTTACAGGGTGATGTAATTCTATAAGTTCTGAAACATACTTTGGCGAAATAAAAACCAAACAACAAGACTGTTTGGCTTGACAATTATTATTACAGATCAAGGGGTTATTTTAAAATCCCTTCCATTGGTTACAGTTCTGTTTAAGATTCGATGTACTTGGTTGCAGATGGATAGTGAAGAAACTGATTTTTCAACGCGAGTGCTCGGATTTTGGCAGATCCCCGAAGCTCTGGCAACATGAGGGAAATTCACTTTCACAATGCGTTTAAGAACACATACATAGCAGGCCTGCACACATCTTACACACCATTACATGAACAGATGGCAACCCAATAACTAGCATAACACACAAAGTCTGTGTGTGTGTGTGTGTTTGTGTCTGTGTCTATGTGTGTGTGTGTGTGAGGGGGAGGGGTTAAATTCTTAACACCAAGGGTTAAATAATATTTTTAAAAACACCGTAACTGTTAAGTCCGATAAAAAAGTTTTGCAGTTTTTCGCTTCTCCTGAAAAAGTTTTAACAACCAAATAACGACATTTTCCGATGTGAACCTCGATATAATTCTAAGTGTGATGTCATTACGGAAACTGTTTTCTATGTGTGAAGTCAATAGCGTGAGGAGCTAGGAGGTTGGTTCCTTGAACAGGTTCTCAAATGTCCATATCATTGCAGATTCAAGGCACGCCTTGCTTCTTCTTAATTCATGTTAATATGGTCACTTTTAAAAATGGCATTATTTACTTCGTTGTCTGCTTGCTATTATCACAATGATTTGTAAAGGGAGTAAACATTATATTAGGTTACAATCTGCTCAGATTGTCCACATAAGGAAATGACAAAGGTTTGGACGTTTCCATTTGCCATGTGAGTAAGTTTGGAAACTGTTCCATAATCCCTTGAATCCCTTGACACGCCCCCCTCCCCCCGGAAATGTCATAATATAATTGACTGTAAAAGATATCTATGCTGGGGAGGAAATATTTTACGTTTCTTCGGTCCCGAATGTTTTTGCTATTCTCATTCCGAGGGGGTCACGGTAAACTATCGTAACTCAGCTTGTACAATTTTTTTCAAGAGAAGCAATGAAGTGAATAACTTTCTTCATCAGACGTAACACTCACGATATTTAAAAAATGTTATTTAAGCCTTTGTTTTCAGAATTTAATCCCCAGCTTATAACTTAATCTGCTGGCTGTCAAAAGCGACAAACACACCAAATATCTCAATTTAAAAAAAGAAAAAAAAAGTCGAAATACGATAGTTAACTGTGGGGCAATGATTTCGAGATCACGACGTATAGATAGGATGCGCATATCCGCCATCTTTAGAGTAAGGACCCACGCATCACCATGGCGATTGTGGCATTGATTTTGATTCGTTAGCTGATTTGCACTACGAGCACGGGAGGCGTCGCGAACCAACCATTGACGAGCTAAAAGCAGTTCGCTACAGTAAACAATGGTATGTGTGTACATGTTCAATGGGAGACGTTCAGTCAATTCTGTCACTTCCTTTCCCTTGTTTACACGGATGGAAGGGAATCTGATCCAACCTTTCCATCCTTGTCATAACAATCAACTGTAGTGCAACCAGCAGGCATTTTACCGCTTAGATGTATCTCGAAGTTACACTAATCAACTGATCCACCGGCCATCTTTAATTTAAGAAGATCAAAACAAAAACCCTATGTGACATCGTGCGCATTCTACCTATATCGAACAATTAATACTTCTAAAACCTTACAGGAGCTGGTATAATATTTCCTTCTTAAGCTTGGAGTTTTCCCCTCCTCCTTACTAACTGAACGCGGGAAAAAGTTTCTAGCATCTTCCCGGTCGTTATCCTCTGGCTGGGCAAATCTTCAAACATTTACTTTATCTTAGGTTTCCGTGCTAGGTTTGTTCCGTTGGTGCTGAGCCATGTTTTTGTCCTTGTCCATTCTTGTTTCGTTTCCTGCGACTCAACTTGTTTTGTTACCACTGAAACTTTTGTTCCGTTGCATCATTGCCAGGCTATGCTGGGCGATACCGGGAGCGACCTAATTTGTTCACATGATTACAGTGAACGCTTTTAATATTAGTCAGGATTTGCTCAAAGTTTCTGTTCGCATTAGAATTTTTCTTTCGTGTCTGAACATAGTCAAGGTTTCCAGCTTTTGGTCCTAGTATCTCGAATAAGATTCCAGCGAACATCAAGAAGCTAGCTGGAAGTCCATCATCAGGTTTAAAGATAGTTTAAAATCCCATTTTTTTTCCCCAAAGTATTTTTTTTATAGTTAATGTAATTTGTGTGCCAAGTGGTGTGTATGTGTGCTGTGCTGTGTGTGTATGTGTGTGTGCCTATGAGTGTGTGTGTGTCCGATCGTGCGCATGTGTGATTGTGTTTTTATGCTTGTATAGATTCTCTTCCTGTGAAGCGCCTTGAGCCGCCAGGAAAAGCCTGCTATATAAATTCAGTTGATTCTTCTACTTCTCCTTCTTCTTCTTATTGTTATCATTATTATTATCCATTGTCAGAAAGTTTTGTCATTGTGTAAATGACGTGGTCGGTGCAGACATTCTTCTTTTTTTCCTTTTTCTTTTTTCATGCAATAAAGACGATTCCGTTAAACTTTAACAATCGGAGTTTAACTTCCGAGTCTGACGTAGGGTTGTATTGGATTTCCGTATGGTTGGTAAGATGGCCCTAGGGCGGGTTCCCTACATAGAACCGATGTCGGTGGAACATCGTAACCAGCTGATCTACGTTGGAACCACATAATTCCTGTGTGCAAATTTAACGTCAATCCTACGCCTTGGATTTACGTAGTTTGGTGGCTGGGTTAGTATCGAGTACCAGGAAGTTCTAAATAATCGATCCTACTATTGTCATTGTCATGTGACACGAGACCTGAGAACAAGCAGCACAAATTTGTCACCATTTGTTGCTGGTGTCAGTTTTTGTTGATGTAGCAGTGCCGACATTTGTTTTATCCCCCATGTCGCGGGTAAACTCCGATTGTGGCTCTGTGTGACAGGAAACAAGGGGTGGGGGGGGGGGGGTTGAGAATGGGAACTTTGGGAGAGGAAAGGGATGGGGCCGGGGGCGAAATGGTTTCCACTGTTTAAGTCAATGCTGTCAAAGCGAAGCTCTGTTTGACACGGGAAAGGAATTTTGTTCAGCCAAGTAAATGAATATCTTCGGGAAAAATGAGTAGATAAATGACAGACAGACAGACAAACAGACAGACAGATAGATAGATAGACAGAAGGGCGGGCGGACGGACGGATGGATGAACAGGTAGTTAGATAAATAGATAGATAGATAGATAGATGGATGGATGGATGGATGGATGGATGGATGGACGGATGGACGGACGGACGGACGGACGGACAGACAGACAGACAGACAGACAGACAGACAGACACGACAGACAGACAGACAGACAGACACGACAGACACGACAGACACGACAGACACGACAGACAAACAGACAGACAGACAGACAGACAGACACAGACAGACAGACAGATAGACAGATAGATAGATAGATAGATAGATAGATAGATAGATAGATAGATAGATAGATAGATAGATAGATAGATAGATAGATATATAGATAGATAGATAGATAGATAGAAAGATAGATGGCTGAATAAGCAGAGCGACAGACAGATGTTGACAGAGATAATACTAGTCAGGAGTAAAACGCCTCTGTACACAATAAATAGTAACAACTGCATCAGACTGACGCGACTAAACACACATAAACACTAAATTATGGGACAAACCCACAAGTAACGACTCAGCTCCGAACTCTTTGTCTTACGTTCCAAATCCTTCAAATATCAGTCGTGCAAGACGCCAGTGTCAGACAAGATGATGCAGATGGCAACAGAGATAACACTTGCTTGTGACAGCATTTCTCTAAATAACAATCACTGCACCAGTCACCTAATTGCAATATCTGGGTAACCGCATTTAGGTACGAACCCTTTCCTGGCACACCTGACACAAACCAATGCCATGCGCTGCTGTCTTTATAATAGTGGGATACGGGTGGTCTAGAGGCAAAGTGCTCGCCTCTCACGCCGAGGCTAAGGTACCGGTTTCGAATCCCTGTCGGTGCAGGCATATTGGAATTTTGGGATATTTCTCATATTTTCCTGTCCCTGGTCCCATGGGAGGTAGGATCGAGCACCTAATCTTCTCGGATAAGGACGAAAAATTCGGAGGTCCCGTGTGCACGCTGCGCGCTTTAAAGATACCTTGGCAGTTGGAAATCGAAAAGAGCGGGCCGAACAGGCCACTGCCTGCGCAAAATTAATTAAAATTTATCCCTATCACTCCAACCTCCCCCCCCCCCCCACCAAAAAAAACAACACCTGACCGGCTATGCACTGTGGCGACGACGTATCTGCTCCTGGTGTAACTGGACTGCAATGACACAGCCATTGCAGTAATCTTTAGTCATGTTATGTAGGTTTTGCTATGACTTTTTGTTTGTTTGTTTGTTTTCAGAATATCACGAAATAAGAGCATTGAACAGGTTTTGAGAATCTAATATTATATCGATAAGACTGAATACTGCACTGCACAGTGTATGTAGCTCTCCTTCTCATGTTCTGTAACAGCCTGTTCTGATTGCAACAAACGGAAGCTCAGAAGAGATTAGAATCTTAATGAGTGCGTAGAATTATTTTTTTTTTATTTCCGTGTTTATGTCTGGTAAGACCTTAACATTTTAGCAAAAAAAAAGTTTATAACAGATCAGTACTAAGTACTGGAAAACGTGAGTCATCAGCACTGTACATGAAGCCGCTCAGATTTCTGTCTGCTGGATACAGATCTAGCCGGCGCCACCAAGTGGTTTTCCCTGAGTAGTTGTTCAGTCACATCATTGCAGAGACAATACTTCTCCAAAGTACAACAGTTAGCATGGACGCTCGGCATTTTCCCACTGACAATCGTGGCTTGTGGTCACTGCGCAAGACCATGGTCACCGATCCCATGCTAAAAATTTACAACAAAGCATTGCTTCCTGGATCTAGCGGGAATCCTTAGATAACGTTCCATAACTTGGGTAAGATCGCAGTCTTAGCGTACGAAAATACAGATTCTGGGACATGAAACCAGAAAAAAACTTACTCATGCAGACTCACTGTTATGAAAATCATTTACTCGCATGTTCACCTTAAAGTGGAACTTTTAGATGTATGTTAGGGGTTATATATTTTTTTCTTTTTATATTTTGTCCTTGAACTTAAAACCCCATAGAAAAGACGAGCTCTATTTCTACCGCCAACCTCGAACAATTTTTGACCTGGCACACTTGCCAGCATTATGGGTGACTTGTATAATTGCCGAGTTGTCAGGCAAGGTTTCAAATACCTGGCAGCAATCTCAAGTTTTGGCTGACAGAAATTATTTTGGAGGCATAAAAACTGCATCGTGTGGTGGGTTCCAGTGGGTGGGCGGGCGTTTCAGGGTGTTCACTTATGAGTCACAGGGTTAAGTTTTTACGTGACAAGGCCAAATTTTAAACGTGAAATGCAAGAGTTGACATCCAATGACATTCACTGACAAGTCTTGAGTGTTGCTGAGATAAAATTACAAATTACGTGGTTTTGTGAGATGCTTGAGAAAAGACAGGGAGGGAGGATTGAGAGAGAAAGGGCGGAGGGAATGAGAGAGAAAGGGGGGAGGGAGAGAGAGAGACAGAGACAGTGAGAAAAAGACAGAGCTAGAGGGAAACGCAGAGAGAAGGAGACAGAGACAGGGAGACAGAGAAAGAGAAAGAGACCGAGAGACAGGGAGAAAGAAAGACATACACACAGAAAGTCAGAAAGAGAGACAAAAACACAGAGAGAGACAGGGGGACAGAGAAAGAGAAAGAGACCGAGAGACAGGGAGAAAGAAAGACATACACACAGAAAGTCAGAAAGAGAGACAAAAACACAGAGAGAGACAGACAGAGAAAAAAAAAAGAGAGAAAGAGACAACTAGCCAGACATGCAGACCTACAGACAGACACAGACAGGGAGTTAATGAGAGAGACAGAGAGAGAGACAAAGAGAAAGAGAAAGAGGTGTGAATAGATGTGCATACACTAGACTGTAGGATAAACTGTGACAGCCCCCCACAGACAGACAGATGTACCAGGACTAGGTGTGCATGTGTTGAATGTTTTCTCCCCTGGATGACCCGGTCATACTGTTCACAGGGATTATGTCCCCTTAATGGCTCATGTTACTGGCCACTTGACAGACAGGCAGTTAAGGGCCTTTCATCGCTACATCTCTCACCCAGTGGGCCCCGTTTGTTATCAAGCGACATGTCTCTGATATAGATCTACTTTCACTGTGGAACCTTCCAGATATCCCCACCTTGTCATTTTGATCCCCCGTGGTGCTGATGGGAGGAGGAGGGGAAGGGGAGACAGGGGATATCCTGTCTTGTTCACTTAATCAGGAATAACCAGTAATGGATTTGCACACCACTCTCTGACTTTTTCTTTTCACTGGCGATACTTTTGAATTCTGTAGTTCAGTGTTTCTCAACATTTTTTGTCCCACGCCTCACTTCAGTTTTCCCCCAAAACCGTCCGCCCTACCATGATCCGACGAAGTTAGTATTCAGTATAATACCTGGGCACCATTTTGAAGTCCCACACCGAACCAAAATATTGTCACGCCCCGTTTTGAGAATCATTGTCTTGGTGAGTTTTCTATGTGAACAGTCTGTCTCGATTTGCAACATCTTCCACTGTATTCCGGCACTTAAGATTACTTTCATATATCCAGATTCCTGAATCCATTAGTCATTAAAATCTGCTTGGCGGTGGGGGTCTGCATTGAGTGTCTATATTCCTCAGATGGTGGGAACTTCCCATCATTTCACCTTTGACAGAATCACCAGCGACAACAACAACAACAGCAACGACAATAATCACATCTTTGTTAATTGTCATCATCATCTTCTACTACCTTTTCATGTATTGTCGTCATTATAATGCCGTCCTTCTCCCTACAAGAACAAACCCACCTTACTGGACATGAACAAACTACCCATCAATTTGAAAAAAAAAGACCCAGTGCCAAAGAGCTAAGCATATCAGCAATGTCAAATCTATTAAGCGTGCATTGGATGTCTTTTACAACACACAGGCAATTAAGAAAATGCAGATTAATGATCCATAGGCCAAGAATCATGATATTTATACAATTAATTATTAGACAAATTGTATCCCTTTCCTTGTCATCCACCCTTGTCTCAGTTCTGAAAGGACAAATCAACATTATCATTCTGTCTCATTTATCCGTTGTAAAGGGACCGTAGTGTACAAAGCCTAACAGAGAAGAAATGATTTCTGTTCTCCTTTCAGCTATAGATTTCTATCTAAAGAACTACGGTCCCGTAACAAGAGGCTCGTCATTGACAACACCAGCCAGTACAAAAACAACAAGAACATGAACGTTTGTCCGAAGTTCAAAATGTCTGCAGCAAAATGTTCACCAAGAATTGTTACACACGGACAGTCCAGTTCCTCTGGTGGGACGGTTACCTGAACAGCATGAAATTCTCACCCGAATCAAAATTTGACAGCAGCAACATCTGGGATTTCTCTCCAGCCCTGATAAGATTTACGATTTATCTTCGTGGAGCATTAAAAAAAAAAAGAATTTTTTCACACCTGTAAATATCTTATTACATCTTTCTCTCTCTCTCTCTCGTCTCTCTCTCTCCCCCTCTCTCTCTTTCGCTGTCCCTCTCTCTCGCTCTCTCCCTCGCTCTCTCTCTCGCGCTCTCACACACACAACACACATAACACACACAAATAAACACATACACACACACATAAACACACATATACAACATATGGAATAGATTCATTCACCTGCGTGTAGCATCCCAGCTACTAAGCTAGCACCCTTACGTCAATCCTATGTAGATTTCTAAAGGATTTCCGTATGTTTGATAGAACAACCGTCAGTAACAAGTTCCCTACATCAGACCGACGTCGGTAGGATGTTGTAACTAACGGATCTGGGCAGGAACGATGTCATTCCTATGTGCAAATTTGATGTCAATTCCACACATATGGTATTTCCGTACAGGTCAGCATTTTTTCCTTTCGGCCAAAATTAAGGAGATCAAATATTATGTCTGTTTCTAGCTCATGCTGGGTTTGATCGGCCGCCGTGTCTAAGGCATTGGTTTAAAGACATTTGACTGTTTGTCTGTTTGTCGGTCTGACATTGTGCCCCCAACTCCTGCCATTTCAACACAACACATGACCCGGTCGATCAAAGTGACATACATGTCCGCTGTAGGCAAATTGATATTCTTGACAAGATAGACAGATGCCGCCGCTCCAGGGCATTGAGCGGGGGAGAGGGTGGGGGGCGGGGGGGGGGGGAGTCGGGCGTATCCTGGAGTTTTGTAGACACAAATATTTATTGTTTATGTTGATCTGTGCCAGTTGTTGTTCCCAGGAAACATTCGAGAAGGTACACCGAGAACACTGTCTGACACTCCTTTGCCTCCGACCTGCCCAGGCGGCGTGATTTTTTTTCGTACTCACTTTACCAAATTCAGGAGCCTGGCAGCAACAGCTCCAACATATTACAGGGATTTTCGGTGAGGTTCAGAGTCATTTTAGAGTTAGGTTTAGGGTTAGGGTGCACAGTCCAGAGATTGCAGCACCCATGGCAGTGTTCGGTAGGACGAGAAATCCCTTACCCGATGACCTGTGTTTGGGGGTGTGTTGCTGCCCCGCTCCTGAATTTGGTAAAGTGAGTAGGAAAAAAAAATAAAAAATCATGCGCCGAGGCGCCAAGCCGTTCTCAAATCCGAATATCCAAGGGTGGCACGAATTGAAACTTTTATCATCTGACAGTAGAGTGAACGGAAAAGCGACATCGGCAAATAAAACAGGAACAGCGTAAACAAAATGACCAAGAGCACGAAACAAGGAAGAGAAAACAACAACAACAACAGGAAAACAAACACACACACACATACATACATACACACACACATACACACACATACATACATACATACACACACACAAGCAACAACACATCGTCGCTGCAGGATTCTAAACGGCTAACTCTGAAAATGCAGTGAGCTGGTTTTTTTCCGGAATTAAGAGTGACATCACATGACACACGCTATAAATAAAATAACCCCTGAATATGTAATCGGAAATATTTTTAGTATCAGTACCGATTCCCAGCTCCAAAATGTGTATAATAGCCTTACTTTTTCAGTTTTTCCACTCTCCTGTAAAATTTACAAAAACGGAGTTAGCCGTTTAGAATCCTGCAGCGACGACATGCAACAAGAGGAACCAAAACCTTAACATGAACCATGCAAGAATCTTGTGTACAATGAGATTTCTATGGAATGCACGTTTTTGTTTTGTTTTTGTTTTGTTTGTGGGTGCTGCTGATTTTGATAGTAAATTGAAAAAAAAAGGGGGGGGGGTGGGGCTGGGAGAGGGACGGGGAATTTTGTCTATCTGTGTGTTTGTATTTGGCTTTACGTTCTCTCTCAGAAAATACAAGCTATATTAGAACCATGGCTTTGGTTCCTGCCTCATCGCCAGTAGAGTACTCGAAAAACATCACCAGAAATAATGTTAGCATCGACCCCGTCTCCTCTCGCTCTCAGAGTAACTGCGCTATCTGCTGGCCACCATGCCCATGGAAAGTGGCAGTTACGCAAAAACAAAACAGATTATCTCCCATTTTTATCTAGACATACGATGCGCAGGGGACACGAGACAAGGCAGAAAGCGTCCCCCGGGCCAGACTCGTGGATACAATACTGTAGGGCAAGATGAGCGGTCTGTCTTGAGTTCTCGCAATAGACGAAGATGGAAATAAGAGGAACAAGAGAAAGCAGGGAGGAAGGAATGGGAAGAGGAATAAGATATGAGAGAAATGATAGAAAGTAAAATGGTAGGGACCCCCGAGAAATACAGAGCAATGGCGGAGCAGATAGGAAGAGAGATTGAGATTGGACGGGGAAGAGAAGAGGAGAGATAGAAAAAAAAAAAAAAGATTTTTGGGAGAAATGTAGATAGATGGAAAAGACAAGGAAGAATGAGAGAACGAGGGCTACGAAGAATGTCCAAGAAGGTTCGAGACCTCGCTCTGATTGCCCGCCATCAGAGAGAATTTTTGGGCATTTTCTTTCTCTAATTTTATTATTTTTTAACCTTTCTTTTCTCAAAATTTCCCGACCGACGTCTGTTTTTTGCCTGCCCGAGTGGCCGGCCGTTCATCTATCTGTCTGTCTGTCTGTCTGTCTGTCTGTCTTTGACGTTGCAGTAAACCTTTAATTATCCCCCATTTACCCCTGGCAAAGCCCATCTTTATCCCCCTCATTATGGTCATTAATTCCTTTAAGGCCAGCTCTCTGATCCGGGTACTTAACTCTGTTCCACTGCCCCCCTTACCCCCTTTCAAACACAGCGATCTGCCTTGCTCTTCCCCGCTCCAGACATTGTCTGCCCAAGTCACTTAACCAAGATTCGCTTACACGAGAATATGGCTTTAGGGGATCTTGAACTTCTTATCTCTAAACCTATCTTTCAATTAGATGTCTCTGGCACAATCTCTTTAAAAAACAGATACGTTCCATTACCCATTTTGCTCCGGTGCTCATATTGAACATTCCCTGTAATTAGCAATTGGTTAATAGAATATGACTCTATTAAAGGACAATAAATTTGAGGTCTTTCAAATCGCTTAATTAGTAGGACAAAATTAATATTTTTTGTTGAACGGATGATAAGTCTTTTTTTCTGGAAAATCTGCTCAAACAGGAATTTGACGTGAAATATTGCAGGAATCTGTCGTCGACTGTGCTAAAAATCCGAATATTTGGAGATTGCACATTTAAAACAGACTTTCATATTGAACATTTCAGGTTTTTTCAAAAATTTCTGTTCAAAAACCTTCATACAGATGTGTTATAATCCTAAGCGAGAGTCAAGGGTTGAGAAAGACAGATGCGAAGAAGAGAGAGAGACACATAGACAGACAGAGAGACAGAAGACATACAGACAGACAGACTACGCAGGGTAGAGAGAGAGACGAACAGCGAGAAACAGAGAGACAGAGAGACACGGGGCGAGAGAGAGAGAGACAGACAAAGAAGAAGAGAGAGGGTTAAGGAGAGAAGGAGAAAGAAAGAAAGCAGGGCAGAAGGAGACAAACACAAAGAGAGAGAGAGAGAGAGAATGAGAGAGAGACAGAGTGAAAGCGATTGGGGGAGGGGGGCGGGGGGGGGGGAGAAAGCGCTGCAGGGCAGGACACAAACACAACGAGAGGGAGAGAGAGAATGAGAGAAAGAGGGAAAGAGGGACTGACAGACAGACAGAAAAGAGAGAGAGAGAGAAAGGGCGAGGAGAAGAGAAACCCGCTCTAAAAGAACACACGTTACGACCAGCTGACTCCAACCGTTATCGAGCTCCCGGAAGGAGATGGAAAAAAAAAAAGGAGGTGCAGGCGATGTTTGACAGCTGATTCCCCTGTCCTGTCAGCACCCCTGGACATAGCCGTCCTGCTCTGCCCTCATCACCTGCTCACCTAGTGGCTGTTAGCTCGGAAATCTTCCAGGTTTGGTTTGACCTGAACATGGTTTAGAGTATTTACCTGTAGCAACAGTGGATAAATTGAATATAGATACATCTCCAGCCTGTCTGTTCGTCTGTCTGTCTGTCTCTTTTTTCTCTTCTTCACCCCCCAATATTTCTGCCTCTCATCCTCTCCCACTCCCTCTCTTCCTTTTCCCTCTCGCTTCTTCCCCCACTCTTGTCCTCTCCTTATCACTCTCTCATCTCTCTCTCTCTCCCTCCCTCAATCAAAACCCCCATCAATTACCCCCCTCCTCTCTCTCTGTCTATCTCTTCTTTACACCTTAATGTCCCTTACCTGTCTTTCTAACTTTTTCTCCCTCTCTCTCTCTCCGATAGAGAGAGAGACAGATAAATGCAGATGAATACACATGGGAAGCGACAGATTAAGACAAGAAACAAAAGAAAGATAGAATGAAAAACGGGGACAGAAAAAATGAAAAAGAATAATGTGTCTGAGTCTGTCAAGGCAAAAGAAATAATAACAATAATTTAATTCCGTCAGCGCGTGCTTGTGAGATAAATGACATCATAACTGCAACCACAACTGCACTTCCGTCCTGCGTAACGTGGTAACTGCGCATTGTAACCCTCCAGCCATGACGCAGTGGGAGCGCCAGATTACGCGGGTTGACAATATTGTATCGGTCATTTATTACCAGTTGTCTGCCCCTTATGGACGGTGCCCGGTTCGTCGATTAGCACTTAGAACATAAATTATGTCCCCGACTAAAATTGTGTTATTCAAATGGTACCCCTTCCACAACTTTAAAGTAACAAATCTTACCTTTAGTAGCCGATCACCTTCAAATAATCCACAGTGGGACAATTCAGTAATCCACAAAACGAATTTCAAAGACACAAAACACAAAACAAGACACACTCGGCTATAACTTAACATCCGCAGAAATGAAATCACAATATTTTGACCACAAAACGTTCACATCCAACTTGAAATATTTCTTCACAATTTCTTCACGAAATGAGAGAAACACTTCCAAACTATGGATCCAAATCATTATCTTCATAATTTTGTCATGATCTGAGGAAAGCATTTCCAAACATTAGAACTTAATCAAATAGATCTTAAAATGGGCCTCATTATTAATGGCGACATTCAGAAATCAGAACTCGTTGTAAAAACGAATGCGCGTGGAATTTTTTGAAAAGTGAAAATCGCTCACAACAAAGACGGTATCAACACATCGACAAAACCTCATTATGTCATGGGACAAAATGAATTAAAAAAAAAATATATATATATTAAACTTTCGTTATGAAAAGAAAAATTAAAGCTTAAGTGTTTTTTTGAATTTTTTTTTTTGTTTTGCAATGTTAGTTTGTGGCCATCCACGAACAGAGACTTCACAACCAGGCTATAAATGACTTTGGTGTTGTTGTTTTCTTAATATTAACCCTCCCTCTTTCATCCCCGCCTCCACGCATGTTTTTCATCGGCGTGTATAATTATATAGGTTTGGTTTTATTGTTGTTGTTGTTGATGGTGGTAATGATGATGATGATGGTGTTTATTATTATTATCCTATTATTTAGTGAGATTAGAGTACACGATAATGTTAGTATTGTTGTTGTTGTTGTTTTATGGGGCGGGGGGAGGGGGGGGCGGCCATTTAAAGGTTTGAAACTATCACATTCATTACAGTTTGATAATTTCATTCTTTCGCTTCTTGCATGGGAATCAATAGTACATAACCATTATGTGAAACTTCCCCCTGTGCAACACTCAAGATGTTAATAATGAAAAATAATAAAAATCTTCGACCAGACCTGAAAGTATACTATAACTGAATTGATATTATTCAATGATGAATTGCTTTTATAATTAATAAAATACCAGAGAAAAATACAGCAAAATAACACTGCTGCCGGTAAGACTGTGATGTGCAGCGCTGTTCATATTGTAGTGTTGTTTTAAATGTCCCGCTCAGTGAATATAGATGATAATGTTTTACGGTCGTGGAGCACTGGAGTCAAGTCTGTGATGCGTCTTTTTTTACTCAGAATCTCTTTGATTCAACTAACGAGACAGGCTTGAACTTTTACATTGTATCACTATCTCACTTGTGCTCGAAGTCCCTGTAAACTCCAAAGACAAACTTGGTCCAATGCCTAAGGGATCTTAGGCACAAGCTATTTTGGCAAGTGCTTCAATTACACGAGGGGCAAATAATAATAACAAAGAAAGGTAAAAAAAACAAAACAAACTCATTGCATTTACATCGGAAATCTCACCATTTCATGATAAGGGGTGTTCACAATACATGTGCTCGGTGGCGAGGTTTACAACATTTGAAATCTCGCTTACTTAAACACACATTATGAAAACAGTTCATCTCACTACTTTTCATAATTTTGAAACGTATTTGTCAGTGGCAAAAAACCAAAACAAAACAATCAAACAGACAAGGGAAGTTAGTACAAATATCTTTATATGGTTGTCATTATTAACATGGCGGAAATGAAGGCAGAGAGCTGCAAACTTCTATTTCTTGTCAAAATGATCATCCTAATGGTTCAAATAATATTTTTCAGTCCATGAAAACATAAAGCTTACTAATCTAAATGCTGGAAAATTGTTCTGAAATAAATATACGCAAGGACTGATTAAATATTTAACATTATTCTCTTTGTAATAGATTCCTCCAGAACCAACAAGTTCTGTCGACCTGCGGCCATGCTGTATATAAGGTAGGCCGGATTTTTCTATAAGTACATAACAGCCACTTTGGGGAAACCCGGGTGGTCACTGGCTCCTCTTCCCATGCAACGTTAAGGTCCGGCGTGACCAAGGTTCTTGCACGGTCAGTTTTTGCCCAAACTGACATCTAATGCTTTGGGTCTGGCAAGATTTCCTCCCATAACACGTTGCTAAGGGGATTGAGAGTTGGGGTGGAGTTAGGTCGGATGTAGGCCGGACAAAACATACGGGTTAGAACCTACTTCCTTGACCCTGAGGGGCACCGTATAAGAGACATACGTGCTCAGGGTCGTCCTTGTCATGGGAAAAGTGCTCTCGCAACTACATGGTCACACGGCACACTCGGTGTGCTAGGAAGGGTAGTGTATGCTGGAGTCCCCGTGCCACTTTTTTGGTCTATTTTTGTTTGTTTGTTTGTTGTTGTTGTTGTTTTTCCTGATAACTCAAAACATTTGATTTAATCTTTTCT
The DNA here is from genome assembly GCA_963931925.1 of Onchidella celtica. Classification (NCBI taxonomy): domain Eukaryota; kingdom Metazoa; phylum Mollusca; class Gastropoda; order Systellommatophora; family Onchidiidae; genus Onchidella; species Onchidella celtica. The sequence continues at coordinate 50,197,765 of OZ007578.1, forward strand.
CTTCTGATTGCCAACAACACACACGGGTTCACACGAGTTCACCTCCTCACTTTTTTTTTTTCTAATTGTCAACAATAGCAGTTCACACGAGTTCACACGAGTTCACCTCTCCCTTTTCCTCGCTCGTTTTAATCATTTTGACATGTATCAGTAGTTGTTGCAGCAATATTTTTATTTCATTGTCGCACCCACATTTCTCCTTTCCTTTCTCAGTTTCTGGTCTTCCTACTGACTTTTTATGTTTCAATTCATTATCTCTCGCGCTGTTCTTAAAAACGCAACAGGTCGTTGATTTACACGTTCCCTGACACTCCACACAATTCACCACTCGCTTCACTGTTCTTATCATTTTCTCCTGCCTTTAGTGTTCTTCTCTGTCTTCGAAAAACCTGTTGCTAGGGGACCGTGGTCAAAGTACAAAGCCGAATAGAGAAAATAGTTGCGTCCACTGCTCATCTATAGCTTACTGTGTAAACTACTACGGTTCCCTAGCAACAACCCTTCCAAAATAGTTTTCCTGAAATTTCCCATTGGCCTGGTTTCCTTGCATAATTTCTAAGCATCCAAACTGTATAAACTGATTTTTGTCCCTTATTAAATTATATGTAAATTCCCGGCTCTCTTCATCGTTGCACACCGTACAGTCTTTGCAAGATGAAAAGAAAAAAGGCCTATGGTGAAGGCAACCCTCAGTAAAGTTGATAGGAAAGAAAATTAAATGTATAAACACGCCAATATTGCATGATAAAGGTGCAAAATTCAGATTTATTTCTAGATTTCAACTTGTCATCCCAATTTTGTTCTGAATAGTGCCCGTCTTCCGCAAAGTGAAAGGAATAATATTTACAACATACTAGTGCTCACACGGACTTCTGGTTATAAACAAAAACTATTTCTGTATCTTTCACAATGTGTTTTTTCAAACAGTTCAGACCACTACACAGTAGTCACTCCCCGTCCTTCTTCTCTCCTCTAAAATAACACATCAACGGCAGACTGTATTATTCATTTTTCTGTGTACTGTAAGCCCAAACTTGCCATGATTGTTTTTGTGCCCCCACCACATCCCATTCACAGTGGCGGATCTACTATGAAAGTTAAGTTACATGGTCCCTAATCCCGGAGGGGTCGTGCAGAAACGTTTTTTTATTTGAATGAATTTTGGATGTGGCTTAATTGTTCCTGGTTGTGAATTGGCTCCATATCCGTTCAAGCTTCAGGATCCCAAAAATGTAGGTCCGCCACTGCCCATCCACCCACTCATCCACTCACCTCTCCTCCCACCCATCCACATGGGCCTACATCTATCTACATCCATGCACATCTATCCGATCCGATCCACCCACTTCCAACCTACAAATCAATCCACCCATCCATATTTTCACCCACGTATCTGCTGTATCCATTCATCCTATCCACCCACTCTATCAATCTATCCATCCATCCCTCGATCTCCCCGCCCCCCGCCCCCTCCCATTCATCCACCAACCACTGTTACTCTCAAATCGCAAATTTCCAGGACAATGCTAATTGCAGAACCCTGAACTCTCACCTTTAGAGCTGGGGACTCACTATCTTCATCTTTATCTTTGTCATTATCATCACATCATCTATTCATTAAGATTGTCATAAATTATTATCATTATCTTTTCTAGACATTGTCATCATTATTGTCGTTGTGACCATTACCATCCCAGCCAGCAACCGTACGTCAATCCGACGTAGATTTCTGTAGGATTGGTGGGATTACCACATGGGCGGGTTTCCTATATCAAACCGATGTGGCGCAATATCGTGACCAGCGGATCTAAGTAGGAACAACGTCATTCCTATGTGCAAACGACATCCATCCTGTGATTTGGACTTCCATGGGGTTACTGCCTGGGATGATTTTGTTTGCTTCATCGCCTTCTAGTTTCATCATTTCTGTGTTTTAGAATGTTCTTTAAATTTCTTTTTATTGTCATCATTATTGCCAATACCATCTATTCTTGCTCTTGACCTCGTGGCCATTTGATCATCAAAACCATTAAAGTAAATGGATCTTTTCAAAACATGTCCCTTCGTATAAACTTTCTCATCGTGTACTTTAGTGTCCATTGTTCTCCTGTCTTCTTAGTCTTTTTCCTCTTTTTATTCTTTCTCTGTGCTTTTCCTTCCTTTGGAGGTTAATTCTCTTTGATAGTTAAGATATGTCGGGGCACTTTAAGATGTATAATTTAATGCCAAATAAATAAATAAATGCATTGAATGAGACACGGCGGGCACGCCTTTCTTTTTTTTTTTTCTTTCATAAGTCCAGTTTCTAGTGATCCTGAACGTGTGGAAATACCCCTGATGCTTCGGCCCTCTGAAACTGTAGGTAAGCACGTGGCACAACTGCTGTCATGATGGACTATTGGCGTTGAGACATGTCGGTGCCCTGTGGTACATCCGTCGGTGCATGATTCCTGTTTCCTGTCATTGAGGCATGCTGGTGTCCCAGAACATCGGAAATGTTTTCGTGATTCCACCATTCTGCCTTCATAAGGGTCGGGTCATATTAGACTCAATCACTGTTCTCTCTTCATAAGGGTCGGGTCATATTAGACCCAATCACTATTCTCTCTTCATAAGGGTCGGGTCATATTAGACCCAATCACTATTCTCTCTTCATAAGGGTCGGGTCCTATTAGATCCAATCACCATTCTCTTTTCATAAGGGTTGGGTCATATATGTAGTATCCATAGTATCGATATACGAATACCAGCATTGAAGAATGCCCAGTCCTATTATTACATCTATGTAACCCTTTGTACCTTCACTGAATAAGGAGTCTCTTACGTCACATCCACCAAAACAAACAACGTCTTGCTTGCTGTGTGATATGGTGATGTTATAAATCTATGTACATCCGAACCATCACTCACTACAATATAGGATACGATCACTATTCTCTCTGCATAAGGGTCGGGTCATATAGGATCCGATCACTATTCTCTCTGCATAAGGGTCGGGTCATATAGGATCCGATCACTATTCTCTCTGCATAAGGGTCGGGTCATATAGGATCCGATCACTATTCTCTCTTCATAAGGGTCGGGTCATATAGGATACGATCACTATTCTCTCTGCATAAGGGTCGGGTCATATAGGATCCGATCACTATTCTCTCTGTATAAGGGTCGGGTCACATAGGATCCGATCACTATTCTCTCTGCATAAGGGCCGGGTCATATAGGATCAGATCACTATTCTCTCGGCATAAGGGCCGGGTCATCTAGGACCCGATCACTATACTCTCTTCATAAGGGTCGGGTCATAAAGACCCGATCACCATTCTCTCTTCGTGAGGATCGGGTCATATAAGACCCGGCCACCAAGTTCTGTAAATTTTTTTCATCACCACCGCACGGGTTAATACTAACTAGGAAAAAAAACCTGCACACAGCCCAGCTGTGGATTCTGAGAAAAGAGTGGACGGTACTTGGTGTCATACTTTCAATGTCCAATCCAACATGTTTTTCATAGATCGATCTTTAATTGATTTCAACTTAAGGGGGTGAAAAGGCGGCTCCTAAAAGTTATTTCCTCATGGGTGCTCAATGTTTGATTTCTCTCACTCTTTCATTCACTCCAAGCGCCGACACTGAAAAGCTTTAATTACAAAGTAAATTTTCTGGCGTAACAGCCCAGGACAACATCAGCCAATGCTGTAAGTAAAGCTTTTAACTCTGCCAGGTTTTTCCTTTACTCAAACATCACCGGCCGTCAACAACTGGACAATTCATTTCTCTTTCATCACATGGGAGGTTTCGCCAGTATGCTGTACGAGCTGTCCTAGCGTTATACATTTGGCATGTCATGACATAATTAGACTCCAGAAAAACTTGACTCAGAGTTGTTTTTTAAAAAAGATAGCGAAACAAATAATTATGAGCTTTGGACAGATTTTTTGGCCCCTTCCTACCGGCGTTTTTCTCTTTTTTTTTCTGTATCCGAACTCGAGTCTACATTTTGCGACATTAATTCTTGTTGGTCCCAAATCCACTGTCTACACAACTGAGAAATTCCACGTTAAACATTTGCGGCTTTAGCATCATGATAAGGAGTTAGAATAAATCTGAACTGTGAAACAGCTTGACAAGTGCCACGACATATATTTTAAACTAGTGGCAAAATGTGCATTTGTTATATCTGTTCTACACACTAAAAGATCTCCAGTTTTTCAGAAAATGGAGATAGAACAACAAGAACTAAGGTTGTGATTTGTCAGAGGGAGAAAAGGAGAGACATTTTTAGAAGAAGGAACATCCTGACATGCTAGAAACCTCTTTGTATCGGCGTTGTGGAACCCCACAGTACAGCTCCTTGATTTCGTCAACTTTTCGACACTGAATTAAAGGGAACTAAATCACAATGCTATCGGTAACTTGATTTTACCCTTTCATACTTGTCTAGTTTTGTTATTTGTTGTTGAACCGACGGAACTCGCAGATCTTGTCTGGGTTGCATTTTTTCTGCCAGTTTTAGAGAAATGTAATGGTACAGTATAAACTATCTAATATACCATTGTTTACCTCATTGTCACTCTGTTTATTTGATGACGTCATTGTTGGGTTAAAAATGAACCTCGTTATGACGGTTACTATATCAACAGTAATATCAACAAAGATAATAAATGAACAAAACATTTTTTTTTTTCTTTTTCCATGCAAAATGATAAGACCAACAATTAATACAACAGGAAAAAGAAAATACCATAAAAACAAAAAATGACAAAAAAAACATCAACAAACAAAAAACAAAAAGAAACCTCTGATGACGCAGACAGTTACAGTACATGGAGAACAAAAACGACAACTCGTGAAGAAAATAATCTTGTAGGCTACGTGGTCCTGGAGTTGTGAAGCCGCTTGGCCAGGACATGTCTGCAGGACGCACTGAGTGGGCAACAGTGTAGGCACAAACTGGCATTATGTAAATTTGTGATCATGTTTTTTGTGTACATCCGTCTTAGCCCAGAGTTTGTTGTTTGGCTTACAGCACTGGTTACACATGAGCCCGAGGTTTGTCGTGTTTGGGGCGAGGTATTTACAATAGGAAAAATCTGGAAAGCAGAAGATAAAATTTTCTTTTCATCCATCCATCTATCCATCCATCCATCCAGCGATCCCCCCATCCATCCATCCATCCATCCATCCATCCATCTACCCATCCATCCATCCATCCATCCATCCATCCATCCATCCATCCATCCATCCAAACAAACAAATCGCTGTACAGAACATTGATGCCAGTGGCCAAACTTCATGGCTCCAGTCCAGATTGAAGTTTTAGCTTGGCGGGATCTCAGACACAATCATCCCCAGTAGAGTAGTCAGGCCGCACACACATTGAGAGAAGAGGCAGGGATCGCTTAACCTTTTAAGAAACACCAGCTGTTGGAAAGTGAAGTTTTCATAATTGTTTATTAAGACATCGGATTTTTACGTCGGCATTACGAGCCTATAGGTCGTACGAAGGATCAAGTAAAAACAATTTCTAAATTCGCAACGGTGATAGTCGTAATGGTTAGGGTAGTTGCAGCAGTTGTAACGCTTCCCGAGGTAAAAAAATTTGACTAACTACATCAACAGTTGGACTCTTAATTCAGGAAACACGCCCACAAAAATCATCAAAGTGAAAACAACCTGCCCCCCCCCCCCCAATTCCCCACAATTTCCTGGTGAGCACTGAGCGCACCCCGAGACCTAGCGAGGCTGAGCGCGCCATGCAGCACAGGGGAAATAAATATCCCACGTGATACAGTTACAAACCTCAAACAGCTTCATAATCATCCTGCAGATTTTCATAGTTGCATTTCCAGTGCAGAGTTAGAGAGAAGGGAAATCCACGGCAATGACGTGTCCACATTACATAATACAATTTCGTGCTACCTCCCTCTTTCCTGCATGTAATGAACCGAGTGCGGTTTTTTCCGGGAACCTTGAATATTGTTACCGACAAGTATAAACACGTGGAAATTGCGTGTACTGACAAGAAAGAAAAGCGAATGTACCGTGAGCGCCCAGTTTCCATATAAAGGCGTTGAAGGTCGCTCACGTCCAAATGGGTGAAGTCAGTGCTAGAAGTTTCACACACCGGCCTGGGCCATCCATAAAGTGCTCCATTTGGGCGCCCCCCCTCCCCCCCCCATACACCCTTTTTTTAAAGACTTCATTTGCTGTCCCCCCCCCCCCCACCCCTCTTTGCGCGAGCCAACGACTATTAAGATATTGAATATTTGATATTTTCAGATGGTTTTTATACAACCTAACAACTTAATTTGCTGAAAACAGCCAACAAACCAAACTTTTTAGTGCATTACCAAAGTTGAACTCCGTATTTACACATTTCACATGAATCTGGAACAAATTAAACCAACATAAACTCAATTGATACACAGGGCCATTATTTGTCTATTTATCTTGTAAATTTTATTTCTACGAATCTTTGATACACAGGTAAGTTATTTCGTGTATACCCCGGGTGCCGCTTGCTTAGAACGTTCTGGGGGAAAGCTCATTACCAAAGAAATGTTGGTAAGAGAAATGTTTCATTGCTGTAAAATTACATCAAAACATCACCATGAATTCTCTGTTCATTGGGAAAAATAATCTCGTCTTTTTCATTTACTGCTTATTTCCCTGATTTATTCGCTGACTTAACAATTTTGCACAACCAATTCGCTTGGGTATCGATTCTTTATTTATCGGTGTGCATGGCAGGGATTATGAATATCAAGCTCGACTTTATTACTTCTAGCACTTTAAAGAATCAATTCTGACCATGGCAACTTCACAAGTGGAACCCAATGCTGACATTTATTGCATGAAAAATGATCATGCTTGTAACATACCGTTTTATACTGAACAATCGATAAGTCCACTTTGCCATGTCGCTCTGCATTTCTCATGGAGATCTATTGACTCACTTTGTCATGCTGACAAATGCAATCGCCATATCTGCCAACACTTCTGTATTCAGCCTGGGAACACTGCCTTATGTTGCTCTTAGGAAAGCACATCGATTTACATTGTAAATCTTAGGCACATAATGTTTCACATACTGACGTTTATAATAGGGGAAAGCCAGACAGTCACATTGAGCAAGAAAATAGAAATAATTACTTTTTGTTTATTTACGAGGGAAAACTAATACAAATATTCAACAATAGCAGTTTCAATAATCAAAGAGTGACAGCATGTCTCACAGACTCAGCTATGTTTAAAACACATTGGTTATTCAAGAATACACAGTATGAACAGAATTGGTCTACAATAATAAGACACAGTGGATAATTATGTGAACCAGAATGAGTTTAAGTGACGCGTTATTTCTTTTGACTGACATAACCACCCTTTCCAGTCACAGAAATCTAAATAAAAATACAAAAAATTAATGCATTATTTCTATTTGCTCAAGTGATTCCATGCACGCAGCAAGTGTATTAGTTTCTAACGTGTTATTTACAAAGCCAATTGCAATGTTACAGGTAGGTAGGTTCTGGTCAGGTACTAAAGTAGTGGTCACACAGCACTCCACGTCTATATCACGTACAAAAGGTTATGAAAATCTGGTGGACGTGGTCGTAAGTGGTAATGTTTGGTCAATTTTGGTTTGATTTGTACGGGGTATGGCCGTCGGCGGCTGTTCCATTGCTGAAGCACTGCATAAGCACGGCTAACCACGTCCAGCCACGTGTAAGCCGCTAAACACACGCTATTTCCCGTGATACCAACGCGTAACATGCGTCCAATGACCGTGCTCTGCCCGTGACAGACCGCTAAACTTTCGCGTCTTACCGCGTCTCCCCAAGTTTTAATCACTGCCGGAACACGGATTACCACGCGTGTTTCAAGTGTGTTGCACGTCTTTACCACGTGGGCTATCCGTGGTTGTCCGCGGGCTAAAATTTTGAGCAGTTCAAAACTTTTTTCCGAGTCCGATGCCGTTCCGATTTCTCCCCGCGTCCGGCCACGTCTATAAATCGACCGTAGCTCGTCTTAAACTCGACATCAACGCGAACAACATCGTCTACTTCACGGGAGACCACTTTTTGACGACTTTTGGCCGTGATTAAGCCGTCAAGGGCTGTGTGACCGAGTCCTAAGGGTGGATCGGCCCCGCCATCTGTCCACAGCTACCTTCAGTTTGACATTATCAGAACAACCCATGAACCAAAATGGCGGCCTCAATAGGCCGACCAATAAACTAATGGCGCCAATCCACTTCCCATTGGAAAACTGAGTGTGAAAAGTTGAAATGGCTTCGATGTAAAAGAATTGGCTAAAATAAAGACATAAAAATATTTCGATACTTTGTTTCTGGGGAATTAGACATCATTTTCAGCATTATGAGATTGGAAGTCACGTACATGTTCTTAGGGTTATCGGTTTCCAAGGAAAATGGAGTTACGCCACAAGGTATTTTTTTTTTTCGAAAGCCCCATGGTAAACTTGCGTAACTCAAGTTTTACAAATCTTTCACGGGAAGAAAAAAACTGAACAAACTTTCTTTGTGAGACATAATACTTTAGATACATATATACATACATTTAAAAAAGCAAACAACAGCGTTATTTCATTTCAACCTTACTTTTCAGACTTTAACCAACAATATAAAATACAATCTGCGGGCTGTCAAGAACTACCATAGGCATGCAATATCTCAATTTAAAAAAAAAACAAAAACAGTTCGATTTACAATAGATTCCCCATGGGTGCTCCATTTTAATTTCATTTGATTTGATAACAGGAACCACAGTTCTCGCACACCGGGCACACCCGTAAGTGTTCCTCTTCTCACTCCAAGATCCATTTTGAGGGTTTTTCTGCTGATGGTCCCAGTAGTAAGATGGTTCCGTATTTGTCGATTTGTGAATTTTACTTTTTATTTCTAGTCCCGGGGGGGGGGGGGGGGGAAAGTAACCAAAAAAAAAAAAAAACGGGGGAGGGGGGGGGGGACAGGCAGGCTGAAATGCAGAGAAAACCAGGACAGAATCTACTGCCCCCCCCCCCCCCCCCAACCCCGCACCCTTTCCAAATCATGCCTCGTACTTCACACGGGGAATTAGTTCACCATGATTAAATCCACATCTCCCCGGACAATGCAGTAATAGATTCATTGTCAAAGCCTCCGCTGATCTACTCAGATGGAAGAATTGAATGTGACAGGAGACAAAGGCAGGTGCAAACTTGGAAAAAGCGCGAATGATACAGTGTGGTTGACAAACTAGCACAGTCCTGGATCTAAATGGAGTGGACATTTCAGCCCGCCCGACTTTTGTCCAGATTTGCGCTCAATCAAACAGGTAAACATACGTGAAGTGAGGGTTGGATGTTGGAGCAACAGTGGGCCGGTTCTCTTGTGAGTTTGGGAGCTCCCCCCCCCCCGCCCCCCCCCTCCGCTGGTACACGTGTCTTTCACTCATCCGCACTTTTCCTCAAGTATTCACATTTCATTCATTCATTCATTCATTCATTCATTCATTCATTCATTCATTCATTGTTCACTCATTCATTCATCAATTCCTTCACTGATTCATTCATTCACTCTCCTATTCATTCACTCACTCACTCACTCACTCAGTCACGCACTCACTCATTCACTTACTCACTCTCTCGCTCGCTCTCTCCCATCCTCACTTACTCACTCACTCACTCACTCACTCGCTGACACACTCACTCACTTATTCACTCACTCACTCACTCACTTGCTCGCACTCTCCCATCCTCACTCACTCACTCACTCACTCATTCACTCACTCTCTCACTCATTCATTTGTGTTTATTTAACTTAATTATCAGTTCATCAAATCACGCCATTAACTCTTGAACATTTAATTAGTTTTTAATTCCTACCTCCCCCCCCCCTTTTTTTCCCCCAAATTCCACGTAAAACGAAAACTGCTGGTTGTAAATTTTCTTCTGTCTGTAATTAACATGGCAAATTTCCCACCTTGTGCAGTTTTTTGCTCCCCGACTTTTTTCCCTTCTGCATTAATTCACGTCAAATGTCAACATGGATGCTATTTTTGTTCATCACTAGACAATCTGTGTTGTGTCTGCCATTAATTAACTTTACCTGTAACTTGTCTAGTAAATATATCTTTCCAAAAATTGCTTTTTTTGGTTTATTTGTTGTTCCTGTTGTTTTGTTTTCAGAAAGGGGTGAGGGGTGAGTGGGTGGGTGGGGGGGGGGGGGGGAGGTGGGTGGAGGGGGGACAGGAGTTCAAACCAAACGGTGTTTCTCAAGGTGGGGCTCACGCAATGGGGGCGTGGCAATTTGGTGGGGCGTGTGGGACTTCAGAATGGGGGCATGGGGATTTTTCATAGAAATCTGAATTCCACAGTGAATTTTAACTTCACTCTATAGATAAACCTTTTTGTTGTTGTTGTTGTTTATGTCAAATTGGTGGTTTCTCTGTTTAGCTCGGATAAAAACATGGAACTTCACAGATGCAGGCAGTTTATATTGAGGTCCATTTATTTCAGTTATTTTCAATGGTAAATACGAAACTAAATCAGGCTAGTGGCCTGTATTGAAGAGCTAGTAATGGAATGCTAAAACCTGTAACTGACGGAGCGGTAAAGGCTTAACAGCAACGCAATTTCTGTATTGAAAGGGTTCAAGGAAACGGTGGCGTAAAGTGGGGTGGGGATGAGCTGGATGGGGGTTGGGGACGATTGTTGAGATTTTGTCACTTGGTGTCACTGCGTTGTTTGAAGTTAACTGAGAGAGGGGGTGAGATTGTGTCACTTAGTGTCACTGCGTTGTTTGAAGTTAACTGAGAGAGGGGGTGAGATTGTGTCACTTAGTGTCACTGCGTTGTTTGAAGTTAACTGAGAGAGGGGGTGAGATTGTGTCACTTAGTGTCAATGCGTTGTTTGAAGCTAACTGAGAGAGGGGGTGAGATTTTGTCACTTAGTGTCACTGCGTTGTTTGAAGTTAACTGAGAGAGGGGGTGAGATTGTGTCACTTAGTGTCAATGCGTTGTTTGAAGTTAACTGAGAGAGGGGGTGAGATTTTGTCACTTAGTGTCACTGCGTTGTTTGAAGTTAACTGAGAGAGGGGGTGAGATTTTGTCACTTAGTGTCACTGCGTTGTTTGAAGTTAACTGAGAGAGGGGGTGAGATTGTGTCACTTAGTGTCACTGCGTTGTTTGAAGTTAACTGAGAGAGGGGGTGAGATTGTGTCACTTAGTGTCAATGCGTTGTTTGAAGTTAACTGAGAGAGGGGGTGAGATTTTGTCACTTAGTGTCACTGCGTTGTTTGAAGTTAACTGAGAGAGGGGGTGAGATTGTGTCACTTAGTGTCACTGCGTTGTTTGAAGTTAACTGAGAGAGGGGGTGAGATTTTGTCACTTAGTGTCACTGCGTTGTTTGAAGTTAACTGAGAGAGGGGGTGAGATTGTGTCACTTAGTGTCACTGCGTTGTTTGAAGTTAACTGAGAGAGGGGGTGAGATTGTGTCACTTAGTGTCACTGCGTTGTTTGAAGTTAACTGAGAGAGGGGGTGAGATTGTGTCACTTAGTGTCACTGCGTTGTTTGAAGTTAACTGAGAGAGGGGGTGAGATTTTGTCACTTAGTGTCAATGCGTTGTTTGAAGTTAACTGAGAGAGGGGGTGAGATTTTGTCACTTAGTGTCACTACGTTGTTTGAAGTTAACTGAGAGAGGGGGTGAGATTGTGTCACTTAGTGTCACTGCGTTGTTTGAAGTTAACTGAGAGAGGGGGTGAGATTTTGTCACTTAGTGTCACTGCGTTGTTTGAAGTTAACTGAGAGAGGGTGTGAGATTGTGTCACTTAGTGTCACTGCGTTGTTTGAAGTTAACTGAGAGAGGGGGTGAGATTTTGTCACTTAGTGTCACTGCGTTGTTTGAAGTTAACTGAGAGAGGGGGTGAGATTGTGTCACTTAGTGTCACTGCGTTGTTTGAAGTTAACTGAGAGAGGGGGTGAGATTTTGTCACTTAGTGTCACTGCGTTGTTTGAAGTTAACTGAGAGAGGGGGTGAGATTTTGTCACTTAGTGTCACTGCGTTGTTTGAAGTTAACTGAGAGAGGGGGTGAGATTTTGTCACTTAGTGTCACTGCGTTGTTTGAAGTTAACTGAGAGAGGGGGTGAGATTTTGTCACTTAGTGTCACTGCGTTGTTTGAAGTTAACTGAGAGAGGGGGTGAGATTGTGTCACTTAGTGTCACTGCGTTGTTTGAAGTTAACTGAGAGAGGGGGTGAGATTTTGTCACTTAGTGTCACTGCGTTGTTTGAAGTTAACTGAGAGAGGGGGTGAGATTGTGTCACTTAGTGTCACTGCGTTGTTTGAAGTTAACTGAGAGAGGGGGTGAGATTTTGTCACTTGGTGTCACTGCGTTGTTTGAAGTTAACTGAGAGAGGGGGTGAGATTGTGTCACTTAGTGTCACTGCGTTGTTTGAAGTTACCTGAGAGAGGGGGTGAGATTGTGTCACTTAGTGTCACTGCGTTGTTTGAAGTTAACTGAGAGAGGGGGTGAGATTTTGTCACTTAGTGTCACTGCGTTGTTTGAAGTTAACTGAGAGAGGGGGTGAGATTGTGTCACTTAGTGTCACTGCGTTGTTTGAAGCTAACTGAGAGAGGGGGTGAGATTTTGTCACTTAGTGTGACTGCGTTGTTTGAAGTTAACTGAGAGAGGGGGTGAGATTGTGTCACTTAGTGTCACTGCGTAGTTTGAAGTTAACTGAGAGAGGGGGTGAGATTGTGTCACTTAGTGTCACTGCGTTGTTTGAAGTTAACTGAGAGAGGGGGTGAGATTGTGTCACTTAGTGTCACTGCGTTGTTTGAAGTTAACTGAGAGAGGGGGTGAGATTGTGTCACTTAGTGTCACTGCGTTGTTTGAAGTTAACTGAGAGAGGGGGTGAGATTTTGTCACTTAGTGTCAATGCGTTGTTTGAAGTTAACTGAGAGAGGGGGTGAGATTTTGTCACTTAGTGTCACTACGTTGTTTGAAGTTAACTGAGAGAGGGGGTGAGATTGTGTCACTTAGTGTCACTGCGTTGTTTGAAGTTAACTGAGAGAGGGGGTGAGATTTTGTCACTTAGTGTCACTGCGTTGTTTGAAGTTAACTGAGAGAGGGTGTGAGATTGTGTCACTTAGTGTCACTGCGTTGTTTGAAGTTAACTGAGAGAGGGGGTGAGATTTTGTCACTTAGTGTCACTGCGTTGTTTGAAGTTAACTGAGAGAGGGGGTGAGATTGTGTCACTTAGTGTCACTGCGTTGTTTGAAGTTAACTGAGAGAGGGGGTGAGATTTTGTCACTTAGTGTCACTGCGTTGTTTGAAGTTAACTGAGAGAGGGGGTGAGATTTTGTCACTTAGTGTCACTGCGTTGTTTGAAGTTAACTGAGAGAGGGGGTGAGATTTTGTCACTTAGTGTCACTGCGTTGTTTGAAGTTAACTGAGAGAGGGGGTGAGATTTTGTCACTTAGTGTCACTGCGTTGTTTGAAGTTAACTGAGAGAGGGGGTGAGATTTTGTCACTTAGTGTGACTGCGTTGTTTGAAGTTAACTGAGAGAGGGGGTGAGATTGTGTCACTTAGTGTCACTGCGTAGTTTGAAGTTAACTGAGAGAGGGGGTGAGATTGTGTCACTTAGTGTCAATGCGTTGTTTGAAGTTAACTGAGAAAGGGGGTGGGAGCTGACAGGTACGGTCAGGAAAAACAGAGGAGGGGTGAGACAACGATAAAGTTTGTACCTGGCTCCCAACGTTCCCGTTTTTTTTACTAGGTATTTTTGTATGAAATAGTTCAGATCTTAAGAAAAGTCTATAGCTCACACTAGACGTAACAGATAGTTTAGACTTGTCAAATCCGGCTTCGGATTCCCTACATTTTTCTTCCAATCGTAAACAAGCTTGAAATAAAATGTAATATCTTTTCTTTTCATCAGCTGGTGCTAAAATTGCGAAATAGCGTTGTGTTTACTGAAATAAAATTCAAAAGCAGTAGACATACACCAGATAAGATCAAAATACAATACTGACAATGTGGCAGTAAAACAAAATCCAAACTCGTGATTCACACAAGTGCCAGGGAAGTGTCAGCAAGGCGGGCCAAGACAATAATAATAAAAAAGTTCCTGTTTTTATGCCATAAGGGATATTCATACCTTGAAAAGCAATCCTAGAGTTCCCAGTGTGTGCTAGCACCTGTTTCCTGTCATATCATCGTCAATTCTAATCTCTTGACAGGCAAAAAGTTCACGCATAAGTCCGGATGTGATAAAAATGTACAACACAGGAGATCAGGGAAGATTTTGAGCAATGTTTCTGTCACAGGGTCGAATATATACTGAAAGAAAGGACGGAGAGAGAGAGAGAGAGAGAGAGAGAGAGAGAGAGAGAGAGAGAGAGAGAGAGAGAGAGAGAGAGAGAGAGAGAGACAGACAGACAGAGAGAGAGAGAGAGGGAGAGAGAGAGAGAGACAGAGAGAGACAGAGAGAGAGAGAGAAAGAAACAGAGGGAGAGAGAGCGAGAAAGAAAGAGAGGGACAGAAAGAGACAGAAGGAGGGAGAGACAGAGAGAGAGAGACAGAAAGAGACAGAAGGAGGGAGACACACGGTCACAGAGAGAGAGAGAGAGAGAGAGATAGAAAGAGAGAGAGAGGAGAGAGAGAGAGAGAAAGAGAGAAAAGCAGGGTTCGGACAGGGGAGGGGCCCAAAAGTCAGTCTGTGGGGGGAGGCAGGGGGAGCACTTTGGTATCAGATGGTAAAGACAACGGCAAAATCGGGCCAAACATGGGCGGAAACTACTTTTGATATATCAATGCTAAAGGAGAAAGAATACCTCACAGAGCGACATCTTTTGTACAGTTTCTTGGCTATTTTGCTGGTAGTCCTGGCTGTAGAGTTCACATGTTGAAATGGACATTGCTGGGGCCAAGCCACACTGGTCATGTTTTCATTATAATATCAGGATTGGATTTTTAAAAAAAATAAACATTTGGCACTGCATTTTGATGCTTCATAAAATCTTGTGTGTATGATTGTGTATGTGTGTGTGCGTGCGTGTATAATTATGTGTGTGTGATGGGGGGGGGGGGGGTGGGGAGGGAGTTTGAGTTTGGACAAAGCACTTTGACTCCATAATGGTCATTCAATCTGTGCTAAAACAATCAGTTGGATAGACAGAATGTTACAGAATGATAGGACAGAAGGAAACCCTACCAGGACTTTCTTGCACGTCTTACAATATTGCATAAACAGAAACCGTTTGCTTTTTGTGCAAAAATCAAGAAACGCGTTAAAATGTGTCCCATGGCCCACGCTGTGAAGACCCTTTCTAACAGTTGTTAATGTTTTCAAAAGACGCCTTCATTTTCTAGAGCATCCAGCCTAAACTGTTGTCCTTCTGCTCTCCTAGTGTTTATCAGTTTTAACATCTAACATTCCCACACAATACAGTCGTTATCCACTCATAAATCTGTCAACGTTTATATAATTAGATAATAAATTCTCCATTATCATTTTGCTGACACATGCAAGTTTTATAAATAAACATCAATCAGTGGAGATCTTCACTCTATTCGGATCACCCATGGCGTTGTCATTCTTAATGGGTCTTGGAGCTTTTGGCACGATTTTGGCGATGATGCTGATAACAATTTTGTCTCATCTTTACTCTTTTTTGATTAATTGTCTTAACTAGACATTTTCTTAAGATTTATTCATTCAGTCTTGTTTTGAAACAATATTTGTATTCGCATACGAAAGCAATTTCATGTTCGTGGTTGGACCTCTAGTACACTTTCAAACTTCAGCGACATTTTTGAACAAATAGGCCCCGACTCTGCCACATTACGTACACTGTAATGAGCCTGTTATTGATTAAGTATGTGTAATGATATGTCGTCCTGGGTACGACGTTAAACTGCATCCGTTAGAGGAAGCAGAAAGAGAGGCAGACAGAAGAAAAAATGGGCGGATAACATCTCAGAGTGGACAGGCAAGCCCTTTGCAGAGACCCAGGCCCTCACCCAGGACAGAGAGAAGTGGAGGAAGGAGGTGTACAGTGCACCAAGGCGGCGCCCCGACGACACCGCAAGGAGTTAAGGGCCACGACGACGAGTGGTCGGGACTAACCGGTTCACCCATCAAGTTCACTTGATGAGGAAGGTAGTGGAACCCTGCAAGAATTAACAACAAAACTTGTCAACGGGCGGATGATCCCAGGAGGGACAACGGCCATCCACTGACCCCCCCCCCTCCCCCAAACCAGTTTGTATGAAGAAAACACACCAGGTAAGGCAACTGATGATGATGGTGATGATGATGATGATGATGATGAATGACAAGTAAGATGTGTCTACCACCACATGACATGACTTGTGTGCTCTTAAACACTCTATGAAAGTGAATGTGCCTCATGGGATAACCAAGTGAGTCTTCTCCTCTCTCGCCTTGTCTTATCTTAAAAAGACAGTATTGTACGACCCACCGCCCCCCCCCCCCCGCCCCCCAACCTAAAATTAAAAAAAAACAAAACCCGCTACTCCCGCTTTATTTTTTTCGTCCAGTGAGCATTTTGTGGCGCCCAGATGAAATTATTAGTGGTGCAAACGTGTAAGCCGCTAGCCGGAAAGAAAGACTGTTCATGCTTTATTAATTAAGATGACAAAAAGGGACTTTGTCGTAACTCGGCGCATACTTGAGGTTATTTTTTTCTTTTTTCCCACGTACCGCGGCATTCATCATTGTTTGCTAGTGGACAACTTTCATAATAAGACCTTCATAGGTGAACCATGCAGATTGAAATATACAGCCGTTGTCTCGTGACTCCTAGTCAAATCCAAATCCAGACTTAAATCCAGCAATACTAGCATGGTCACACCCACGGCGCTTATTCATCACCAACATCATCACCATCATCATTGTCACGAGTGGAGTGAGTGCAATTAAGGGGATTGCTACAGAGCGGGTGTAGAGTAAGAAGGGCTCACGGCAGACAGGTAGGGAAAGACGTGAAAGGAAGAGAGTAAAATTAACGCACGAAGACAAGTAAGGAAAGCGTGCATGTTATGAGTGGTGGGGGTCTGAATGAGGCGAAAGCGCTGTATTACTATCACTGCAAGTTAGAAGGTCCTACTGAACGGACGCTAGTAAGAGCCCAGCGGGCGGACATAAGGGGAGCAGTCGAGAGACCAGTGAGAGAGTTTTCCAGTGATGACTGGTAGGTAGAACGTTGATTGATAATTATGATTGATGTATTATATTATATTCGTCTATTACCATGATGTAAATAAGTATATGTGAGGAATGTGGAAGTCCTTGATATTGGATATAGCAATGTGCGCCATGAGCGATAGATGAAAGTGAGTTCATGGATTTGTAGCGCGAGTGAGTAGTGTGTACTCCGATGGAGGTGTGTTACCGTAAGATGTGTGGTGAGTGAAAGGTGAACTAGTGTGTGTACGCTTCATAGGTTGTAAGGAGAGGTGGAGTGAATAGAAATGGTAGGGTATTATACCAATGTAATGTTATTCTTGTAGGTGCCGAGGTCGGGCCAAAGAGCGCCGCGTACGGTGATAGGCCAGCATAGGGCCGGAGGCCACACATAGGCCAGAAGTGAGGCTGTCAGTGCAGGACAGTAGAGGCACATAAAGTCGTGGCAGTCAGGCCACGGACAGGGACGTAGATATGAGCGTGAATGTGATAATGTACTATTGCCATGTTGATGGGCTAGGAACTAATAATGTACTATTGCCATGTTGAGGGGCTATTGAAATGATAATGTGTTATTGCCCTGCTGAGGTGCTAGGGGAATGCTAAGGTGTATGACAATAGGAAGGTGATATTGAGAGACTGCGGTGCCAGTGAATTATTAATGTGCTATTAAGACCCTGAGGGGAGAGGCTGAGGCCGAAGTGCCTTTAGGAGTAACTACCGGGTTGTGGATCCGAGGGAGAGTGCGTGTGAGAATAAGGCCGTTGTACGGCAGTTAATTTCAATAATATAATGTATGTAATTGCGCTATTATCTGTATAATTATGTTTAATAAATGTGTGAGTCTGATGGATTGTTCTGTTAAGTGTTAAACTTGTTTGTTCGTGATTGTTGTCCTGTCATAACTTATTACATCTCCCAGTCTGGGATTTGTGACAATCATCATCATTATCATCATCATCTCATAAGCTCACCACTGTCTACAACCACACCACAACCCCAGCACACCAACAACTTCTACGCCCGCACCACTAGACACTTGAAACACAGATGTATATTGCTTCCAATTTCTTATCAACCTCCTACAAAAATACACGGTGAAAAAAAAACCAAACCTGTTAAAATGGCGCCATCCACCTGATTCTGTAGAGTTTTTCTCTGGCTTTTTATCACCGGAAAGGTTGGAGTTTTTTTTTCGAAGGGAATGGGGGGTGGGGGGGGGGTGAGGATAATGAGATGTGAAATTGTAAAATACGAAAATAGAAACGTCTTATGAGAAATTGTATGAGAATATAAATTTGACAGATAAACAGAGATAAAATTATGAAAAAAAAACAAACAAAAAAAACACCGACGATATCTGAGAGAAATTGACTACAGGAAAAAACAACAGACAGGACAAAACCCAATAAATACATATAAATTTATGAAAGGCAATAGAGTACAAGGGGAAAATTTCAAGTGGAAAGGGAAAGAGAGGGATAGAGAGACAGAGATGGGGAGAGAGAGAGAGAAAGAGATAGGGCGAGAGAAAGGAAGGGAGAGAAAGTGAGACAAAGATAGACAGACAGACAGACAGACAGACAAACAGACAGACAGGCAGATAGATAGATAGACAGACAGACAGACAGACAGACAGACAGACAGACAGACAGACAGACAGACAGACAGACAGACAGATAGATAGATAGATAGATAGATAGATAGATAGATAGATAGATAGATAGATAGATAGATAGATAGAGGGGAAAGAGTGCACTGCGGGGTCATCAAACAAAACATAATATAATACAGTCATTAAAACGTTCACAAATAATCCTTTCGCGAGATGAGCGACTGTTAGAATGATGGTCCACGTCACGCCAAGCGTCATTTCATCAGACATCTCTCAAAATGTGAGGTACAAGTTTAGTTCGCAGCGCGTTATGTATGATCTAACTACAACGCTCTCACTCAAATAATAACTGTACATTTTCTATGTTTAAGATGTGAATAAACAGTCGGTGCAGAAAGTGTGTATCTAATATTTAGAACAATTTTGTCCTGATACATACACAGTTCATGCAAAACACCTGGCTAGAACGTTCCCAGCACTTACAGCAATGAGTTGGTGGAGATTGAGACGCTGCAGGAAATAATTCCACCACTAAAAGCTGGAACTGGAAAGTTCTTCATTTTGTGCCAACTTTTTTGGTTCCCTGAGGTTAAAATCTACATTGCCAGATTGGCGGTTTCTGGAAACGTCCCGAATGCAGTGGTTACTGGAGAATGGGGTTGTTGGGGGGAGGGGGGGGGAGGGGGGGGGGTAGGGGTAGTTGTGGTGGCAAGAATGGCAAGGATGGCAAGGAGGAAGCGAGAGAAAAGACAGAAACCACAGAAAAAAAATAGGAGAAAAAGAAAGAAACAAAGATAAAAGCGAGAAATATGTATATAAAGAGAGAGGGAGGGAGTGGAAGACAGAGAGAGAGAGAGAGGGAGGGAGTGGAAGACAGAGAGAGAGAGAGAGGGAGGGAGTGGAAGACACAGAGAGAGAGAGAGGGGGAGGGAGTGGAAGACACAGAGAGAGAGAGAGGGAGGGAGTGGAAGACAGAGAGAGAGAGAGGGAGGGAGTGGAAGACAGAGAGAGAGAGAGAGAGGGAGGGAGTGGAAGACAGAGAGAGAGAGAGAGGGAGGGAGTGGAAGACACAGAGAGAGAGAGAGGGAGGGAGTGGAAGACAGAGAGAGAGAGAGAGGGAGGGAGTGGAAGACAGAGAGAGAGAGAGAGGGAGGGAGTGGAAGACATAGAGAGAGAGAGGGGGAGGGAGTGGAAGACACAGAGAGAGAGAGAGGGAGGGAGTGGAAGACAGAGAGAGAGAGAGAGAGGGAGGGAGTGGAAGACAGAGAGAGAGAGAGAGAGAGAGAGAGGGAGGGAGTGGAAGACACAGAGAGAGAGAGAGAGAGAGAGGTGGGAGTGGAAGACACAGAGAGAGAGAGAGAGAGGGTGGGAGTGGAAGACACAGAGAGAGAGAGAGAGGGAGGGAGTGGAAGACAGAGAGAGAGAGAGAGGGAGGGAGTGGAAGACAGAGAGAGAGAGAGAGAGAGAGGGAGGGAGTCGAAGACACAGAGAGAGAGAGAGGGAGGGAGTGGAAGACAGAGAGAGAGAGAGAGAGGGAGGGAGTGGAAGACACAGAGAGAGAGAGAGGGAGGGAGTGGAAGACACAGAGAGAGAGAGAGAGAGAGGGAGGGAGTGGAAGACACAGAGAGAGAGAGAGAGGGTGGGAGTGGAAGACACAGAGAGAGAGAGAGAGAGAGAGAGGGGGTGGGAGTGGAAGACACAGAGAGAGAGAGAGTGGGAGTGGAAGACACAGAGAGAGAGAGAGTGGGAGTGGAAGACACAGAGAGAGAGAGAGTGGGAGTGGAAGACACAGAGAGAGAGAGAGTGGGAGTGGAAGACACAGAGAGAGAGAGGGTGGGAGTGGAAGACAGAGAGAGAGAGAGGGTGGGAGTGGAAGACACAGAGAGAGAGAGAGGGAGGGAGTGGAAGACAGAGAGAGAGAGAGAGAGGGTGGGAGTGGAAGACAGAGAGAGAAAGAGAGAGGGTGGGAGTGGAAGACAGAGAGAGAGAGAGAGAGAGGGTGGGAGTGGAAGACAGAGAGAGAGAGAGAGAGAGGGTGGGAGTGGAAGACAGAGAGAGAGAGAGAGAGGGTGGGAGTGGAAGACAGAGAGAGAGAGAGAGGGTGGGAGTGGAAGACAGAGAGAGAGAGAGAGAGAGGTGGGAGTGGAAGACAGAGAGAGAGAGAGAGAGAGAGAGGGTGGGAGTGGAAGACAGAGAGAGAGAGAGAGAGAGGGTGGGAGTGGAAGACAGAGAGAGAGAGAGAGAGAGAGAGGGTGGGAGTGGAAGACAGAGAGAGAGAGAGAGAGAGAGAGAGAGGGTGGGAGTGGAAGACAGAGAGAGAGAGAGAGAGAGAGAGAGAGAGGAGGCAAGGAAGAAAAATAAAAAGAGACTGACAGAAAGAGAGACAAAAGTGTAAAGGAACGAAGGAAAGAAGGACATACAGAAAAAGATTTTAAAAATGAGAAAGAAAGAAATAAAAAGACCAAGAAAGAAAAAAAAAGGGGGGGGGAGGAATAAAGGAGTGAAAGAAAGAAAAAGTTGAAAGACAGTGAGAAACAACAGTAAAACCTACATCACTGGGAGTTACGTGCCAGTCTGCCCGGACAACACCTTCACCATGGATTCAGCAAATGTCCCAATGACACAAACATGGCATAATGGAAGTATCTGACACATCCACGAAATAAAATCGTCTTGCAGAAATGCAGATTGTAGCTGTGTATAAATCAGTCGACGTTATTAAATTGTGACATACAGAAACATGTCACACACAACGAATTAATGTCATGTAAATTATGCAGCTCTGATATCTGATCTAGCGACAAACCACATTTTCCCTGAGATTTTGTCACAATTTTCATGTAGATTAGGCAATTTGTATTGTCGGCTTTTCTGTCAGTGAATCTGAAAACTGTTTAGGAAGGGGGTTTGGGGGGGGGGGGGTGAGAGGCACAAGTTGGTTAGGCACCCTGCCTCCAAAGGGTAGCGCATCAACCATTTTTGTCTTACCAAGATCTGTATCCATAAGGGAACCCCACAAGTTTAATCTTTGCACTGAGCTGGCCTGCGGATTGGAGACGTTCCTATAGCTGTTGGAAAAGAATAGACAGGTGCATTGCATAATCCTTCTAGCATTTCAATGGAGGATCACAGGACGAGCAAATAGGTTGAGGAAAACCCCTGAAAGCGCCACTGATTTTCCGAGCGTGTATCAGAGGGGGGCGCGCCTTAGCGTCTTGGGTAGTTTTCCACGATACTACGTTGATGTAAGTTCAACTACTGTTGAATTGTTTCAGCTACATCAATTAAAATTGTGATATTGACCGCTGGGCATCCCTTCCACCAACCGCAACCTTCACGGGAGTTGAATTTGCGAGCTGGCACAGATTTTTTTTCAGGGGATGGGGGTGCATGGCGACTGAGATAGAATGCGCACTTGCAGATATTGGCTATAATCCCCCTCAAAAAAGAATTTTGAAAAAACTCTTACAAGAAGCTACGTCGCTTTGATACGGCTCTTCGGCCGCGGAAATTCTGGTCTAACCCTTCAAATTTACGGCCACTGAGGTGGTGGACAATCGGAGGGTCACTTGCTGAACAGCACTGACGAGGGTTATCTCTTTTAGGCAATACATTACTAGCCATTAGTCATTTCGGGACATTCATTCTCTGGGCCGTGGACCAAACAAAAATAAACAAAAGGAAGGAAATAAAAGAGAAGTTCAAACTACAAGGGATCTATAAATCGTCGAGTATTTTCCATATTGTTGTATGTGCATTTTTATCTTTTCGAGAAAATGAGGATTGAACGTTTGAAGTGTTGTGTAAAATCGGGGGTTTGTTCAATACGTTTCAAAACCGAAACTTGCACAAAAAAGCCTACGAAAAATACATCCATATGACACTTAATACATAACAAAATTAGGAGTGAGAGAACCACTTTCACTACAGCACCCCATAAATCGACAAAATGTCGTATGCAACATAAAATACCCCTCGAAATATAAAAGGCTGCATAATCTCAGTATAATTTACTGATTCACTCAGATCTAAAAACAAGAACAAGCAAAAACGAAACAAATAAAAGAGAAGTTCAAACTACAAGAGATTTACAAACATAAAAATCTGCATAATCTCAGTAGAATTTCTTGATTCACATCGTTCTAAAAACAAGAACCAACAAAACGAAACAAGTAAAACAGAAGTTCAAAGTGCAAGAGATTAAAAAAATACCAAAAAAAACTAATATAATTTCTTGATCCTTTCGGTTCTGTAGCTTTTCACAGTATCCCCTCGTGAAGACGTAAATCTCCAAATAACCCTTTAATAATAATTAATTCTAAATCATCTAAATCCGTAGTTATACCGTGCTCAGATTTTCCTCTTAGATCAGATAAAATAGGAATAAAAGCACAAAAAAATTTTTAAATAATGGATGGTTTTTCTTGCCTCCATTCAGTGTTGAACGAATGGCCAGAAGTAACGGGACCTTGAACAAAAAGGCCTATAACTACGTGAATTCACCGGTCACGGACTGTAAACACAGCAGTGGGTTATGATTTCTCTGAACAATAACGCAATCCCATTTAGCCCCGTGTCGTGAAACTAAGAGTAAATGCCATAATGACATTACACCTTACGCTATAACTCTAGTTCTTTTGTCTGTCCTGGGGTGTTAATGTACTGTGACATTGGCAAATATTTTGTGTACGTACTCAGTGAACGTAATTCTGTCATGCTCTATTGGTTTCAGTGAACATTAACTTGTGGGTCGACCCGACAAAACCGGGCTAAAGATTTTTTTATATTTTTTATACATGTATTTCATTTAATTTTTTTTCCCTTGTGAAAGAGTAGTATTTTCTGAGCTTACTGTTTTTATTGGAGCTTAATATCTCAGTTCTGAGCAACCGTGTGCATTTTTGAAGTGGAAAGTGGTGAGAATTGTGTTTTGAGGAAATTGTTCTTGAAGTGTAGCACTCAATCTTAACAATATAATATATATATATTTAGGTAAGTCTCGTTATACACTGTTAATGATATTTTCGACATCGATTATGCGGGACAAGTGTGTGCTTGAGTGCGTGCGCGTGTGTGAGTGAGTGCGCATACGTGTATGCGTAAGCATGCGTCCGTGAAAGCGGAAGTATGTTTGTGTGTGTGTGTGTGTGTGTGTGTGTAGCCTGGCTTGAAGTAATTAGCGGTGGATGAAGAGGGTTAATGAAATGACACTAAAGAAAGTAATTATCGTCTTAACTCTCCTTGAGTGTCTTAAAAAAAACTATTTACTTATTTTGTGTGTGTACAGGTCATGATGACTTTTCAAGTCTGGCTTACTGCTCGCTGTCTGCCACTGATGTTTGTTTTGACAGGTGAAAAATTAGGGAATAAACAAAACAAAACAATGTTCGATAATGTTTGTTTACAAAACAACAAAACGAAGGATCTGAAGCCGACTCGCGGATTATCTTTGTACCCCTGGACTGGGAGGGGAAGGGGGCATTCTGACCTACCTGGTTCGCAGGTTTGTAAACTTTAATACAGCGGAAGGCTGTCGGCAGGGAGGATGCGGCCTGATTTAATTAGTATGAATGTTAACTGATACCGATCTGACAGTGGAGAGAGAGAGTGCGAATGATGAGAATAGCCCAGGTCACACTGATCTGAGATGAGTCTTGAGCTAGAGTGGGCGTCTGATTGTGTCAAGGTAGCGACCTGTCTAACCTGCAGTTTACCTCACAGTTTCTGCTCCCTCAGCACTACTAGCTCAACAAGTTGTTGTTTTTGTTGCAGATGTTTGTTGTTGTTATTGTTGTTAATGTTGTTTTTTTTGTCTGTTCCGATGGTTGGTTATTCTATCTCTACATCAGCACCATTTGAAAAGATCACTAACTTGTAAAGTGTTTGCAGTTAAGCTTTTAAAAGTCTCAGTACAGCTTTGTAACTTAAATCTGCTCCCAGTGGTGAGATACCTTCACGAATTTTGTAGGTAGGAACGTTAGAGTACACTTTTTCGTGGCATCTTACATGGCCTTGTCGATTTTTGTAGAAAGTGAAGATAGAATAAAGCAGTACCAGGGCTCATTTTCCATGTAGTATACAAGTTTCAATAGTATTTGTAGTTGAGCCAGTTATTTTTTATATTATTTCATTTTATTATTTTCTTTCCATTTTCCGTTATGTCTTTGCTGTGCTAAAAGTCAGTGTTGCACTTGCTATTGTCTCTCTCACCCTTCCGTTTCCAAACTGTTACTTAATTACAACGTCTTTGGTGATGTTCGCTTAATCTCTCACTTCGTGCTTTCTCTACCTTTTCTGTTGTTGTTTTTATTTCCTCCATCCTCCAGATCTCCCCAAATCCAGCCTTCCTTTGACCTAAATCGCCTCCCTTACAACTGAAACATCTAAGGGGTAAGCCAGACGAGTGCTGGGGCAGGCCCCACACTGGTGGCTCACCAACGAATTATTATGTATCACACTATGCCGCTACTCACAACCCAGTCAGCCGCGGTGTGGGCAGTGAGTAGTGCTTTAGTGTGATGCAGAATAATCAGATGGCAAGCCACCAATCTGGGGCCTACGCCATACTTGGTCTGACTTACCCGTAAGTTAACCACTTCACTGTCACTAGATGGTAATGTGAAATGCAAAGACACTTTGAGGTCGGTACCAATATACCAATAATGTGTTCAGATTGCTTTTGTTATAGAGTATTGTTATAATACTTCATGTACAGGTTTCGAAAATCAGTTTTTTCTATTAGTATGGCAATATCTACGCATAACTGTATGCCAGTGTACTGTGGTCAAGCTTGGCCTGAACATTTCTGGCGGCTGGACAGTGAGAGGTTTACTTGGACACAGTTATGTCCACCGTCGCAATAAGACATAGTTCAAGGTAATTATGTCACGGTCTTTCGCCAAATTTTATTTTCTGACGTGGGCCCGCGGCGCATCTTGCGGTTTCTGAAGGAGGCCGAAATCTGCAAATTGATTTAACAGATTTTTATCATCTATATAAAAAAACAGAAAGGAAAAAAATTTCACTGCTGTGAGGAAGAAATGCCCAGACCTGAAAAAATTACATGTGAAAGATAGTTCTTTTTGCTACTATGTCTATTCCTTTGACATGAAAGCGAAGTATCGTAATTGTCGAGAATAGATTTAATTCATAAATGTTTCCACTGACTAAATTTTTGTGAGAGAGCAGTGAGTAATTTTTACAAACGTAATTATTGTGCGAGCCAGCATAACTTGGTCTCGTAAACAATTTGTTTTGAACCGTTTTTTTTATAATAGATAGACAGAAGATGTGGGGAAGGATAGACGGACAGCGTAGGTGTGCAGGGCTGAGCACTTTTTATATCTCGTGTTTTGAACTAGGTTTAGTAGAGAGGGAAGGGGTGAGTAGGAATTAAATGTTATTGAGACGTCGGTTGACGTACAGAAAATCCGTGATCCAGAGTAAAAGCTCGGGGTTTTGAACATGTTAAGAATTTATTACTATAAAATTACATTTTATTGTCTTGAGTGATTCGACCTTTGATGTCGACCCAAGGTCGTTGCGTAGGGCTGTTACTTAAAATAACTCAGTTCGGCAGCTGAGCTAGAAGTGGTTGCACCAATCACAATCCAGGAATTAGACGGTAAGCTGCAGATGCAGTCCAGTATTTAAGGCCATACAGAACTTAGTTCTGGGCCACATGTAGACAATCCATTTACGAGGTGGACGGCGAGCTCTCAGCCAGATGAGAAGTCATAGAGACGCAGCGATTGAGCTGATATGTACAGTGATGGAGCACTGTCAGAAATCTACGCTCCTGAGCCCAAGCCTACTTGTTTGAGCATT
Organism: Onchidella celtica; assembly: GCA_963931925.1. Classification (NCBI taxonomy): domain Eukaryota; kingdom Metazoa; phylum Mollusca; class Gastropoda; order Systellommatophora; family Onchidiidae; genus Onchidella; species Onchidella celtica. The sequence goes on from OZ007578.1 coordinate 50,224,418, forward strand.
AAACCCACAGCGCTAATATCAACAGCCCTCACATTGTGAGGGCCGAATGGTGAGCTAAAGATTTTAATTCCTTCCTGAATTTACAGCCACCTACACATGTAGACTGTTGACCAATACTGCCAGACCACATGCATTTCCCGCGACCACGTGTGAACTACACCAGAGCGCACCTGGCAGAGACGCTATATAAATATGTTTTAGTATGAAGAGAGATAGAACTTTAAACCTTACAGGATCCGTCGCCCTCGGGCGCGGATTCTTTTGAATGTAAATTTATTGTGACTTAGATAACTTCATATTACATGGCCTTAAGTACTTCATAGTTGCTCCTCAGCTTAGCTGAGCATTTTCAGTTGCTATTGTATTCGTTATCTATTGTATATTTTATCTTTGAATTTGTTAGATATATAAACTTTACAGTCTGTTACTCAAATTGATTTATTTAGTTTTTAGAGTGAAAGTTGTTTAATTGTTGTTTTTTTTTTGTGCTCGTGTGATTGTGAAGCGGACCTCTCGATCTATATTCCCCAAAATCCCGATCCGCGACAGTAATTTTGTAATAAATGAAAATAGGCCTAAAAACATCGAATAATGCTTTCTCCTCAACAATGATGGCCTCCCTCCTGCCTTTGTTTTGTTTCGACTTTAAACTTCGGGTTGCGTTTCAAAGTTAGAAGGCATGAGTTTCTGTGCCGTCTGCCTTATGCACGGGCCATGCGGGTGTTACTGTGGCAGTTGTGACTTGTTTTCTACCTAGATCTACATAATCTGTGTGTTAATTGTGTGTGTTGTTTTCTAGATAAAGATATTTCTCCCGGGCAGGGCCGGGTAACTCAGCTAGTATTTACACAATTCATTATTACAGACAGACATATTTCACAATACCAGCCCTTTCCCGTAAGATTCGTATTTAAAATTTTATTTGATCTTATTTAAAATAGTCAAAAAGATCAAAACTGACCCAAAGTAAGATATAATGGAAATACAACGAAAGGCGCCAAGTTGCCGTGATCGTTTCGAAGCGCCGTTAAACTCAAACTCAAACTCAGATTCGCGCAAGCTCACGTTTACCGTACTTCTGCACTGCCATGGGATTCCACAACTGCGCTTTTCTTTCCGTACATTCTTCTTCTTTGTCGCTTGCCCCATTAAACGTCAAAACAAACATCTCATCCAACAAGGTCACAGAAAACAGGGAGTTCATAGACCTTGACCTTTATGCATTCCAGATTAAACATCGCTAACCATTTATTACACAAGATTTTTGCCTCCCTATGTCTATCACATGTCGTATCTGCATAGTTTGACCGGAATCTGCACGTCAAGACGACAGGAGGAGATTGTAAAAGATACCCTTATTAAAGATGTCGACGACTGCCGTAGATAATCTGTGATTCTAAATGCCAACCACTGTCAGCATGTCGGGTGTCACAGGAATAATGTCGGAATATCTGCTCGCGTAACTCATACCGGGAGTACATTCTTTTTTAAATTTCTTTCGCCTGGTGTAGAGGTTCTCAACTATTTTGGCAGTGGGACCCATCAAATTGAGTATGCTTCACAGAAGTCGAGGTACAATGGAAAGTTGCATTGAGACCTTGGTGTCTGGTTCATTTTTGCACATGCAGAACTTGTACAGAATCTGTCCGTGGTAAACACCGGAGTGTCGTCATCAGCAGGAAGGGCTGAGATTCTTTGCATTTTGGTCATAAAAACACACCCCGCGCTGGCTTGCATAATCTACAATGATTTTGTGCAGTTGTTACTGTCAGGTGACAGACATGGAAACTGCGCAGGGAACATGATTGTCATGATTTGAAATGTTCGCAATAAATCGCTTAACATCTATTTCTGTCTGCGGGAAAACCGCAGAAAACGTGGACACCATAAATTCCCACGACAACGGAATGATCTTATTTCTTTTATAACCAGGGCAACATTCCTTCCCTCACCCCCCCCCCCACCCCATTCCCCTTCTCCCCCCCCCCTCCCGAGCTGCTCAACATCTGCAAAGATTTTTCCACAAGTATTATTGCCACATGGTAGTATGCGACATCTTGCTGATTTTGAGGTTTTGACATGAAAGTGGTTCTGTCACTCCTAATTTCATTATGTATAAGTGTCTTTCAAATCGGTTAAAAATATTTGGGGATATGACATTGTGTTATGAGTTTTAGCCCTTTTGCCGACCAAACTTCAATCCTCATTTTCTCGAAAAGACAAAAATGCACATACAACATTATGCCAAATGCTGCACGATTTTTTAAAACTTTAGACTCGTAGGGTTTCATAATTTTCTGTCATGTCGCTCTGTATGCAGATAAAACAAAAATCTAGATATGTAATGGTTAAACTCAACACAATCCTCATATGACAAGATACCATAATGTAAAGCAGACAAGTCCCAAATAAATACCTGAGCCGGATCGGAAATGAAAGAAAAATAAATCTTTTAGACAGACAAAAGTGTTGTCTGATCTGATAACCGCGCATCTATTTAAGATTTTCATAGTGTATGTTGTATCAGTCAAAAGAATCCACAGCGCGCAGAAGTTTCATAATGGAACTTTTAAATGTTATTCCTGTGACATTCGAAAACGTCCGATTCAATCATAGCCAGATCTGAGATAAGAAAATTAATGATAAATAATGTGTTATAACACACATAAAAAAGTGTGTATAATATATTCAATTTTTCAAATGGACGCACTCTTCCCCTCCCAGAAACACTGGACAGAGTCAAAGAATGGATTTTTAAAGCAATCACTCAACAGTGACCTGTAGGGACCTCTCTGACCTGTTGTGACCTGCCTAACACCTAAACCAGGTATGTACGTAATTTTCCCACGTCACGCACTGCTGCACCGAATAGATTCGAATACAGATAGATTATTTTTGGATTTATTTTACCTTTCCTGCCAATTGCCAGATGTTACGGAGATTAAAGCAAGCGTACAGAGACGGGACCAATAACTAAACAAACACCTTTGTATTCAAGTTTCAATGAATGGCTGAGCTTTGTCCACGTAAAGAGTTCAAATCCCGCCAAAATTTACACTTATTTTTAACTCAGATTTCCTATCTTGTAACATGCAATGTCCTTTACCTATTTCTTTCTGAATTGGCCGCCGCCAATAGACAAAAATCTGTCCATTCCCATGACTATCTCGGCACCGCCTAACTTGCCAGGTACACACACACAAAAGAGCTTTAAATTAAAGCCGTTTGGCTTTTCTTTTTTTTTTTTTTTAACTCTCCTGTAACAATAATCTCGTCCTATTATCCATCCAAATCGCTGCATTTTCATAACAACAATTCGGCTACAAATACCATGTCATATGATGCAGGATTATAATCTAATTTCCGTGTGAAACGCATGCAGACGACTCTCCCAACAGCAAAAGTTGCGTGTCCCAGGATAGCTCTATAGCTTAGATCTAACTTACTTCCTGGTCTGTGTTTGCAGGTATCTTCATGATCTCCTCCTGCTCTTCCCAGGCACTTACTCATTCTCTAACTTTTGTGTCTGTTTATCGGTATGTCTGAATAAGGTATTGACGTTATCCATCCATCCATCCATCCATCCATCCATCCATCCATCCTTCCTTCTTTCTTTCTTTCTTCCTTTCCTTCGTCCTTCCTTTCTTTCTCTGTCTGTCTGTCTGTCTGTCTGTCTGTCTGTCTGTCTGCCTGCCTGCCTGCCTGCCTGCCTGCCTGCCTGCCTGCCTGCCTGCCTGCCTGCCTGCCTGCCTGCCTGCCTGCCTGCCTGCCTGTCTACCTACCTACCTACCTACCTACCTACCTACCTACCTACCTACCCACCCACCCACCCACCCACCCACCCACCCATCCATCCATCCATCCATCCATCCACCCACCCACCCACCCACCCACCTACCCACCTACCCACCTACCCACCTACCTACCTACCTACCTACCTACCTACCTACCTACCTACCTACCTACCTACCTACCTACCTACCTACCTACCTACCTACCTACCTACCTACCTACCTACCTACCTACCTATCTATCTATCTATCTATCTATCTATCTATCTATCTATCTATCTATCTATCTATCTATCTATCTATCTATCTATCTACCTACCTACCTATCTACCTATCTGCCTATCTATCTATCTATCTATCTCTCTATCTATCTATCTACCTATCTACCTATCTACCTATCTACCTATCTACCTATCTACCTATCTATCTATCTATCTATCTATCTATCTATCTATCTATCTACCTATCTATCTATCTATCTATCTATCTATCTATCTATCTATCTGCCCACCTGCCTGTGCCTTCTGTCTGTCTGTCTGTCTATATATTCTATTTTTCAATGTTTTACTTTCAACGACACAGCCGAACAAAGTGCTGATATTGACATGTGATAAAAAAACAAACTTATCAATATAATATTAATAATGCAAAAATTAATAATAACAATAAAAATTAGAAAATTAAAATAGCAGCAACACCAACACCACCACCATGGCCATCAACAACAACAACAACAAAAGAAATCACCACCAACTCAGTAAACTACGGACAGCCTCCCTGAACCAGCAGTTTCCCATGTCTATCAATGCTACAACACAAACCCCAGGCAGCGCCCCCATGTCGGTTCTAACACTCAGACCAAGTCACAAATCAGTCCCAGTAACAAACGACCCGGCCTCACACATGTGGCGTAGAAATCCACTGCACGGCGTCCTCAGTTCGGCAGAAAATAAAACCTAATTCATCTCCACGGGACTGGTAGTGCAGTGAATATCACGAGTGATATATGAGAATCATTTGTTTGTTTGTTTTCTTGTTTGTTTGGATCCCCGCCGAGCCGTCGACGAGTGAGATAAGAATATAATTTAAGTCAGTTTTGTCGCCACCCCAAGTGAGAGTGAACTAGTGACCTCTCGCACTGCGGTAGGCGCGCTAATTACATAGTCACTGCCTCAGGAGTAGGAATCTTTCAAAATGAAGGACATTTTTTTCTCTCTTGTATGTGTGTGTATGTGTCTGTGTGCGTGTGTGCGTTATCGTTTTTCTGCTGAAAATGTTGAGTGCCGGTACCTTATGAGTACGACAAAAAGTGGCAGTTTATTTTTTCATGACTCAAAATCGCACTCATGTTATCGCACGTTTTGACAACCCTCTTCAAAGTCCACGCATATTGTACGGCTTTCGCCAGAACTTTCACAAAAATGCAAATCGGATTCAAAATGATCAAATAGATACTAAAATCAAAGATATTTGAAACAACGAGATGGGAGAGCTAGCGCTTTTAGCGTGCACAGATTTTGCACTGCCACCTAGCGGCCAATACGCAGAAGTAATGAACAATGCAGTGTTTTAAAGAGAGAGAGAGAGAGAGAGGGAAGATATTGGATTTTGTCCACTGTTCAGCTATCGCTGTAGGCCTTGATTGACGACACTTATTTTATAATTTTAACTTCAGTCGCTGTGGGGAAAACTCTGGCTATAATTTTTTTTTGTTTTTTTTTAGTCGCAGTAGCACTATAACAAAGTAGCCTCATTAATTTACCATTATATCAAGCATTCTTTTCATGCTGTGTGCCGATCAGCATGTAAACTATGTGCACGTTTTTTCTTTTAGAGGTGCAAAGAAGAGAGTGTCTCATCGTATCGTTTCCAGTATCTTTGATAAAAATTAATACACATTTCAATCTATAAAAGTGTTCCAAATATACACAAATGAGTACCAATGACACGCTTCAACATATTATGGAGATATAGATAATTATATAATTAGATATTATGGGCCACTGGTCGGCCTGTAGTTCAGGGTTAAACACTAAATATTCAGTAAGAACAAAAAATTAAAAATTTAAAAGTTGTTCTAGCACGCTGATGATGTTTACTTTTTCTCTCTCACACTTTTTACAGATTGTGCCACATAATCGTCCTTTAGAATGATAAGATCCTATCTCCACCTTTCGGCTGAAATGAGTTACACACTACACACTACTTCAACAGGCCTTCTCCACCGTGTGTCGAAGTATCATGCAGGTTCGATGTGTAATTTCTAAGTATAACCTGAAAAGAAAAAAAACAACAAAAAATGTCTATGCTCTAAAAGCTATGACCACATGAAACTTCAATCCGCCATTTCTCAAAACTTGACGGACGGGAGTTAAAATTGTGACGTCATGTCCAAACAGATTAATATGATTGTGAATCTCCACACAACCTGTGAAGTTTCCTCCAGTGACAGATTGAAATGGGAGATTTTGAAAGATCCAGACATTTGAAGAGAAAACGGAAAAAAAGCCGATTTTCACAATTTTCAAATTTAATATTATAAGGCAAAAAAATGAATATTATTTCGGATATTCCAGCTCGTCATCTGAATATTCAGGATTTTTACTTCCGTCTTCCTCCTGACTCAATTGCTACAGCTAATTTAGCAGATCTATATTACCCGAGACACAGAATATCGAGACGGACCATTCCATCTTTCACTCTATGTCCACAACTTGCGCGCGTATAAACACGGTGAGAACCCTTCAAAGAGCTCGGTGATGCTAGTATTTTTCGTTCAATTAGGAACGGGTGTGGTGTCAATTGTTGCATTGTTGACATGGATGATACGCGCTCAAGTCGGAGGACGGAATCTGGCGAATTGGGCCGTCTCGGTATCCTGTGTTTCAGCTATCACAACGACTTCTATTGCCATTGTTACGACAATATTACAATGACAACTGCTGATAATACCATTTGTATTAGTGCCACTCCCGGCACCAGCCCACACCTCCCACCTCTACCACCTATTAGTGTAGATCGAGTACCTAGTCTTCTCGGATGAGGACGAAAAAATTCGGAGGGCCCGTGTGCATGTTGCGCACGTTAAAGATACCAGGCCGAACAGGCCGCTGCCCGGGCAAAATCAAATAAAATTCATCCCTACCACCCCCTACCACTCCCTTTTCCTCCCCCTCATCTCCCACCCCAAAGAACTCCCAAAACCGCCGACCGGTGCCGCACTGTGGCGACGACGTGCCTGCTCAAGTTGTAACTGGGTGCAATGACACAAAGGCAAATTTCCCAAATCTGATTAAAGCAGTATACAAATACAACTACAAAAAAAAAAAACCCAATAAGATAAAGTTCACAAGACTATTACCTTTTTTAAAACTATCCTATTATCTCCTCATGCAGAAAGTACACAAAGCCCGCGGCAGGTTAGAAAGTTCAGACTGACATAAACCATTCATCAAGTCCATAAAGACTTACAGCTTAGCGCAGGGATATTTCAGCGGATTAAAATGTCAGATGTCTCATTTTTAGACAAACTCATTAATTTTCTTTTTTTTTTTTTTTTGGTTTAAAATTTAGATCCATTCGCAGCTCGGGTTTGGTGAATGAATGTTGTGCGCATCGCTTGGTTGTTATGGTCTTCAAATAGACAGACAGATAGACAAACAGAAAATAGACGGATAGGTGGATGGATAAATGGGTGGATGGAGGAATGTATAGACAGACAAACAGAAAGACAGACAGACAGACGGACGGAAGATGGATGGGTGGATGAAGGGATGATAATATAATATATACATAGATAGACAGATATATACATATGGATAGAAAGATAAACAGGCAGACATAGATAGATAGATAGATAGATAGATAGATAGATAGATAGATAGATAGATTAGACAGACAGACAGATAGGCAGACAGAAAGATAGGTAGACAGATAGATAGATCGATAAACTGCTTATCAGATCGAGCTACAGACCGATCGATTGATGTACTGATCGATTGATTGGCTGATTGTTTAGCTGAACAAATCTTTAAAGACCAGATAACTAATATTACACCATATTGATAAGCTCGATGTATTCTTACAACACGCCGGTTATTCTCATAGAATTTTCTCCACTGTTCAAGCACGGAGTATACGTGCTAATCAGTAGTGGCAGGTCACGGGCAAGGCTTCACCATGCTATTAAAGTTAAAGTTATCAGTTCAGTTTCCAGTCAGGTCAAGACACGATCCCAGGAATACTGATAACATTTATAGACTGGGTCAGGGTGACACGCTTGTGTTTGTGTGGCTTGAACGTGAAAATTTGGGGGGGGGGGGGGTTAATCGAACGTGAGAGTGAGAGCGGGTAGGATAGGGTTAGAAGTTTACAAAACTAAATAATGCATTCAATTGAAGATTCTCCTTTCCAGTACCTCTTCTACTGTTCTCATCTCTTTCTCCAATCTCTTTATTCATCCATTTTACGTTCTCTCGTTCCTATGCCCTTGATGAGGTTTGCTTTCATGCCGATTACCTTCATCCCTCTCTGTTCAACCCTTTTTAAAAAAAAATATTTTTCCGGTGTTTGACAGCTCATCTGTCGGTCAGTCTGTACGTCTCCCTCTCTCCCATACTCTCCAAATATTCATCTCTCCCATACTCTCCAAATATTCATTTCTCCATCTACCCAAGATGATACGTGCCGGGTACCCACTGACATCCGGTCTTGTAACAGGTTATCTCCCCCTCCCCTTTTATGTCCCGGATAGCCAGAAACCTACAGAGGGCGCTGACAGCACAGATTCTCCAGAAAGACTTTCTGTCCAGCACAGACAGACAAAGTGATGCCAAAGTGGCTGTACACGCAGAAAGATGAGAGGGCGTGTCTGCCCGGTTGGCCCTCAGATGTTGGATGAATTACACCTAACAACGAGCGAAGGCGAACGTGAGAAAGAAGAAAATGCAGAGGAAGAAGACAAGGATAAGCATGAGAAAACAAAGCTGGAGTGGAATGAACGAGCTGGAAGGAGGAATCGCAAAGAGAAGAAAAAAGGAAGAGGTAGAATAAGAAATGAAACAGACCCAGGCCAGCGGAGTTGCCAGGGTGGTGGGTCCCCACCAGTCTGGCGCCTACAACAGCCTAGGTCTGTTTCATACCTAATAGTGATGATGACTATATAAATGTGGCAAACCATCGGGTCAGAAATCATGTATTGGTTGGCCGCTCAAAGACAAATGAGATGCTGTCTATCAGAAACGTGTCAAAGATGAGCCTAGATGAAAGAGTGAGTATGTGTGTACTTACGGTTGTTACACCTGGTGCCCTGGTCACTGGCTTCCCAGCCGTTACAACATTTGTAGCGTGTCACATGCTGAGGTTGATATCTGTCCTTGTACGTGGTGTAGTAGTGCGTTCTGAAACGTAGAAAAGTATATCAACTGTACCAAAAAACTGTAGAAAAGTATATCAACTGTACCAAAAACTGTGGAAAGGTATATCAACTGTACCAAAAACTGTAGAAAGGTATATCAACTGTACCAAAAACTGTAGAAAGGTATATCAACTGTACCAAAAACTGTAGAAAATATGTCAACTGTATCAAAACTGTGCTCAAATTTCACGGAACTTTGTAAAAAGCTCAAGAAAAAAGTGCGGAGGTTTGGCAGGAAGCCAAAATCCTGGCCAGCACGACAATGTCAGTCCGACGCAGACTTCCGTGGATTACCATAGCGGGCTGGTTCCTTACATCAAAACTACGTCGGTGCGATGTGGTAACCAGTGGATCGGCGTAGGAACGATGCAATTCCTTTGCACAAACTTGTTGTCAAACCTACGCCTCAGATTTCGGAAGGCTTACTGGTTGTTGGGGCAGGAGCCCCCCCCCCCCCCCAAAATGTATTTCCCAAAGCCCCGCAGAAGGAAACAAAACAGTTCTGAAGAAATAAAAAGGACATACAGTTACAGCGACTTTTTATCTAGAGGCAAGGTGCTCGCCTCTCATGCCGAAGGTACCGAGTTCGAGAAAAAAAACAAAAAACGCCATCAGTGAAGACAAACAAGCAAACAGACAAACAATCAAACGAACAAAATCAGCCAATAATGGCCAGTTTTATTCCATCATTGTTTTGTCCACGCCCCTCATGAATCCATTTATTTGTCTGGCTGTGATTTTTTATCACCATCATTTCCATTGATCAACTTTTCTTCCATTTATTTTGTCCGCAACATATTTTTTTTAAAATTATCCAGTCTAGAAGAAATTTTACCCCCGGAACAGAATTGTTATGAAAAGTGATGTAAGCCAATAAAAAACCCGAATGATGCTCTAGTATGTCATTATTGTCTGAAAACGTCTGTCTGGAACCGAACCTATTCTAGTTTCCGAGCCAGCATATCCCAGTCAGTCCGACGTAGATCTGTATAGGATTTCTGTAGCGGTCGTAGGATCACCGTTGGGGGAGCTTTCTCAACATCAAACAGGCTTCAGCACGATGACGTCACCAGCCGGCCTGCGTTGGAACGATGTCAATCCTATATGTTACATTTGACGTCATTCCTACACGTTGGATTTCTTCCGAGTTGGATGTTGATCAAATTTCATCCATTTCGGATTGCTGTCCTAAACCGGATCTTTAATTCAAAAACGTTTATAAAGGTTTTCCTGTAGCTGAGCATAAATTCTCAAAAACTCCATCCTGAGATATTGCCTAGACTTGATCTCCAAACGCAAAAAAAGCCGCAAACTCTGATTGAAATCTGTTCATTTTTATCTTTACCATTTGCACTGTCTCAGGTATCTGATGAGATTAGCTGACCTCGCCAAACTCTCATGTATTGTTTTGTTTCTCTGTCTGTCTGTCTCTCTGTCTCTCTCTCTCTCTCTCATAAACACACACGGACACACACACACACACACACATAGTCAATCTCTTTCTCTCTTCCCCCTCTCTCTCTAAGTCTCTCATTCTCTCTCTCTCTCTCTGTCATTCTCTCTTTGTCTAAGTCTCTCATTCTCTCTCTCTCTCTCTCATTCTCTCCCTCTTTCTCTCTCATTCTCTCCCTCTCTCTCTTTCTCTATCATTCTCTCTCTCTCCCTCTCTGACAACACACATACACTCAAAGACGCACACACACATGCACACCACACATACACACACACTCTTTCTCTCTCTCTCTCTTTCTCTCTCTCTCTCTCTCTCTTTCTCTCTCTCTCTCTCTCTCTCTCTCTCTCTCTCTCTCTCTCTCTCTCTCTCTCTCCCCTATCTCTCCAAATAAACAAAATAACCCTTAAGTTTCCATCCAATACAATTCTTGTTTACGTCAGAGATTCGAACAATTCAACAAATTGCAGGTAAACCACCAATGTGAACAAATCTAGCTTTTCTGGCTCGTCAAGTCAAACGAGTTACAGGACATCACGATTTCTCGTACTTTCACAAACTTGTCTTCATTTTCTTCTGTGTAGTCTGCCAGTAAGATGGTCTCTGTGTGTGTGCGTTCGTGTGTGTACGTGGTGTGTCTGTATATCTTTCTGTGTATAATTTTGTATTTTTGTTTACGCAGACTGTTTATTTAAAAGACATAAACATTCTTCAGAAAATGTGGTTTCTCTTTCGTTTTGACTTTGTTGACGTAAGCGAGGGCCAAAACAACAACGATCACAACATAATAAAAAACAAAAATTTGGCTCGATCTCTCTCTGTCTCTTTCTCTCTCTTTCCCTCTCTCTCCCTCTCCCTCTCCCTCCCTCCACCTCTCTCTTTTTTTCTCTCCCTCTGCCTCCCTCCCTCTCTCTCTTTTTCTCTCTCTTTCTTTCTCTCTCTCTCTCCCTCTCCCTCCCTCTCTTTTTCTCTCTCTTTCTCTTTCTTGCTCTCTCTTCCTCTCCTTCCCTCTCTCTTTCTCTTTATCTCTCTCTTTCTCTTTCTTGCTCTCTCTCTCCCTCTCCATTCACACACACACACACATACAACACATTATCTCCTCTCTCTTTATCTCTCTCTTTCTCTTTCTTGCTCTCTCTCTCTCTCCCTCTCCAATCACACACACACACACACACATATACAACACATTATCTACTCTATCTATCACATCTTATTTTTTACATCTCTCCAACTGTCTCCCTCTCACAAATCCCCCCCACCCCCCCCCCCCAATCCCGTTTCCTCCAAAAATCTCCGACACTTACTCTTCAGCCTCTACTTTCTCATCTGTCTTTCTCTATGACCGCAGACAAAACATCTGCAATTTTCCTCCGATGAAATCCGAACTCACACAAAATACATCCACCCCTTTAATCTTCCTTACAGGTGAGCAAATAACCAGTGCACCTTTCTGATCAAATTAGGCCGGGGGAAAAACCGGAGACGAAGAGGAAGAGAAAAGAAGAGGAAACTTTGGCATCATTTTGTGTAATCACCGTCAAAATAGACAGAGGCGGCACGTGCCGGGCAGGATGTGTCTGGATATCTGAACTCCAGATCTGGTCCAAAGCCAAAAGAAAACTTTTCCATTTCGGCCTATTCAGCGAATTTTAAAATTATTTCGGATCTTCTTGGTTTTAAGATCAAGTTTTGAAAAAAAAAAAAAACCTTGCTAAACTAGACAGAACTTTCCTAGGCCGGTGAGGAATAATTATGCTCTATAAATGACCGGGAATTCCCGATTAGAAGGTTTGTGTTTGATTTCCTGGAAGTAGAATGCTCTGTGGGTTTCATTTTCGGCTATGGTGTTATGTTATTATGCAAGACGACACTCCGAATGAATGTTAATGATATTCGTTGTTGTGGTGCGTATTATGTGTGCCTGCTGGGCAAGTGTGTGCGTGAGTGCGTGCGCGCGCGCGCGCGTGTGTGTGTGTGATATAGAACGAAACTGTTATTTGATTTAATGAACTTTTAAAAGGCTGTATGAATGGAATTGGAATATTCAAACTCCTGGATGTGGCCAGCCAGCAAATCCTAGGAAATTCTGACACAAAAGATTGGCGGCAAGTTTGTTCATAGGAATGACAGCCTCCCCAAGTAGATTCGCTGGTTCTGACACCGTCCTGATGTCGGTCTGGCGTAGGGATTCCGGCCCCTACAATAATCTTACCAATCTTACGGAAAACTATGACAGATTGACATAGTGATGCTGGCCGGATGCCTTTTGATTTAACCCTGTAGTGCCCAGCAATTGCCTTGTCAGACAAAATTCAAACATACAAATCTGATTTAAAATAGTCACATAAATGCAAAACTCAAAATAATTATTTGTTTTATCACTAAAATCTATTTGTTGATGATAGATTAGTAAATATTCCAAAAAAAAAAAACAAAAAAAAAAGACTTTGGGCGCCAAATGGTATGCTTCAAATATGGACCACTGGACACCAGAGGTTTGATGAGCTTTTGAAAGACTGAGTGAATTGAGTTAATTCCTAAATCTAACTATAGATTCAAACTTTGACTGAAACAGTAGGAGAACAACAAAAGCGGAGAGACAGAGAGAAAAGAAAGAAAGAGAAAATGAAAGAGGGGGAAAGACATAGATAGAAAAGTACATGATGTACCAAAACAAGAGAATGAAAAAAAAAAAAAAAAGGAAAAGAAAAAAATGATCTGTTCAGCATGAAATAGAGAACGGAAGAGGACAACAGAAATGGCTGTAGTGAAGAAAAAGACAAGACTGAAGAGTCATAGTGAAAGTTGCTCATTCTGAGAAAAATGGCTAAGGTTTTCCAATAGTATCGACGCCAATTTGCTCCACTCAGGCCAAAATGATTCATCTCTGTGACCCAAGGGGAGACAACCTTTCTCTCCTGACTCCCCCAATGTTGTCTTGGCGGGCGGAGGTCTGGAAAATCATTCAGATTCCATAGCGACTAATTGGAAAATTTCAAGTGTCTGAGCAGAAACGGGAGACTAAAACAGACAAACTGACTGGAGCAATCACAAAATCTACTTTATGACGTGTGTGAGCATTTGGTGATGGGTTGAGGGGCGGGGGGGGGGGGGGTGGAAGTGAGGCGGATACTGAGGAAATAGTCATAAAAATGATTTTGCCTGAGGCCGGTTTATGTTTGAAAGCTTGAATGTGCCTCTGATGCGGCTGTTTTTCGCGCTAATTGATAACAGAATCGGTGAAATTAGTTATATGTGAATAGTGGATCGAATGCAGAATTGGTAAAAATTATATGATATTCCGCAAGCTAATGTTTATCACTGTCCAATATAACTGCAAACTCTTATTTTTTACTTTATTTTATTGTCTACCCTCTATTCTACTCCTCTCCACTACTCTTATTCTCTACACTACGCTATTCTACTCCCAACTTTACTCTATTCTCTGCTCTACTCTATTCTTCTCCACTCCTCTACTCTATTCCATTCCTTACTCTACTCTGTTCTCTATACTCTACTCAACACTCCTCTATCCCTATTCTATTCTCTATTTTACATTTCTCCACTACCATGCTCTTCTCCACTTTTCTCTACTCTACTCTACTCTAGTCTATCCCACCCTGTTCTACGCCACTCAAAGATTACTTTCACTAAAGTGATCCCCAAACACGTTATTCCAACAGTACCCACGGGAGATCTCATACAACATTGATGGCATATAATTGCTCCCGTTACTGAAGAGTTCTTGATGGTTTCAGTATGAGATTTTCTATCATGATGTGAGAGACAACAAGTTTTCAGAGTGGACCTTTCACTGGTCACTGCCTTTACACCTTCAACATACGACTTCCGGCTGACAAACTAACGGGCCATTGTCCAAGACTCTTCAAGCACTCTGAGAGTGGGGCCCTGTTCCAACAATGTGTTCTCAACAAGCGACGTAAATGCCTGACGGAAACAGACACAATAGCAAATCTTGCAGCGCTGACCAAACGATCGAAGAAACTGTTAAAACCTGAACACGCCCTTAGTGCAGTCTCAAAACGTGTTTTGAGCTAGGAAAAGTCATTGAACATAACAGGAAAGTGTAGGAGGGGAGTTTAACGGTGAGCACTTCAGTCAGATCAAAAGCTCAAAACTCGTGGCCACTTGTAAACAATGTTTTCACCACGGTAGGAAAACTATCAGAACACCCCCTGGAATCACTTTGGTTCAATCTGCCTTGTAATTTGGCCACTAAAGTACTTCAGCTGGTCAGGACCGTCAAGTGTTCAATGTGCACACAAAACGCCGTTGTCATGATTACACTAGAAAACTCCAAGCCGACTTGTCCCATGCCATTGTCTAAGCCACCGCCAATATCGCAGAACCGTCCGCTGAGATGTCCGCCCTCGGGGCAGTAAGTTGATAAACCCACTGGCATTCAGTGTTCTGTATTTAAAATACGCCATTCGGTGCCCAAATGTCTTGTGCCCCTCCGTAAATTTACAGAAAATCTGAAATTTTGAATATCTAATTAAACTGGACATCGTATCCTTCTCCACGCCAAAACAGCGTACATACATTATGGATGGATAATAATACGGAGATTGGTGATAAAAGGGCAGGTAACCTATTTAACTTCTTGCCAATTGTACTTTCCCCTTGAATATACGTCACTTCCTGTTATGGCCCTTCATCCCCTGTCCGAATATTTACTTTCCTCGTCAGCGATGTTTGAGTATTGCGTCACACAATCGTGAGCTCTACAGGTCAGAGTATATATATTCGTAGTTATACCATTAAAATAACACTTGAAATTCAAACATTTGTTGAATAAGATTGTCGGAGTTAACTCATCCAGCCCCGACTGATGTAAACTAAAGAGTTTAGTTGGGCTCCACTGATGAACGAATGGCACACTGTTTTACTACAGTTTGTTGGGTGTTGAAAATCTAAGCTCAGTCAGCGCACAGACCCGCAAGACAGCCATGGACTGCTTTTCCATTGTTGAACCAGAGTACTTTATAGAGACAGTTAACTTAGTAACATAAACGGCTGAGGTACTCGCGACCTCTTGTTTATTCTATGTCCATTTTCTGGGAAAAAAATTGGATATCTTTTGGAATATAGAAAAGCTAATAACAAATGCACACGTTGACACTTGTTTAAAATGTGTTGTGGTATTTATCGAGCTGTTTCACAGTTCCGATTTATTCTAATTCTTGATCGTAATACTAAAGCCGCAAACGTTTAACGTCGAATTTCTCAGTTGTGCAAAAAAGTGGAGTTGGAAGAAACAAGAACTGTGAGGCAGTCTGAGAAAACCCGTCAGGTTGCCAAAATCTTAGTACTGGGTAATCAGCATCCAAACATTATCTGGGTGGCCTTAGATCTAATTTAGCCCAAGTCAGAACCTCATGCCACATCCATTCCTACATCTCATGTGTAAGTTTTAACATGACTTGAAGCTTCTAAGTATTTTAGTTTTGCATTTTAATTAATGACGTGGACCAAATCTGTTGACATTACGTGATTTTACAGTTATCACTGTCAACAACTTTCTCCTCTTTTGGTCACGAACTCATATTTTCCCGCCCTATCACACAAATTTGCCAATGGGAAAGGAAAATCCAAAGCTTTTTCATTCATGGATAGTACGCATGAATACACTGATTCTGTAGTACTTTGGTAAGAGTTGCGCATCTTCGTAAACAAAAGAACATCGTATGCTAGAAAAGGCCAGTCTTACAGCATCGGTTTTCCATTGGATTTTAATTGCAATTCTACATTTAAATCTTTTAGCTGACAAAGTAACCTGTGCTCTGTGCAGGAAAACTTTCTTTTGATATATTTTATGTGCAGAGGAATTTTAGTTTAATTAATATCTGCAAAAAAATGCGGTTGCTATCAACAAGATTGCGGCAGAGAGAGAGATAGATCTGTTTTGTCTTGACTTTATGCAAATAAAGTCCCGGGTTGCTTGAAATGTTGATATCTACTCAATATTTGAGTTTGGTGGTGGTTATAAACTGAAATAATGGTATTATTTTGCTTTCCTAGTGAGAAAAACACCTAAAAAAATATATGAACATAAAGGTGTTAACTTTAGACGCGACTTTCTCATTTTGTAATAGCCGTGTGTTTTGTACCTTTAAAATGACATAATTTTGGTTCCAGTGAAGAGATATTAAACATTCAAACAGCAAAATGCTCTGCAAAATCTTTACTACATGATGGTGAAAATAACTCCCATTGTGAAAGTTCTCCATCATGACTTGCTTTCCTAGACTGCCTCACAACTAAGGACGCATATTGTTCAGTACAAGAAATAATACGTTTTGTCGACCTAATTTAAACAAACAACACCTGTTCTGATGTTTTCTACTGAAGTACTTTTAGGAAGGTCTTCGTTTTCGCGTGATCTCTGCCCTGGCATCTGCACTAAGCATTTCCTTGTTATAAAGCAGTCTATCGCTGCGTCTTAAAATAGCGATTGCAACGCACAAAATTTAATGTAGTGTCTCCTCTCCCCGCCCAAGCAAACAATAGTAACATATGATTACATGGACTAGGAACTAGGAAAACCTCAAATACTTTCATTTTGAGAGTCAGACCAGCTTGGTGTTTTTGCCCCCACATGTTTTACCGTTGCCATAGAAACATCAGTGGGGATAACTCGCCGTTGTTATAAATCAGAGCATTATTATCCCCCGTGTTTTCCTAGCTTTGTCGGCCAGACAGACACACAGTTCCTGTGGCATTTAAGACATTGGCATCCGTCATGTTGCCAGGGAGAATAATAGAGAATGTCCAAATTAATGCAAGAATTGCCTGATAAGAAACCGAGAGATTTATTATTTCTGACTTCTCCGCATGTCAAACCTGGCCAAAATATTGCAGGGATTTTGAGAACGAAGACAGAAAAATCTGGCCACTGTGACATGATACACATCTAATAAATGCGCATGCTCAGAAGAATAACTTACTCTGTTATATAATATCGGATACTTACCGCCTTTCATAGCCCACACACCAGTTTCTGGAATAACCACAATTGGGCTTCCATACTTTGACTAGTCTGGTAAAAGCTTGGACACAGGGCTGTCTGACCAGCACCATCGCCACGTCTTGATAGGGACACACATTGGGTCTGTGGATACACAGGAAAATAAATAATTAGGTGGAAAGTTATGGAAGTCTGTCATTTCAAAGTTCACAGTTATTGTGTTATTTGAAAATTCGATACAAAACTGTCAAAAACAAACAAAACATCAACAACAACAACAACAACAAATGGAATGGACACAGATAAACGGTGCTTGACAAAACGGTATACATTTTTTTTTTAAATATTAAAAAAAAAAACAACAACAGAAAATCACCGAAGCAAGACTGGATAAAAGTAAGGAGGTGGCAAAAAGAAAAAGTTGAATGTAGCAAAACCTCGCATAGGAAATAATTCAGAGACGATAAATAAAGCGCAAGACAAACAAGATTTCCATCCAACAGACTTTAGTCAGACAAAAACATTAAAACCGTATGAAAAGCGATGGGTCGCAGTGGGCCATGATGCAATGACTGTCAGAATTGGGCAGAAAGAAAAAGGCAGAACAGAGTACGTGTGGATTCCTATAGGAGACGTCGGAATGAAAGAGAAAAAAAGAGGAAGCCGCGGGGGGGTGGGGGGGGGGGGCTGTTAGAACGTCAGTCATACTATATTCAAATCCCTTTTTTGTATTGTCTGAACGTTGCTGAAACAGTTCACAGATCACAAACTATGAGTAAAAGCCGTCAAGTTGTTTCCAGTCTAAACGGGAGACATGGTTACGGAGATTCTTATTCTGAACGTACAGTTTTCTTTCATTCTGACTCTGTATCACGCTTTCATTTTTCTTTCGAGCCAGCTCAAGCGTCTGTCCAGCAGGTCATGTGAATACAGCACAAAGTTCCTCCGAACGTTTCTGGCCTGTACGAAATATCCCCAGTCAAATCGTGCGTCAATTCACCGCCACTGATGCCTGACATCTGAAGCAGGCTAGAGATCGTCTCTCCCCGGGAAGTTGACAAAGGAAGACAGCTCCCAAAAACGGATCCTCTATACAGAGGAAAAACACTGATGTTTTCAAATGTTCCTGTTCTGTTCCGTTAGACGGAGAATCTTCACAATCATTCACACTCCTGTGGAGAGTTCTGCCGGGCAACATGACACCTTCGTGTGCACGGAAAGTGTAGAAAGGGCAAGGGAAATGTAGAAAGGAATCCGTGAAAACCAGAGAGATCAGGCCTGGAACACACAAGATCCTTTTTTTGCTCTTCAAAGTTCGCCTCAACAAGATATTATAGCTAGCTGTGTGCCAGATTTTACTAAGGTTCCATGCTATTTATTTTACTTCATGCATGCCTGTTGTTGACTTTATTGAGTTATGTATGTTTATGTAATGATGTATGTACCATGAATGTGTTCTTCTATGTATGTACCATGAATGTGTTCTTATACTTTCTGTGTGAGGGAATTTCCCTCATGGAATAATAGAGCTATTCTTATCTTATATTTTAATGACAAGCTAAGCATGTGTCATGGACGGAGAGAACTGGACAGGGGAGCTTCCTTGATGATTTATTTTGACCAAAGAAAGAATGATTTTTACTGTAGAATTTGACCCATGCTCTAATCTCCCTACTGCAGTGTTTAAAAAATGTCTAGTTTTAGATCAGCAACAGTTTGAGGGGGGGTAGTCACACGAGCCGGTTCAAATATAAAATGAATTTTGGGCCGAGACAGAGAGAGGGAGAGACAGACAGACAGACACAGACACACAGACAGACAGACACTAGACAGTGAGAGCGATAGAAAGAGAAAAGGGGAGGGAGGGGGAGAAAGAGACGGAGACAGAGGGAGGGATAAAACGGAGGGAGGGAGAGAGAGAGAGAGAGAGAGAGAGAAAGAGAGATAACTACTAACGATCTCTTCATAGTTTTCCATTATATCACAACAGAGATTTAGCAAACCTGAACTCAAATTACAATTACCAAGAAAACAACAACAACAACAACATAATTATTTCCTTTTTCATACGTCATAAACCTATCACTGTCCTAGTCTCACACAATGACGGACACGTCAAACTCCACTCTCCCGTGCCTGCTGTGTGACAAACTGACGTCGCAAACTACACTAGAATAGTGAACGGAAAAAGACGTCAGCGTGACGCCAACGTAACCCTAACGTCACCAAGCTTGGTCTGCACAGATCAAATCTGCTGTTTATCACAAACAGTTACGTTCTAACGCGCATTTTTTTCCACCATCAGAAAATACAAAGTGAAAAAACGAAATTATACTTGAAGAATTGGCGAAGGGTATTATTTCCCCATTTCTTGCCCGGCATTAACAAATCATAAAGAATTATTTTGCGAGAAAATATCATATAATTCAAAACAATACATAATAGTCATAATAATAAACCCATTCGCCTTCTAGTGCCTTCCACGCCCTCCCCCACACACAAGCAAAGTCCTCAAAAAGGCAAATTTATGCACAGCCTAAATAAGCGAGATAAGAGCTTTGTACTTGAATCTCTCCCTGCCTCAGTACTGCTTTTTTATGTTTGTGTAGACATAAGGGACCGTAAGATTAATTTACTGTAAACACCGGCTCTTTCATATTCATCACCTGACAAGTTAGTGTTCAGCTTCTCAGGCATCTTTTCCAGGCTCTTGCCCCTCCCCGTTACTCGCATAATATCATTAAGATCTTCGAGTTTGACTGGGGTTTGGGTGCTAACGCACCGAGACGAAGATACCCAAGTGACTGTCTCCAGGCCCCATCTATTCTCTTCCTCCTACCGACGCACCTTAGTTTGGTTTTTTGTGGGTTTTTTTCACCACTTGACATAGAGATCTCAACATGTTAATACTTTTATCGTATACTCTCCAAACGCGATAGCTGCTCTCCTTGTTTAATAAATAAAAGGATGGGGTGAAACCTTAATTTCCTAAGGCTGTTGAACAACTTTGAAGACTGTTTTGTCCTTGCTTTAGAGTGAGAAGTAAATTGTGCAGTTAACGGGTCATCCTGCACTGGGGAGACCAAAACAAGTTTGTCTCACGAATTCGAGTGGGTCAACACTGTCATGAGTCAATAGGTGGACAAAGAGACCTGCACGCACTGACAAACATACCGAAAACAGACTTGATTGCGCAATGCGTCAACAGATTTAAACACTCTTTGCTTTTCTGATGTTGTGTTTGAAATTATTTTTGTCGGGAGGAAAAGACTTGTGATTCAAACAGGTGTGACAACAGTTGTTGTTTTTTTTTAGTATGAACCTATTGTTATCCTCATGTCTTGCTTTAAGCAAGGTACCTGGCACCTATTGAACTGGTGGAATAGTTATGGCTGATATCTCTAACGGCCAGAGGAAATCGACGATTTTCTTTGTTAAATAATTATAATTGAAACAATTCTTTAGGCGTACACCGGAGGGGGCCGGGGGGTGTTGGTGCAAATCATTTCATGTCCTTCATATTTTGATATTACAATGGAAACGTACGTGTACTTCTGGGTTGTCATATGATTTTAAGGGGATGAGTACATGAGCACATGACGATGTGCACGTATAGACGATGTGACATTTTTGTGTAGAAATATTCTGATACGGCCATTCAGCACTCCGGTTTTGAAGAGACTCAATGCGCACTTTGCACACTAAAAACCACAGACCTTGTAACTCTGGTTATCCCCTAGGCTTGCGCTTACGACAGACTTTAGTGCCTACACCAAGACGATATATTTTCTTTCATGAATCTGTACATTTCTCACCTCTGTATAGTTCGTAGACCTCAGTCCCTCACAAACCTCAGCCTATGGCTGTGGGACATTAAAACAGCATCCGCCTCTGTGTCACGAGCGGGTGAGCCGGGATCAGTAGTTACGGGGGAAGGGGGTAGAGTAAAGTTAACCCACGGCCCACGGGTAATGAAAAGCATGCATGTTGTGAGTGGGGGGGGTCTGCATGAGGCGAGAGCGCTGTACTACTATCACTGCAAGTTAGAAGGTCCTAGGGGACGGACGTAAGTGAGAACAGTCGGGAGATTGTGACAGTGTTTCCAGTGATGACTGGTAGGTGGAACGATGATTGATAATTATGATTGATGTATTATATTCGTCTACGACCATGATGTAAATAAGTATATGTGAGGAATGTGGAAGTCCTTGATACTGTATATAGCAATGTGCGCCATGAGCGATAGATGGAAGTTAGCTTCATGGATTTGTAGCGAGAGTGAGTAGGGTGTAATACGGTGGAGGTGTTACCGTAAGATGTTTGGTGAGTGAAA
The DNA here is from genome assembly GCA_963931925.1 of Onchidella celtica. NCBI lineage: Eukaryota > Metazoa > Mollusca > Gastropoda > Systellommatophora > Onchidiidae > Onchidella > Onchidella celtica. The sequence goes on from OZ007578.1 coordinate 50,246,396, forward strand.
TGTGAACTATTGTGTGTACGCTTCATGAGTTGTAATGAGGGGTGAAGTGATTAGAAATGGTATGGTATTATACCAATGTAATGTTATTTTTGTAGGTGCCGGGGTCGGGCCGAAGCGCCGCCTACGGTGAGCACAGGGGATAGGCCAGCATAGGGCCGAAGGCCACACATAGGCCAGGAGTGAAGCTGTCGGTGCAGGACAGTAGAGGCACATGAGTCGTGGCAGTCTGGCCACAGACAGGGACGTATATATGATCGTGAATGTGCTATTAAGATGTACTACTGTGACATGGATGTATTACTGTGCGAATGAGATATTCATGTGAATTGAAGTATTAACGTGTTATGGCCACGTGAAGTGTATAGGAGGCTAAGGTGTATTGCCATAGGGAGGCGCTATTGAGAGACTGTGGAGTGAAAGAATACTAGTGTGTCATTAAGACCCTGAGTGGAGAGGCTGAGGCCGAGGTGTCTTTAGAAGTAATTACCGGGTTGTGGACCCGAGGAAGTGTGCTTACGGAAGAAGGCCGTGGACGGCAGTTAACTTGAAGAATATAATGTATGTATGTAATTGCACTGTTATCCTTATCTTTATATTTATGTTTAATAAATGTGTGAGTCTGATGGGTTGTTCTGTTAAGTGTTATACTTGTTCGTTCGTGATTGTTGTCCTGTTATAACCATCGCATCTCCCAGTCTGGGATTTGTGACACTCTGTAGTGAACAAGTCTCTTCAATTTCCTCTCAATGTTGAAAAGAAAATGTTAAGTATCTGGTTATTCCAGTTTTAATTGCTTTATGGCGTGATATTTAAGGAGTGTTACAAGTGGTCTGGGTCTATGGAGACGTTAATTATATAAATCTCAATTGCTCGACAACCATAAAATATGGAGGTTATACGGTAACTGAGCCTTGGTACATAACACTTCAGGTCTTTTGAAGCTACATAATCAAAGATCACGTGGTGTCATGTCTGTAAATTTTCCCTGGTCATAACTTTTCTCAACTATTTCACGGGATCGTGGCAAAGACGGACTTTAAATAACAACAACAACAAAATGAATAATAATACTATCAAAAAGACGAAGTTCTTCCATTCCGAATCTAAAACCAGACTACACAACAACTGTGTGGCAAACAGAGAGGTGTACAACAACGTGTTTGGCACTCATTTGCATCAAAAGCATAAAGAATTGGGTGGAGCGAAACGGCACGGAGGAAATCAATTATTATTACAATCGGTATTATGATGACAATGCAGATGTCTCTTCTACACCTCGTGGACCTCCCTGGCAGGAGAATATTGCAACTGTTGATCGCTCAGTCCTTCAACTGGCAAGAAATATTGGTGAAGATGTCATAATCTGGTTGGGCAAAAGTGGACCGCACTGTTTTCTTGTGTTCGGGTCAAACAATTCATGCGCACGAGAGTTGTTGTGTCGGAATCAAGATCAAGACTTATCAAGAGGGCACTGATGATGAAGTGTTGGTATCGGGGGAAGATAGGTGGGCGTGTGGGTGTGTGGGGGGGGGGGGGGAGTAGTTTTGATAGAAGAAGGAAACCTAAAAGTAGGAGCGGCAGCAGAAGATTTGAGGGGTGGGGGAGCAGAATGAAGAAGGTAGAAAAGAAGCAAGAGAGACAGAAACATGGGACAGTTATAGACGAATCAGACACAAAAGAAGCTGAAAGAAAGAAAAATATAAGGGAAGGAGAAGGGAGAGAGAGGGGGGGAGAAAGAAAAATAGATAGAAAGAAAGAAGGAGAGGGAGGAAGAGAGACAGGGGGGAAGAGGATAAAAGAAAGAGAGCAGGGGAGAGGGAAAGAAAGGTGGTCTAGGGGCAAGGTGGTCTAGAGGCAAGGTGCTCGCCTCTCATGCCAAGGGTCCCGGGTTCTAAACCCGGGCAGTGCAGGCATGTTTCAAAATGGATTTTTCTCATATTTTCAAGTCCCTGGTCCTATTGGGGGGTTGGATCGAGTAGTTCTTGGAAATTGGATTTTTCTCATATTTTCAAGTCCCTGGTCCTATTGGGGGGTAGGATCGAGTACCTAGTCTTCTCGGATAAGGACGAAAAAATTCGGAGGGCCCGTGTGCACGTTGCGCACGTTAAAGATACCTTGGCAGTTGGAAATCGTAAAGAGCAGGCCGAAAGGCCGCTGCCCGGGCAAAATTGAAATTAATAGATTAAAATGTATCCATATCATCTCCCCCCCCCCCCCCCCCGCCAGAACAAGAAATAATAAAACAAGTAAAGTGAGGTGTAAATGCCAAGGGCAGCGAACCTCCTAAAATAAAGACCTCAAACACAGAGGGAAAGAAAGAGAAAATATAAAAAAGAAGGAAAATAGGAAGAGGAAAATTAATGAAGAAGATAAGTACGGAAAGAGAGCAGCATTAAATTGAGATCAGAAACATGAGAAGAAAACTGTATACAAGATCTAAGATCGTCTCAGGGCACCAGAACAGCTTACAACAACCTGTAGTGTATCAGGTTCCACTGTCACCCACGTCTATGTCGCCAAAATTACCCCGCATTCATTTTGGCAGCCATTTTGGTGAATGGCACGAGCAAACATTTCTATTCCATTCAAGCGCCCAACAATAACTTTTGATTGACAGGGGGCGTGGTCAGGGGGGAGACAATCCAGTTCTATTTTGTTCCCCATTCCACACAAAGCTAGAGTTGTTTTGATTTTGAGCAATAAGACATAGTATCCTTCTCCTTCCCTTCTCCTCCCACCATAATATTATGTTCTGCCTGGATTGCTACCCTAGTACAATATCCGGGTTTCCTCACAGGTCATACTCGTGAGAGGACATCGTCCAAAGCTTGAATTTTGTGACCTCATTGACTACTGACGCAAAGGTCCCTATAGAGTCTCAATAAATAGCCTACCTGATTCTAAATATTTACAACAGGCAGGATTTCACGGATATTAGAGCTTCAGATTTCAAGACTTGGTTCATAACAATGTAACTGGTTCTACTTGTCCGTGGTATTTCCAAAAAAAAATAAAAAATTACAAGTTAAGGTCTGGTAGCTAACTATGTACTCTACTCTCACCTGGCATTAACGACTGCTGCTTTCTATTATGTATGCTCTTTCAAATATTTGAATGCAGGTTCCATCTGATAATTAGCGAGACTGCCTTGAAATTGTGGTGAAGCGGAGGAATAATTACATGGCACTCAGCTCGGAAAAACATAAATTCCCCAAACTTATGAGGAAGAGATCCAAGACACCGAGGACATGACGTGAACTGACTGGTGTTAATGAAGACGCCTTTCTCTCTGTTTACTGACGTTCTTTGAATATCATTATTGTTTCTTACTAAACTGGCCATTGCTTCATGTTCTATGTAATTCTAACAAGGCAGGAAACGCATGGTACTAAAGCTTCAATTTCCAAGACACTGAATTTTTGGCGTGATATAAACAAATAAATACCAATAAAAATACAATATCATTCTTGGGCAGGCAAGCCAAAGCTTTCAGATCTATGTGGCGTAAAGCCCGCTGTCTTTAAAATGTGGCCCAAAGTCATATTGAGATATCAGCTACATGTACTTTCCTCACTGTGTTGTGTCAACAAAGTTTTTGTCTGGACAATATTAGCTTCCAACACTGTCAGAAAATACTTTCCTCTGACAGGCTTGAGAGGGTTGACCTAGAAAGTTCGTGTGTTGTAGACTTTACAGAAACAAAATGAGGTGGGTAAAAGTAAAAAAAAAAAAGCTAAAAAAACCAATTTGCATATTGCCTTATTATGATCTTTGAAGTGTCGGGGTCTATAGAATGTGGGTGTCGTAGAACCGATGATAAGACTGTTTTTTCAGTTTTGAAGCACAACCAAGCTCTAAATAATTGAAGCACGACCAACGGGCAAGACATTAAATAATTATTGCATGGAATACATTGACATCGTTTTTTTGGTATGATGTCCTTAAAAAATTATTCTGTTAGTACTCAAATTGTTGAGAATCCTTTCCTTCGGGACTTCAAGGTTATATAATAAATTAATATACTTACTATTATGTCGTCAACAGAAAACACGAAGCTTACTTTAGATAATTTTAGTAATCAATCCGGAACCGCAATAATTTTATCGATAACAGGCTGCTGCCAAATTCATAATGAACTTTGATGACTGTGTTGTCTTGGGCTGGATGTTCAGTTTGATGTCTGCTCTACTACAGCTGAGGTGACAGAGAACAGAGTTACGTCCTCATAATTATATAACACATGAGCCATGTATGCCTCTTTATTCAGTGTGTTTGTAGTACGTGGATCCGTACACGCCCTAGTACAAAGGACTTTAGCCAGGATAATGAACGTCTTTAGGATCGCTGAAGTAGCTGGCAGTAGGACTTGAATAGAACTTTTACAGACTTGGGACTCTCAAGATTGTATAATAGAACTCGAATGGCGTTTGTGTTCATATGAACACAGTCAAGTCAAGACAGTCTATAATGTGCCTTATCGAACACATGAATTCAAATCATCAAATTGACAGAGAACGCCAGATTTGCCTGTTAGCGCCTTGCATTTTTCTCTTGATCCTAAACATCTGGATTAAAATTGAAATTTATAATAGTACCGGTACCCACAAGCGATTATTTCACATGCATTATAATTTTATTCGCTATTTCTTTTAAACTGCAAAGCCTGCAAGCCTGCAATTCCAATTATTTCAATTCGATTCTTAAATAGTTCACCGCTTTTTTTCTCTGCGTCCATTTTATTTTCAGTTAGGCTGCATTTCTTTCTTTGACCAAAAAAAAAACAAAAAACCCACGAATAATTCGATTTGGCGATGAGCAAAAAACCCTGCAAGTCTTTGATCCAAAAGTGATGTCATGTAGCCCTGATATAATTCAACACTCAAGACTTCTATCATTCAAGTAAAGATTTTGGGGCGATAGCACGATCAGATTTGAGGCATTTACGACAGGGAAAGCGTGTGTATGCTTAACAAATGTATAAAAACTGCTAATATTTAGCTTACAGGCAGTTATACAACCAAGATTTGCTCTGTCAACTCATGGGCAGCAGATGCAAAAGTAAATAATGTTAGAGATAAGATCAGGGAATACTGAAAACCTCCACAGGGCAATGTGACCTGGACAGCAGGGTAGGATCGTCACAAGAGCTGTAAGTTTTAATCAGCAGTGGATTGGGTTTCACATTCAACTTGCTGTGCAGTGAGATAGTGGTTGAGGAGACAAGCGAAACGCCACAGATCTAAGTGTGTTGTGCTGAGATTTTGAAATGGTAGAATGATAGGCACAAAGACAGACACAAAATGGCTGCCGGGACATGGAAATTGTAGAGCGAAGTAAACATATTCATAAACACAGGGAGGTAGTCCCACACAATGTCTGTAGTCAGATGGACAGTGAACAGGAAGGAGCATTTACGTTACACACTGGTAGCCAGACAGACAGATAGACAAACAGACGGACAGATAGACAAACAGACAGAGAGAGGGACTGAATGGCAGACTTACTGAAAAACAGACAGAGAGACAGACGGAATGACAGATTTGCTGACAGACAAAAAGAACATAATCATTGTCAAGCAATCTAGGAACATGACTGTCTTTTGACACTGGTGACCTCTGACCTAGAACACAACAGCCATGGATGGGTCCAATAAGTATATTAAAGCTGTCGCTTAGTGACCATTTATTCATTAGTTTAATTAATCTCTCTCTGTTCTTGAACTAGTTTAAGTAGGAACGGCACTCCTGCATCATGACACTGAAATCCCTGCAGATAAAATAAGGCACGTTTGTCTTGATCTCCCATATTTATGAACTCGTTTGTTGATTAGCGCGGACATGACCATTGGTCAAGTGACCAGATCTGTGGTGGTCAGTGTGATCTTGGAGTGACCACAACAACTATGCCATCTGTGATGGGTATCAACATCGGTATGGTGTTGCTCAGCGTTTGGGATCAATGTTTGTATAAATTGCTTGAGAGCTCTGAGAGAGAGAGAGAGAGAGAGAGAAAAGAGAGAGAGAGAGAGAAAAGAGAGAGAGAGAGAGAGAGAGAAAAGAGAGAGAGAGAGAGAAAGAGAGAGAAAAGAGAGAGAGAGAGAGAGAGAGAGAGAGAAAATATAGAGAGAGAGAGAAAAGAGAGAGAGAGAGAGAGAGAGAGAGAGAGAGAGAGAGAGAGAGAGAGAGAGAGAAAGAGAGCGAGAGAGAGAGAGAGAGAGAGAGAGAGAGAGAGAGAGAGAGAGAGAGAGAGAGAGAGAGAGAGAGAGAGAGAGAGAGAGAGAGAGAGCATAGTTGTACATCATACAATTTTTGCAATGTCTAAAATGCATCAAGTTTACATTTCCATTGTCGAGAAGTATAGTTCTTTATAACTCCACAGATCTATTTCTATAGTTCACACACTTGGTGGATTCCCAAAGAAACCGGTGATCAAATTTACACATTTATAAAAATAATCTTTGCCCTTGCATATCATAAAACAGCACAAATCGCACATTAAATAATGTCTCAAGGCCAAACTACCCAGGTAGGACGTAGAGAATCTCCGTCAAACACGCGTGTACGAGTCTTGATTTTCTTATACTTTAAGTCACCAATTTGAGTTTCCTCTTGTACTTTTTCCAGAGTCCTTTTTTTCTATCTTTTTTGTGATCTTTTTCTGATTTCTTTCATTTTGTCTTCTTTTCCGCTCTTCTTGTGTGTGTCTGTTAAGGTTTTTGCATTTTAATATTCTATGGGACGAAAAAAAAATGCGGAAGTCAGGAATTTCAAGTTTAAATAAAGGAAGTTGTCAAGTAGTGTTCATTATTTCAATACGTTTTGAAACTACACAATCTGTAAAGAGAAAATGGCAAGCGCAGTGGGTAAACAGTAGTTGGTTGTTCCGTTCATTGTTCATTCATCTCTAGTGCGTATCGGTGCACTGATGTGCAACGTTTTCTTCATAAGCTACAATAAACTGAAAGCCGTGTGTACTAATACTATTAGTCAATCATTGCTTTTCCCCGCTATTGAATCAACCTAACTATTTACTGTTGCTTACAAATAATCCAGTACCCCCGGTATGACACTAAAACTTTCGTAAAAGACAATCTTCTATGTGTTTGCATCCATTATGTGGCTGTTGAGAGTAAAACTGTATGTGTCAGGAAGAGGGAAGGTATTAGTATGCAAGCTATGTTTGGGACATAATAATTTTATCTTTTTTATGTTAATTCCCTCCCTGTGTAATTTGGGGAAGGGGAAGGGGAGTTTTCCGCATTTTCCGCATGATGGACGGACAAGGTGTGGGAAGTTTGAGAATGAATGACATTTAACCCTTAATTATGACCCTCACTACTCAAATGTCTCTGCCCTAGAAATGCCTCTTTTGTTGGGGTCATGTCAAATCTTTTATGTATTGTTGATCTTAATGTACACTTTACAAAATGTCCTTTTCGACAGTCACCGGATCTTTCACAAAAAGTTATTGTCGACATCTCGTTTATATTGTGTGTGTGTCTTTGTAAGTATGTGTGTTTGTGTGTTTAAAATACCTGATTTATTTAAATGTGTGTGTGTGTGTGTGAAAAAGAGACAAAAACGTCGTTCTATTTATCGTTCTTGTGTAATATCCATATTATGATGAAAGTGCCAGGAAGACAAAAATAACGGAAAAAGAAAATGGAGACCATTGTTATCCAACATCATCAATGATTACACCAGTAGCGAAGGCAACAACAGCGACAGGGAAGACGACAGTAACCATGTCACAATAATTATCAACACCAACCACAGCATCAACTGCAACAACGGCACCAAGAACAATAACAACAGAATAGTAGAAAGCAGTTATAAAAAAGTCGGTGGCGAATGATGAAGAGAATGAGCGAAGGGGAGAGCCGAAAGAGACAAGCGAAAAACACTAGAGCGAGACAATGATACAATACTTTGTACACAACATGGCTGACGGAGATAAGCTTACAGTAATTAGTGCAACGCTAAACAAAACTTTACTTACAGTAAGACTTTAGTGGCCATGTCAGCAGTTTAGTTCATCATTATAAAAAACAAAAACGCAAAACAAAATTTTTTTAAAATCTGATAAGACAACAAACGTTCCGTACAATGTTCAAATGCAAAACTACAATTACCAGACATATTTTGCAAGGGAATCTTTCACAAATTGACAGACAATGGAAACGTACAGACAGACAAACAGACATCCCCAGGTCATTACAAAACGGTCGTTCAGTCGTGAACACAATGCAGTATGAACCATAGCTCTGTGGAATGAACACACAGGTCACGTTAGTGTGTCTCACAGTTTAGCATTGTAGATATTGCATCTTCACAATTCAGTCTATTTGGTATTTTTGACAAAGGGTAAAGAATGAAACTCAAGGCGGTAGTCTAACAACTAAAAAAAAATCAGTTTTAGGTTTACTGTGAAATATCCATGCTAAAGTTCAGATCAATCCAACAGTTTTCAAGAAAATGGCTGTTGATTCCACCCATTCTGAAAAAAGACGTAGTGTTATAAAGATCTCAGTCCACACAACTGATGACGATACGTTATATTGGTTTTATACTTTATACCAACAAGATCAAACAGTTCTCTTTAGTTTATGTCAATAACCGTGACTTATAACGTCAAGAGTTGGGTACCTCTCCTGTGTGGGGTGTGGGCGTGGCCGTGGATGTGGACGTGGGAATCTACCAAATGAAAACAGTACTTTGAAGTTATAGGTCAATACACGATCTATGGATTATGGGAGCTGGTCTGGCCACACCGGGTTAGGTGAAAGACAAAATTCCTGAGAACCCCCGCCAAATGGAGAAACATTTCCTATGGAAATTTAAATTTGCTTTTAATATGAAAGATCGGCCAATTTTCTGCTTTCATTTCAAATAAATTGCTTGAAATCGTCGTAGAAATATTTTATTTGGCTTTTTAAAGAGAATTTTTTTTAAAAATTCCACCCAATTTCGCCAGACCCACTAACATAATTATTATCTACCTATAGATGTTCCTTAAAGCACAATTTCCACAATATACTATCTGACCGAAAAGTTACACATACTGTTCTTGTGATGAAGTCCGAAATAATTTGATAAACGGAGCACAGAACTGTACTAGGGGATCAGAACGATCGTCTCACAAATGACTCATAGAGTTAGATAATAAAACACAGTCCGCAGAGTAGTAGTGAATAAAACTGGTTTTAATGATTTCATTTCACACATGTTTGGGCTCGCTAGTTTTGAGTGGAAATGTTTTTAAAAATCAAAAAGGACTATTAATTCTTCTTTCTAAAGCGCTGAGAACTGATGCATGGTCGAGAGAGCTATCTCATATTTTTTTGTTGAAATTTCGGATTTTACCGTATATGTAAAAAGTGGACATAGATCTAGCCCTATCTTTGTAAGATGTTTCGTTTCCAATCCGCAGTTACAAGATATGGATCTATCCATCGGAAAATACATCGAGGACTGCGTAGTAAGTATATTTTTTTAGGAGAAGCAAAGGGCTGGACAGCTTCTTTCTTGACTTGACAGTTAACAATATTTAACAAAAAATACACATTATTTAACCATTAGTTTTTAGAATGTAAGCCCCAACTTAAAACACAACATGCAAAGGCTGCCAGGTTGCCAGATATCTCAAGTTTTGAAAAAAAAAAAAAGGAGAGTTGTTTTTTTTAAAACTCCCAACTTGCAACGCAATATATAGGCTGCCGAGGGCGACACGCATACCAAATATCTCCAGTTTTTTAAGAATAATTGAGTCGATGTACAACAGTTTACACTGCCGCCCTCCAAATGAGATCCACGCTTTTGTTCATGGCAAAAATATTCTTTCACCTCTCACAATTGCCTGTTTTGTTTTATTTTTTGTTTAGGATAGCCAAATTGTTGTTTTTAACCCCATCAACTATCCAATTTTTCACTGTCGAGAATGTAGATCTCCCAGATTATGGCTTCAAAGTGCGCATTTTTGTGGTGGTCACTGGTTCAAAACGAAAGTACTAAGCTGGGCTAATCCTTGATCAAAATAATCTAATATTTGCTTGACTTCATCTCAATTAAATGTTAATTAATTAAACCTGTTTTGTGGGAGAATAATTTTCATTTCCCTTTCTTAACACCAATTCTTAACCGAATTGTGAGCTACTTGTACAATACAGATAGCTGTATGTCAGATATTTGCACATTAAAATTTGAAAGTTAAACGACAAAATACCCGTATTCTGCTGCTTCCTTACGCAACTTTACGGGACCATATCGCTGTCTCGATGCAGGGGACCTCATATTATCAAGTAAATATCTGTCACCTAATGTTTAACCTTTCGCCCAGTTCCCCACCCCCTCCATCCTTTCCCGCCCCATTCTGTCATTTCAATCATTTTAGTTTGAAACTTATCTTCATTACAATCAATCCGCATCTGTCACGCTAAGTGATTTCATGCCAGTGTCAAGAATGTCTCTTTTTTTCACTAGAGCATTATCTATTTCATTGAAGTAACAGATTTTCTGTACATCAAGTCATCCCCGTGACGACGGATTTTAAAACTCGGTCAAGCCTCGGATGACAGTAAATCATTTGAATTATTCAAAAATTCTGTTTCAAGCAACGACATTATGTCATAAATTACATTTACAACAAAATCAGCCACTGCATAGACAAACACTGTCCATGTCGCTGTAATGGATTAACCGTCTAGACATGGATTTTTGATCCAGACTTCTGTAACATGCAAAACTCATTTAGAATAGTCAAAGGAAAATGGGAAATCAGTTGTTTATCCCTACCAAAGTGGTCGGAAAAAAGAGCCTTTTGCACCATGTGACACATCTGGAATATGGACTTGAAGGCTCTAGTGGGGGAGAGTATCAGTATGCAAGCCGTGTTTTGGGTATAATAACTTTATCTTTACATGTTAATTCGCTCATGGTGTAATTAAGTGTCGGGGGAAGGGGGGGGGGAGGGTGTGTGTTTTCCCAGTATGATAGGAAGAGATGTGGAAGTTTGAGACTGAAATTATGATGATGGCTCACTATTTACTGTGTATTTTGTGGACTTGATCTCTACCTTGGGGCCAACAACCTTAGACTGAATTCCCAGAGAGACAAAAATCTTAATCTCTACAGTCTGCTGAATACGAATATTACATGATCATTTTGTTTCTATATTAAAAAAAAATATTACACTTGCTTTCGTAGTCGAATTTATCAGATTTTTTTTTTCTTTCGAGAGGCAGGGATATGCCGGACACTCCCTTAAAAGCTGAATGATTCTGAGCCATGCAACATGAAACATCCCAGTCTGAATACTTGTTTGTTTGGGTCGCAATGAGCGTTGTCTGACATCCTATCAATTCATGTCGGCAGTTTAAAGGTTTTTCCAAACGTATCATGTCATTCTATTGCAACTGTTGGTTTTAGCCTGTTATTGCTGTCGTGTTGTTGTTATTGTAGTTATAGCAACGTTTGTTTTCGCTTTCCGCCATAATGATACAGTTGTCCTGTCATAATCAAATGTTACAGGAGAAGAAAATATAAAACCGCAAATTATCTTTTGTATAGACACGGGATTTTCAATTATCATTATCATAATTGTGATGATTATTATTATTACATTATGCCTTACTATTTTGGTAAAATGTCTGTCAATGGCTCAATACAAAAACAGAAGTTTACCCTAAAAGCGACTGTGATAATTGCGATCCTTGGTTTAACCAGAGAGTATGTATATAGAGAGGGGGTTCACTATTGGTCGATTTGCACTGCGAGACACGGGAGGCTCTGCGAAACCACTGTTAGCATGGAGCGGAAAGTTAGTAGGTCGCTGCGGTAAACAATACCCGTTTGTGCATTTCCACGGGGTGTAGGAGCTTACAAACGGTTGTAAATAGTTTCAATCAGTCCAAAAATACGAACAAACCACAGTAAACAGATATGCACACTATCTTTGGTGAAGAAGGCCTCTTTCAATTCTTCAATTTCTTGTTTACCGCAGCGATCTAGTTTCGCGATTTGGAGGAAGTGAACCCTCTCTGGTTTAACTCTCTATCGGTGGTTCTAAACTTTGTGTCCGGTATGTAGCAATTTGTATAATAATTATGTTACTCGGTGATTACCACAATTTATAGCGAGGCAGCCCAGCAATTTCTAAAGGTTTCTCCAACATGTTTAAGTTCTTCCATAACCTGATAAAACCTCAAACTCGCACATGATTCCCCTGCACTATGATGGCTTCAGGATGAATGGACAACACTCGTGAACGAACGCATGCGTGATAAAATTATGTTAATCTGGGTACGAATTCACCCCAGTGTGTGTGTGTGCGTATGTGTGTCTGTGTGTGTGTGTAGCTAGTTCTCGAATTCATTCGGTTGTGTCAAGCCGAGTGGCAGTTAACTCTTGAGAAGTAAAGGATTAAAGGAGCTAACACAGTCCCTGTGTTTCCTGACGCCTTCAAGTGAGAGGCGTGTTCGGTAGGCTTTAGTTCATTAACCCTACAAGGGCCAGACTCTCATAGAAAATAGACCGACCTCTGTCAGATTTAGTAACGTGATAAAGAAAGTGTTTCTCTGTTAGGACAGACAATAAAACCAAGATTTATTTCATCCATTCCGAATGTTCCTTCTAACCTAATGCGTATACAAACTGACTCATCCAACAGTCCGGAAACACTGACATGACCCTTTGCAAATTATAGCAAACAGTGTTAGATACAAAATAAAGTAAGTATTCAGATTGTCTTGCTGTGAATGTTTATATGACAAAATTCAGTTACATTATAGCTCATCAAAATGCTGTTCTCTCTCTCTCTCTCTCTCTTTCTCTGTCTGTCTGTCTCCCTCTCTCTCTATTTATCTGCCCATTATAATAACAATATATCCAAATCTATGTTCTTTCATAGCCTCAAAATTAATGTGTAAAATTAATGACAAATGACTGCAAATTAACTAACTTGAAAGAGGAAAATAAACAACATACACACATGTACACACAAATGAAATAAAAATATAATAATACAATGAGAAAAGAAGGGACAAATGCCAAGGTCAAGCCGCACATTCAGAAAGTCGAAATAAAACTTTAACCAACGCATAAAACATATTTAAAAAACAGAAACAAGCAACGAGCTGGGGAAAATCTCTGTTACGCCATTCTATCCAGTAGGCGCCTGGTTGTGTATTGTGGTTTCAGATCAAATTTCATTTTTTTTTTAAAGTTATGTTTGTGACACAATGTGTTACCTGAACCTGTCTCAACCACTCTTTGGCCTACGCCATTTATCTCAGCATGGTGTTATGTCATGGTTTTCCAAACCAGTTTGAGGCTCTCCTCCTATCACTAATGTGCATAAATTTAAATATGATCAGTTTTGTTCGAAAATACAAATTGTTTTCTTTTACACAAAAATTAAAACTGAATGGCTAAAGGGATCTGCACGCGGTTAATCTACTTTTCCTCATTCAATTTTAATTTCTCTGCAATGAGAGGACAGGGGGTATACAAGAGAGATGGACAAGCACATACAAGTAGATAGCACTTTACAGCACTGACTCTACAGGTGAAACTGGTTGATCAATTAGCAGAGCTACTGTAGGAAATTCTTCTAACATCATTTTGATACTTGATTTTCTCTTCAGAAATGTCGAAAGCATTTTTATAGGAATAACTGTAAGCGACAAAACAGAACACGAAGAAATTCAACAAAATTAATCCGGCCAGGAGAAACATCAGATTTTCCATTTTGATACTATTGATTTCGTTTCCCCACCAAGGATCATCGGCCGTCGCTTCTTTCACCACCAACATAATGCCCATGGACAAGAAATTGCCTACACCAGAAGCAGCGTAGAACAGACCAGTCAAAAGTCCCTGAAGATAGGTGGGTGCCTGGGTGTAGCCAATCTCCAGTGTCGTGGCTGCTGTGAAAATTTCCCCGATCCCAATCAGCATAAACTGTGGAGTCTGAGCGAATACAGACAGACTAGAAGCTGTGAAGTTTTCATTAGCCAATACTTGAATGTGGGCGTTATCCTTTAGATACTCCTTGCGGTATATCTCCACGATCCCGGCTGACGTCACTGCCAACGTGGAGAAGAGAAATCCTAGCCCCACCCTTCTCATGAGGGTCAGGGGAATGCCGATTTTAGTCATGCAGGGGTAGATAAATCGATCAAGTATAGGAATGACCAGAACGATGGACAGATTGGTGAAGGAACCAATCATAGCTGCGGGGATTTTGGAGCTGCCCACCCGGACGTCCATTCTGACTGCTTGAACAAAGAAGGAGCTCTGAGTCTGAGAGAAAATCGCCCAGAACATGATGACCAGAGCACAGAAAGGCAACACGGTGACCACGCTTAACACACCATCAACTGTCGGGTCATCGTGAGTACCGCCGTACCGACTGCGAGCTCCGTCCAGAAATTGTTTCTTCTTAACTGAAGCATTGGAAGCTCTATGTGTTGTCTCTCGCTGGTCATCGCTGACTTGTTCTACGTAATACTTGTGTCCTGACTGGCCACACCTGCACACACCTTCTCGTAGCACGGAGAAAACAATCTTGAGAGCGCTGCCCTCAGGTTTTGATGTCGTGTACAGAGGTTTGCTCAATACGTAAAAAACGACTGAGAGTAAGAAAACAAACACAGGTGTTGCAAAACCCCAGACAAAACTGATGTTTTGTTGTATGTAGGCGATTCCCGTGTAAGATACAATTGATCCAACCGCAGTAATCCAATAAAACCAGTTAAAGAATGTATTGATAGCCTTTGCTCCCAGAACATGGACCTGTTCAGCACCAAACGGACTCACGTTAGCTTTCAGCCCACCTGTCCCTAACGCCGTAAAAATCAAACCAATAATAAAACAAGCTCTTTTGCCAGATTGGCTCATGTCATCCTCAAACCAATTTTGGAAATTTATAGCCGCTACAATCAACAGAAGTAAGCCTAATAATATAAAGACACAAGATATCAGAATTGTGGTAAATCTTCCTAGCCAGGCGTCCGAGATATAACCTCCTGGCACGGGCATCAGATAGACAAATCCAGCAAAGACCAAAGAAGTTGTAGTTGCGTCCACCGTCTCGTAGTTCAGCTCACTCGTGCAAAACAAGACCATGTTGGCCACAACACTGTAGTAACTGACCCGCTCACACATCTGCAATAGCAGGATGGATGACGTGGCTTTAAATATCCTAGAAGTATCGATCTTTCTGTCCGGCTCCATGTCAACTACCACTGGTCTTTCCTCGGGCTCTGTCATCACTTTGGGGTCCCCGATTTCTCCGCCGCCTTGTGAAATGTCCAGCCCGGTCACCATGATGTCCTGCTGTCTGAAGTATCAACTCAGAGGAGTTGTGGCTTTGTGCAGAACAGCAAAAATGGAAAGTGTACACTTAAAACAGCCACACAGGGTGTGGAACCAGCACAGCTCCAAAATATTGTGTCCCTCATACACTAAGGCTCATGATAACACACTGAATCTTGAGACTGCAGGATATTTCCCGCATTTGATGGTTGCACTCGGAATTTCCTGTTTACATTTCTCTTGACTAACGGCCAGAGATCCTCAAGTTTCCGTCAGTTCTTGGCCGCTTGTGTTTTCGTTTATTCTCTATCTCTAGTGCTGTCAAATACATCACAAATGTTTACAATGTACGAGTTTAAATATCACACAATGTCCACATTCCCAATGCTCAGAAAACAATCACTTTTGGTTTCCCACATAATCCATCATCACATTGAACCAATGAACTCCGACTGGCGTCCGCTAGCGCAGTGAAATGTGGATCTGTATTACTCTGAACCACCTTCACGAATAAGACCAAGAAAGGGGACTCTACCCACTTCACTTCGTACACCTTAGTAAAGAAAAAAACGTTTTTATCTTGTAAGGTCGCAAGCGGAGCAGAACAGGAAACCGGTTACCAATCACAAGTGAGGGGGGTTCTTACCTCTCTCTCTCTTACCCACTTCTATTATTTTGTTTCCGCGCTAGAACGATTCCGTAAGTATAGACAATGCCTCCTCCTTGCATAAGACAGCTTTTCTAGAAACGAAGCTCAAGATCTGGAGATTTTCATATCCAGAAACATTTGCTGTAGAATCAGAAGCTTTTAGCTACAAGTCAGGAAGATCATTTCGCTTCAGTTGACACACGTAATATCGTAACTTGAAACCTGTTGACAGGTCTGAGATCTTCTGCACAAAAAATGATAGACTTGTGTTGTCAATAACTGGCATCTCGCTGTGTTTGTTGTTCTGATACAGTAGAAAGACTGATTTTGAACTTCGAGCACTCACAGAAACGTTCCCGACTTGATAAAAACTTTTTAAAAATCTTGTCCTTCTATAAGTGGCACAGATTTAAAACTGTGCAGTCCACAGGTACTGGACAATATTTAGCGCTGTCAGTCAACTCAGGTTATCCAATTCAGAATTCCTCCTCGAACTTGATACCTCAACTGTGATTAGTGAAAGGATTGGAAAACGTAAAACTTCTGTATGTTGCACCTTGTGAACTGATGTCCCTGAAGAATGCGGAATGAACACATGAGAAGGACTGTACCAACTGACAGTTCCCTATAGTTATAAACATTTCCAAAATCAAACATCGAAAACACGCAGAGTAAATGGGGAGGAGAACGAGCAAATTTGTCACCTAACCGGCTCATATTAATTCCTTACACAAGATCTTCTGTAAACAAAGTCTGTCTGATGTTTTCATACAAGAATTTCTTCTGTCTGATATGTTTTCATGACAATCTGAAGCGATTGTACCGATCCTTTCCCAGGCTATCCACGTCTACAGCTTGAATTAGCACAGCTCTATACAACCAAAATGCCCCCAAACCAGCGGCTCATTATGACTGCTAAGTCAACAATAGTTGTAACTCTGCCACAAAAGAGGTAAGAAAACTTAAACGTTATGGGTGGAGCCACACGGAGGCATTAGCCTATCAGATGTACGCGCCAGAGCGCTACGGTTTCACAATGGCGTGTAAACAAACCCGAAAAAGAAAGAAAGAAAAAGGGTCACATAAGCATGAAGAACCTGTAAGATTGTCAGATAAAAGGAACGACAGGTGGGTCGGAGACTCGAGGATTGTAAAGACGAATGTTTCTTCGCCGATTCTTGTTTGGGCCATGAGACAATCATGAAAAGACGTAACCCGCGTAGTGTATTCCATTTCACCGATCCTGTTTTGATTTTAGGGTGAATTATAAATGTATTTTTGATAGTGTGCAGTGTCAACAGTAGGCACATAATTCACCTTGCATAATTTATGTGGGTCTGTTTAATGATCATACAAAAGCGCCTCTTTCTGATCTCTATCTCTAGCTCTGTCTGTCTCTTGCTCTCTCTCTCTCTCTGTCTGTTTCTTTCTCGCTCTCTCTCTCTCTCTCACTCTCTCTCTCTCTCTCTCTGCCCCCTCTCTGTCTGTGGGTCTCTCTCTCTCTGATTATACGGAACCATCGAATTGTATTGTGCCATTTGAAATGATGAAGCTCTGAATACCAGACATTAATAAAGCACCCGGAAGGACCGCCAAAAGCGCAAACTGGCCGAAGTGCCCTTAAACCGAAACCGAAACTCAAACAAGCTCTCTCTCTCTCTCTCTATATATATATATATATATATATACATATATATATATATCTTGTATTTTTTGTATTTGTATTTGTATTTGTATAACTCTTTAATCCCAATTTGGGAAATTTGCCATTGTGCCATTGCAGCCCAGTTATAACTGGAGCAGGCACGCCGTTGCCACAGTGCAGCGGCGGTCGGCATTTTTATTATTTATTTTTTTTTGAGGGGGGGGGGGAGATGAGGGGGAGGGAAAGGGAATGGTAGGGATGATTTTTATTTAATTTTGCCCGGGCAGCGGCCTGTTCGGCCTGCTCTTTTCGATTTCCAACTGCCAAGGTACCTTTAACGTGCGCAACGTGCACACGGGCCCTCCGAATTTTTTCGTCCTTATCCAAGAAGACTAGATACTCGGTCCTACCCCCCCAATAGGATCAGGGACACGAAAATATGAGAAAAATCCCAAACTTCCAACATGCCTGCACCGGCCGGGTTTTGAACCCGGGACTCTTGGCATGAGAGGCGAGCACCTTGCCTCTAGACAACCTTGTTATATATCACTCACTCTGGCCCTGTGTTTGCCCCGCTTTAAGTTGTACCTGCAAGGACATAATCAATTATTTTACTTTATTTATTGTTGTCTATATCTGATCACTTTCGCCCCAAGTCAATTTTGTTTCTTTTAAGACCGCAACAAAATCTGAAAAGCACTGCACGTTCCGCAGTTTCAAAAGTGTAAATCTCATCCATTAGCCCGGCAATAGTTCATCTCTAACTGAGAAGACTAGACAGCGAACATGCCCAATAGAGACAGAACGTCGCACTGAACACAAAGACAAAAACAGTAGTTAAACTTTAACATGGACCCAACTGCTCTTTTGGCAAATTTACTATCAACACAACACGGATTCCCATACTCTCTGGGCCAAGTACCTGCTCAGATCCCACAAAACATCAAAAACTTCTCTCTCCCTTAGTTTTTGTTTGTCCTATCTCCATGTTCTGACAAAAATTGAGATCTTTTAGTATGTACACGTTGGCACTTGTTTAAAATGCCTTGTGGTACTTATAAAGCTGTTTCATGGTTCCGATCTACTCTAACTCTTTATCATAATACTAAAGCCTGAGGCGTTTAACATCGAATTTCTCAGTGGCGAGAAAAGTGGAGTTGGAAGAAACAAGAACTGGCATATTACCTTGCCACAGATTACTCCAGCACTACTGATTTTCTCCCCCAGTGACCAACGACCCATTAAAATGTTTTATATTGAAACTTGTTTCCTACCAAAGTCCCGTTTGAGAACCCTTGCACTATACCACTATAGTAAAGCACAGCGAAATGTTTCGAAACAAGTCATTTTTGAAGATTACCTTCATGTACGAAAATGTTTATATGCTGTCCGTGAGTGTAAATTATAAGACTGTATTCATTAAACAGAATGTTGAGGAGATAAATGTGTCAACCAGGCGTGTGAAGTTTTGTAAGCTTGGAAACGCCCATTTTCTCTGACAGTCAAAACTTCAGTGTCTTTATAATTATACTTGAAAAAATGAAATCTTACTGACAAAATGATCACAGCGTCAGCCATAAACCATTCAACTCTAGAAAAATCAACTTCATTAGAGACAAAAACAACTGATTAGATGCAGAAAAAAGTGACCTATAAGACCCGCTGTTTTATTACAAATGTGTTGTATTTCTGCCTGTGCTATAGATTTTGTTGTTGTTTTTAATGTACACATGATGAATATGTTTCTCTTCTCTTCTCCTCTCTCCCTAATGTTGCGCCATGTAATATGCCTGCTATTGACTTTATTGAGTTATGATTATGTTTATGTAATGTCGCGTTAGATGTGTGTGCCATGTAGTATCTGCTCTTAAACGCTTTGTGAAAGAGAGTTTCCCTAATTATGGGCTAACAAAGTGATTCTAATCTTATCTTACACTCTCGCTAACATCGTCAACACGAGAAAGAAAGAATGCCATGTTTTTATTGTCTTCAGACCGTACGCGTACAGAGTCACGGTCAATTTAAGCCTTCCGCCAGTAATAGATCTACAAGTCGGATCATCAACTGAGGTAGGTACCGGTAAGCTGTAATCTGAGACCTTTATTAAGCTCAGCAGGTGACACTATCTATCGTAGTCAGTCTTATTTGTCCACGCTTAGTGGGGTCTGACAGCGATACTGTTCTAACACTCTCGGATTTGATAACATTAACGCTGGTAGTGACGCCATCATCAGAGCAGTACAAGGTCTCTGCATTGTAGTACTGAAAGGAGATAACTGTTCATTGAGGTTACGTTGACACATATTTTAAAGCTGTCGGGTATCCCAGAACTTTTCGCCGTTTTTTGTTTACTGTATTGTTGTATGTGCACTTTTGTATTGTCGAGAAAATGAGGATTGAAAGTTTGAAGAATTGCGCGAAATCAAGACTAAAACGCATACAACAATACAGCACAAACACTTATCTCGAACGGTTTTTAACCGATTGGAATGACACATATACATATTAATAAAATACGGAGTGAGAGAACTACCTTCATGACAAAACCTCAAAATCGGCAAAATGTCGCATACAAGAATGTGGCAAATATCCCTCGTTTTCTATTTCGCACGAGGTAAATCATTAATGGTTGTCCCCAATTTTCAATTTTCGGGAAGTCCATGACCGAGCGTTCCCCCCCCCCCTTTTTTTTTTAAAAAAAGCAAATATCCAGTTCTGTTCATAACAGAAAAACACTACTGTCATGAACAACAACCACAAAAAACTGCCATGTTAGGCGGACAAAAAGATTGTATATTCTAAAAACAAAATTTCACAGGGGACAAAGAGATCAATTTTCATTTGTGATGACCAGGAAGAACTAGTGGCTGTACACAGCTGCATCCCAGATAGAAAAACTAAGGACCCAGTGGCGGATCTACTATGAATCTAACGAAGCTTAAGCTTCAGGGCCCATAATCCCGCAAGGGCCTTGAAGAAACTTTTTTTAAAAAAATGAGTGAATGGCCTTTAAGTCCTTGCAATGGCAGCAAAGGTTCTTTGGACCTTGTTGGATGTTGCTCTAGAGTTGCCAGTTACGAAGATGCCCCATAACACTTCAAGCTTTCGGGTCCCAAAAATGTAGGTACGCCACTATAAGGTCCCCGATAAAGAAAGAACTCATCCCGACAGAAAGATAGAATACATTGTGATTCTGTAACATGGCGGTAAAACAATGAATTTTACATAGTCTGGCGATTGCCGTCTTTTTTTCCCGTAAGGTGGCAGGGAAATCTATAGTCGGGGTATGAATGGTCATCAAACAGAAAGTTTGAGTTTGAACAGCGCGCCGGCACGAAAACGGCCACTTTGCGCCTCTCGCGCTTTTTTGTTTCGTTCTCTCTTTTTGGGCCAGCGTTCAACCCCCAGTTGCCTGTAGGTAAGATCAGAACTGAACTGATAAAAGTCAAGTTAAAGATTTGACGGGAAAAGGCCCATTTCAAAAAATCTAACGGGAAAAAGCCCGTGCTGAAAAGTATGTCTATTAATTTTGTAAATATGACAAAAGTCTGTTAAATCAACTTGTAGAGTTCGAGCTCTTTCAGAAATGACAAGATGCGCTGCGAGTCCACATCAGAAAATAATAATCTTTCATGGAACCGCAGGCACAGTGTCTTCTTCAGATATGCACGAAGTCTACACATTCAGTTAACATCCAACAGAAAGGTCGTAACCAAATTATTCACTGCAATCAGGGCCGTCTTAACATCATTTCGGGCCCCCAGGCAAAGCAGTTAGCTGCAGCCCGCCCCCTCCCCCCGTTTCAAAAACCAAGGTAAATGTGCATGCTTGGGGCCCCCTAAACCCTTGAGGTCCAGGGCAACTGCCGAGTGTGCCCATGCATCAAGACAGTTCTGGGAATTTCCAACAGCAACAAAACAACACCAATATGACGGTATTCCTACATACTTGCCTGGCCAGAAAATTGACAAAATATTGAGAAAAACAAAATCTTCGGGCTCGAAATGTTGTTCTTCTATAATTTCCAATCCGTTTGGAATTTCTTGCATATTTTATTCATAGTTAACTTCTAAGCAGTACTTTACATTTTATTGCCACATTTAAGTAGGGCCAGATCCACAGCTACTCCCGAGTATTGCGTCCATTCCTTTCTTCAAAGTGGTCGCCATTTTCAAAAGTCACGTGAGAGATTACAGCGCCGTATTTTTCCCAGGGAAGCGGCAAATCCGTTGACATACGACTCTCTATTGTTACAGACATGAGACAACATTCGTGCCACTAGTAAGATCTGACAATAAGGGAGTTACGCTAGAATTGTTTATCCACTGTCTGGAGGTTACCAGATAAACAAACATTTCACTTGCTCAGGGGGGCTAAAGGTCAATAGCAGGGGTCGGTAACTCTAATGTTGACATTGGAGTTGTCTACGCCATGTGTACGGAACCTGAGTACTAGATGTACCGTCTAGGCATTGTTGATTTATAAGTGGGTTTGTTGGTGAAAGTTTCTGTGTCACCACCAACAGTGATGAAATTATCTCGAGCGTTAAGTAGAAATTTAATACAACAATGACTTCAGGCATCTCCCGTACTTATTCTAGTAAAGATTTCTCGTGTACTAAGGAAAGGACGAGCAAAAAGGAAAACATTAATGTGAAGATAACCCGAAAACAAACACACAAAAAAAGAGGTCTTTCAGCACTGTCCGACATTAGTTCTTGTCTGTTCTCTCTCCATTTTCTGAAAAACTGGAGATCTTTTAGTAGGTAGAACAAGTATAACTAATGCCAACTCTGACTCTTGGGTAAATGTGTTGCGGTATTTATCAAGCTGTTTCACAGTTCCGATTTATTCTAATCTTTATCATAAAACTAAAGCAGCAAATTTTTGAAGTGGGGATTTCAGGAATTCATTGTGCATTTGGTCAGCAGGCTTTATTAAATCTCAAATCATGCACCTATGCTCAACAATGCTGAAGATATAAACAATTATTACAACATTCCCCTGATGACAGAAGTTAGCCAGTCCCCATATATAATTATATCCGAAATGGCGCAGATTTCCACGAAATGATCTATTTCTCAGTTGTGGAAAAAG
Source organism: Onchidella celtica (assembly GCA_963931925.1). Lineage (NCBI taxonomy): Eukaryota > Metazoa > Mollusca > Gastropoda > Systellommatophora > Onchidiidae > Onchidella > Onchidella celtica. The sequence goes on from OZ007578.1 coordinate 50,269,097, forward strand.
TTGAGTTGGAACAAATAAGAACTCAGTTCGCGACTGGGCTAGCGGTTCAACGCATGACACGAGTCTGGAAAATTACACAGGTGGAAGAAAAGGCTCACGGGAGTAACTATGTAGAAATAAATGTCACGCAAAGAGCATCTCAATCAACAAAATATTATAAGTTACAATTTAATTAATTTTTTTAATATTCTGTTTACTTCTTTAATCCCAATTGGGAAATTTGCCTTAGTGTCATTGCAGCCCAGTTACACAGTTACAAATAGAGCAGACACGTCGTAGACACAGAGCACCGCCGGTCGGCGTTTATTTTGTTTTTTTGGAGGGGGGGGGGTGGTAGGGATTCGTTGTTCGGCTTCTCTTCTGGATTTCCAACGGCCAAGTTATCTTTAACGAGCGCAACATGCAAACAGGTCCTCCTAATTTTTCGTCCTTATCCGAGAAGACTAGGTGCTCGATCCTACCTACCATAGGATCATGGACAAGGAAATAAGAGAAAAATCCAAAATTTCCAACATGCCTCCACCGACCGGGATTGCAATTGCAATTCTCCACAACGTAGAGGTTGCACTAATTCTTTTGAAAAACAATGGAAATTACAAAGTAGACCTTGCTTATGTTTAGCGTGCATCTCACCAAACTTACTAAGAATCAACCAACAATCACATAATATAATGATAAAAACCACCGGGGGGAGGGGGCGGGGGGCGGGGGGCGGGGGGGAGGGGGGTCAGACAGAAATATGAAGGAAAAATCAAGCACGCGGATGTCATGAAAAACATCAAACACCTGTGTACCGGAAGTAGATAAAAGTGAACAATATGCGGGGGTGAGTGAAAGGCATGGTTAAGATGGACAGAACGTAGCACTGTTGAAATACAACGTAATGAACGAAGAGGATAATGACTCGTGAGAAAAAAAGAACAAAAAACAACAACAACAACAACAACAATAAACAAACAGTCTGACAGACAGAGAAAGTCACCAACAAGACGCCAACATTTTCACCATGAAGGCTTTACCTAATTTAATATACCGACACAGAGCTAGAGATGGACTATCTTTTCAAATCTATTGAGAAAACTTAACAAAGACCAGTGGCCGTATGCATAATCAATGCGTAAACTAAAGTAAAAACGTTGACTGGTGTTAACACGAGAAATTGTATTCATTTCTTGCGTTAACACCAGTCAACGTATTTACTTTAGTTTACGCATTGATTATGCATACGGCCACAGGTGACGTATTAAACATGACGTCATCCAGGACATGTGACACGCAATACATAATTATAATTATTACTTTTTTTTCGGTTTTGGAAAAGGCGGGGGGGGGGGGAGGGGGGGGGGAGGGGGGGAGCAATCGGCGTTTGAAAACAAGTAGAAAAATAATTTTAAAAATCCGGAGAACACTGGTGAACTATAATGCACACCGTAATACGTTGCAAGTGCGTCATTGATGACACAACTTTTTAGTAAATTAAGCAAGAAAATTCCCAGACCTGTCTGTGCATTTCTGATGAATTATCCTCCCCCCCCCTCCCCCCAACCACCACAATCACCACCACCACCCCCATCATTTCGGACGAAACATGGATAATTTCTACCTGCGTCCGTCCCGAATGCATGAACCAACAACTATCTCCAAGCGTAGACAAACAGGATGCTGGAGTGTTATCTTACGTGAAGGTCATACTTCTTATGATGTACAATTTATCTTTGGCTCTTTGTGAGTGTGTGTGTGTGTGTGTGGATGTGGTGTGGGAAACTTAATGGATAGGTCAGAGGTTAATGAGGCTGAGAGGTTCACCAGTGATCAGTTAGCAAACACAGACGTGTTCTGAAATACTTAATATCCCTGTCTTCACACTTTTCTGATGCGCAGCGAATTCTACAATTAAAGACAAAGTGCGCACTATTTTTTTTTCGTGGGAAGTCAATTCTGTTTCATTCAAGATGCACAGCCCATGTTCTTTCAGAAATGAAAAGTTTCTCGACGCCAGTAAGTAGTTAAATCATTACCAATCTGGGGCAAAGCATTTACATCACAAAAAAAAAATATACGCATTGACGAAAAAAAAAAATCTACAGCTGTATTTCCACATCGCACTACCAACTTGACTCATTTAGAGTTCCGAATCATCACAGAATTGACAGAAGATTGTGAAAGCAGATCCGTAGCCTCAGGATACATTGTCCTCCTGGACATCATTTCATTCAGGAAGAAAACAGCATTGTGAGGCGGGGAACTGGCGTTCTACGTAAACAACTTTATCGAATTTGATTTTGATGGGAGGGGGGGGGGGGGAGAGACAGTGAGAGAAAAAGAGAGAGAGAGAGAGAGAGGAGAGAAAGCGGCAAGGTAGAGAGAACGAGGGAGACCGAGAATGAGAAAGAGATCGGCGGAAAGAAAGAGAGAGAGAGAAAGAGAAGGGATACCAGGGCGCAACACCAACAACCGCTTGACCAATGAGGAGACGGATCAAAAGTCAGGATGAAGAAATGAAACTTGTAAGCGGTCCTCTGGATGGACACAACTACTGAAACTGGTCACGAGATCCGCAAGTAGCGGAGTTCTGCCCACATTGCCTGGATTTGAACCTCCCACGATCCCTGCTGGCCAATCCCAGACAGCCACGTGTCCAGCATTCCAGACTCGCTGATTTCCCCACCCACATGCAAACTTAGTGCTATCTCCATGATTTAATGAATGCTATGGGAAGGTTGCTGATTTTGTCCGCATTTCCCCATGAAGGTCGCATGTAGTGAGAGATACGACGGTCACAAGCATACGGCGCTTTATGCAATTACACCATAAATAATGTAACCTTTCCCTGCATTATCAACATAGACTGTGCACTCAGTGGTTGGGAAAATCTGTGCTTTCTTTCCCAAATCTCTAGCACTGGAGTATCAACAAAGGAGTGTATCAGTATAAACGTTTCACATTCGTACACAGGGATATTGTATATAAAACAGAGCAGGGACCAAAAGACAACCTTACAACACTGTCGCGCCTGAGCAGATGTCTTCTTCACAACTATTACGTCATGTTAGATATTTTTTGACATACTTCTCGTGTAGACGCCAACTTTGTCATTTGATTATATTCAATGATTTCAGATCAAATTCAAGATGCAAACTTGGATTAATCAAATGCCAAAAAGCGTGTCCGTTTTCTATTCAAAGAGATTGAGGGAAGTTCAGACTTGAATTTGATTACAGTCTAGGCAGAGAATTGACGCCATTCGAGCTTTTGCTGAGGACAAAATTATGCATACAAGCAATAACAACAAAGGTCAAGAGAAAACCAACATTCTCCTCTTTTTATCGTTATCCCCAATGATACAGAAATCTGAGTTTGAGTTAAGGTTAAAGGAAGCACGTGGACACTTTAACGCCGTCAGCCATGGAAAGAAACAAGGCAACAGACAGGATGTAACAGAATGATAGAACAGAAGGAGACACTACCAGAAGCGTCCACCAACTACCCGCACAGACAAAGATCTCATTCTACCCAACTTTAATGTAAGCACAAACTCTTTCATTGCAGGGTCAGATAAGGCAATCTGTTTGGGTGTAAAATCCACCATTTCTGTACTGGATCAGAGAGAAAGTATGATCAAGTCCTCACGTCAGAACATCAATATTTCTTACATGTAAACGTATATATAATATGATAAATGAACTCATTTGCTGTCTATAATATATATCAAACATTAACGCTTATATCTAGTAAGATAAATTTCACTCCGGTAAATAGACATATAATGCTGTTTATACGCTGACATTTAATGAAAGAGAGAGAGAGATGAATGCATCTTCTGTCTTCTGTGGACATTTTGTCCGGAAATAATTCCAACAACGTCATTCACTAAATAATCACGAGAGATAATGTAGATCCGGCAATGAGATGATAAACACAGCAGAGCTTGTGAAGTGTTTCCAGACCCATACATTGTGGGAATCGCTGGCTGAAATATCGGGGTTTATACTGATGATGAATGCTCGAATCTTCTAACTTGTCATTATAAACGGATTGGGAGATGGCATAATGTAACGGCTAGTTCTAGAGCCACTGGCAAAAACAGCATTACATCATCAACAACAACACAATAATCCCACATAGAAGAAACGATCACAGCACAACAAATAGCAATGGAGAAGGCATTAAGGGGTTAAAATCTGTTGGCAATAAGCCGGTGTGTGGGATTTCCACCTTTCACCTAGGCATTGTCCACCCACTGCATGGTGTAGCCCTTAGACAATGCTTTCCATTCTCTTCTGTCTGTTGTTTTCCTTATCCATGTTGTTCCTCCTCTCTTTGTAATGTCCTCCTTCCATCTTCTTCCTGGGAGTCCTCTTGTTCTCTTTCCTGTCCTTGGCTGCCATTCAAGACTAGAAAGTCGAAGGACTACAGGATGGAAAACCTCAAATGAAAAACCCGTCGTCAACACGCCCTGCCAGAGCGACGACTATAGGCCCAAAACTAGTCATTGGTGTGTGGGGAAATGCCTCAAATTACTCCCTCAGGCCTTTTTTTTTTTTTGTTTCCTATCTCCTACTGGCTTGAAAATCTTAGGAACAGAACAGAAGAGAAAAGAAAGACTGGTGACAAAATACATTCTGTGCCCTTCTTAAAGAACAACAATTTCATTATCTGACTTTGCGAGGACCTTCTCTCTCTCTTTCTCTCTCTCTTTCTCTCTCTCTTTCTCTCTCTCTCTCTCTCTCTCTCTCTCTCTCTCTCTCTCTCTCTCTCTCTCTCCTGGCCCACTGGTCGCTTACGATATCCCATATTTTGGCATGATCATTCTTGACTCAACTATACACAACCCCATGTAATGTCATTCCTTTCTGTTTCTACTCCCCTCGATCCAGATCATCTTTCTACAACTTCATACCTAATACCACTTGAACATAAAACATTGTACTGCACTCCTTACAAAGGAAGTTACCTACCAGTTACTTTAATTAACTTATTCAAATTAATGCACTTTGCCTCTTTTGCATAGTTAACAAACAATCAAACGAAAGACAATTTAAATTTCGCAAGCTTAGAATTTTTTTGAGATTGTGTAACTTTTATCCACCCTGAAACAATACAAGTAGGCCTACTGTTCTTGAAAACTGAATAATTATGTCTGTGTATGTGTGTGTGTGGGGGGGGGGAGAGGGGGGGGGGAGCACTACGACTAGTTAATCCCAGTTTCTGTTGTGAGAACATGAGAACATCACATGGTGCATTTTTCTTTTTTGTTTTGTTTTGTGCCTGTGTGTAGGGGGTGGGGGGGGGGGGAGAGGAGAGGGGGTGGCCATTGCACAAAGCACAGTCCCCCTCCCACCCACCCACCCACCCCGGATCAAAACTAAGGTAATTTCTTTGGACAAAATGTTTTTTTTTCCCTCCTACTTCATGGAATATTCTCGAGCCAGGTCAACATCCTCTCAGCTCGAGGTCGAGTGTCAATGAAACGTCCAGAACCCTTGTTCCATCGACACCGCTGTTTCAATGTATGTGCACGGGGAAAGTACATGTGCACCGCAGGTGAGCGACCTTTGTCTCTTGCACAATCAAGTACTCACTTCTTCCAGTTCTATCACAAAAGAACTTGATCCTTTCACCCGAGAGCGTGGTTCTTGATCAGTGCCGCCATTCCGGGTACGTTTTTAAGGGGGTATTTCTGTGGATTGTCTCCCTCAGAGAACATGGATCCACTAGCAAGATGAAAGGCCACACTGATCCAAAACAACATTGCCGTAAGACCTGACAATTTTCTGGCGCCATAAATATCCCATGCCCAGATGTTTGCAGTTGTTCCAGATCTAGCGCGCCATTGACGAAATACACACAGAAATTAATGCCGCACATCATATAAATACCAATAGTGGTGCACAAACATCCAATCAGGAGCATGCATTCCTTTCCAGCTTCAAACTGCAGAATTTGCGAAAATCCGTCGCATAAATTAATAATAAATTAAAATGTATCCCTATCACCCCTATCGGGCTGCGTTACAATTTGCTCTGAGATAGAGAGAGGGAGAGAGTGGGAGAGAGAGAAGGAGAGAGACAGAAAGATAGAGAAAAACATGCAAATCAAGAGAAACAAGACTTTCTGTAAAGCGCCTAGAGCGAACTTGTTTGGAATAGGCGCTATATAAATAATCTCCTTTGTCATTATTATTATTATAGATGCTGCCTAATCGTTTTTTGAAACAATAATAGAACGTTGCCTTGAATAAACAATAGCAACAGCAACTGCAGCACCAGCAGCAACAAAGATCAAATTGGCAGTATAACAACCACTTGCTTTATCTTGTGATCAATGTTCAGTTTATCAAATATAAATCAATATTAATGTTACACTTCATGGTAAATATCAAACTCACAAAACCGAATCTTCGAGAATTTTCCTGCATGACCAAACCACAGCAATCAAATCTTATAGAGAGAAACAGACAAAACCTTCCGTTTTTTGTTTTTGGTTTTTATTGACTTGGCATCATCTCTTTGTGTTACACCCTCCCCCCCCCCCTTCTCCCAATCCGCCCGCGTGTTCTACAAAAACAAACAAACAGACACACACACACACACACATGCACTCACTGATACCCATAAAGTCACAATCAAATTCTCAGACTACATCAAAACCTCTTAAGACATAGTTTGGTCATCATACGCAAAACATTGCTTCTTTTGCAACATGAATTAAAATTAAACAATAAAAAATCTCTCATACGGAACTTTGACGAAATACTGCTTTAATACCGTATCTCTTAAGATCACAGGAACCTCTGGACTGTTTTGGTGAGACGGAATTTCATTTACTCCTGACCACCCCCTCCCCCCCCCCCCCACCCGCATACACCTTTTAGCTTTTTTGCCCGGGCCGATTAGGGTGCACTTTTCTCTCCTGAGTGCATTGGTGGCTTTCTACAGGGCGTGTGGACGTTGGAAGGTCTTCAACGTTTCTTGGTCTTTTTCAACAATGAAGATGCCCCTTCATTCACCCTAAAAGTGTTCAAAGCGTTTACCAATGGACGATTGGTCCAGTGGAATAGGGATTGAAACATGTTTATCGGCTCATCAAATTTCGTCACGCTAAAGCAAGTTTTTCCCGTTCGTGCTCACAGTCATCTACCCTGTAAACAAAAACCAAGGCAATGGTGTAGTCTGTTTCTGTCAGCTATCGATCAGAAAATAACCGAACATCTGGCAAACACAACTCTTTGGCGACATTATGATCGTTCGTACTCACAGTCATCTACACTGTACACAAAAACCAAGGCAATGGTGTTGTCTGTTTCTGTCTGCTATCGATCAGCAAATAACCGAACATCTCGCAAACACAACTCTTTAGCGACATTATAAATCACAGACATTAATTTTGTGGATGGCCAAACTGTCCATACAAAGTACAAAACTATTTATGTTGATATCAAGACGATGACCCTGTCAATTTCCGTGTCACGCCAAATAAAATTAAAAAATGACCAGTGACGCTCACCAAGATATAAGAACTACATCCTTTTCTGGTGGTTAGTGGACGCTTCTGGTACAGACTCCTTCTGTCCTTCTGTCTTGCTTTTTTTCCTGGCAAAATTTGATCGTAGTCGGGTCTGTGTACTTTCGCCAAACTCAAACTCAGTTACGGGAGAAAAGGTATTCTAGGGACAGCAGCAGCAGTAGCAGCAACAACCAACAATAATACCAACAAAAACAGCAATGGCATAGATACCACAGGAAAGACGAAGCAAGCTGCGGCTACAATATACCCCAGATTTTTCAATGTCTTCCCTGCTGTCTGGAAACGTTTGCTTTGACACAAAACTACACTCAGTTACGGGAGAAAAGGTATTCTAGTGACAGCAGCAGCAGTAGCAGCAACAACCAACAATAATACCAACCAAAACAGCAATGGCATAGATACCACAGGAAAGACGAAGCAAGCTGCGGCTACAATATACCCCAGATTTCTCAATGTCTTCCCTGCTGACTGGAAATGTTTGCTTTGACACAAAACTACACAGTGTTCTTTTTTAACGTCGTCTTCAGTTTCCAGCAAATGCTGACTTACGCCATTTTAAGCTTGCAGTGAAAACACAATACATTCATCCTTCAAGCGACCTACATAATCTGCTGGTGTTTCTACACTTGGTTGTATTTCAACAAACATTCCTAACAACCAAACAACACACTTACTTTGTACAGTGTATTATCATGCATGTTCATTGAGAACGTCCTTTCCCGTACAATACACAGCGTGGCCCACCTGCGTGTTTGCGCTGCACATTTGCGTATTTACATTCGAGGGAATAAAAAATGTGTTTGTTATTTTGTTAATTAGAATTTCATGTTTTCAGACACAGAAGAATCAACCTTCTGAACCTTTGAACCTGAAACACGAGATCAAATATTGTTCAGAAACAGATGGAGATGGAAGGTAAACAAATCAAATTACATTTACTTAGAGATCAAGGAGATTTGATGAACTGAGACTTGGCCTTGGCCTTGCTAAAACTATCAATTTTCAGGGAAAACCAGGCCAGACTGAAGGCTGAGTAAGGGGGAAGAATGCAGGAATCAGGCAAGTTATCTGCCCACAACAGTGCTAATGGCGTCATTGATGTACAGACTTATAGTGGGAGAGAATTCAGACTATTGTCCTATCAATGCTGTAACCTTGATGATGTGTTGCACTGCTTTCCAGTTCTAGCAGACAATGTTGAAACGACGTATAACCCGAGACACAGAATACTGATACGGATCATTTCTTCTTTCACTATATGTCCACAACTTGAGCGCGTATGAACTCTGTGGTACTAGTCTTTTTCGTTCAATTATAAATGGGTGTGGTGCGAACTGTTGCACTGTTGACATGGATGATATGCAAGTCGGCGGACGGAATATGGCGAATTGAACTGTCTCGGATACCCTGTGCCTTGGGTCTAACTTGCCAGGGGTATGTTGATGAATGTGTAGGTTTTTTAACAGTCTACCACAAGGTGAACAATTATTCTGAATCTTTAGACACTGTAGTTTTATACAGCCTGTTGTTACGGGACCGTAGTCTAACTAAAAACCGAGTAGATAAAATACTAAGTTGTGTACAATGTAGAATGTAAAATACAAAAGTCTCATAGCAACAGCCCTTTTTTGAGGAACAAGCCAGATTTTCTGAAAAAAACTTAACATTCAACTGATTAAAAAAAAAAAGAGATTTTACAAAGGCATAAAACAAAACAACAAAAAAAAAAAGTTTCGCCACTGTAGTTTCAAAACATCAATGTCATCAACCAAATTGCCCAAAAATGGTTATAAAAATTTAAAAAACAATAAAAAAAAAACGAAAAAATGCAGAAACAACTATCCATGAATGACATCAAAATGAACATTCCGTTTGCGTGTCGTCACAGGAGGATGTTTGTCAATTTCGTCATGACGTCATGTCTTTCCTCTCATGGAATCAATCTCAACTCATCGCATCTCTGTCCATCAACATCGCCTCTGACACTGCAATATGAACTAACCCCTAACGACAAAATAATCCACATCAACGCCGTACCGCAAGGATAACTATCATACAGACGGCTAGTTGTACCACAGCTTACATACATTCCTTAGAATAGAAAAGATCATCCCTCCATTCACGGATCACACACTACATTTGAATACCTGGAATGTCAAGCTTTGATGCCGTGAAAACATTTAATTATATCACACGTGCGCACTTAGCGTGCTATGAAAACTACAAAAATTCCGTTTTAAATTGCTCAGATGTGGACAGTTCTCCATGCAAACATCTTGAGATTCCGTCTACAGCACAGCACAAAGCTGATAAAACCATATAGTGTGGCAAATATATTTGTCTCGCTACAGAATCCCATATGGCATGTCAGAGTGAGAAAGAGGGAAAACAGAGAGAGAGAGAGAGAGAGAGAGAGAGAAAGAAGAGGAGAGAAAGGGAGAGAGTGGGAGAGAGCCAGTTAGAGATAGAAGAGAATGAAAGATAGAGAGAGAGAGAGAGAGAGAGAGAGGGGGGGGGGGAAGAGAAAAATGAAGAAAGACAACACAGTGAATGTACAAGAAAGGCTGCAGTGAACACATTATCTGCAAGAGAGGCTGCAGTGAACACATTATCTGATACCCTCTTAGTGACATAATTAATCTCTGTGTATCATGAAGCCACGAAGATGTATTTATTCGCACAACTTTAGTGCAGATAAAAATTCCTTTGAGCCAAATATTCTACAGACTACTTTTATATCATCTATCGATTAAAGTGGATTGATTGACCAAAGGCCTATCTCAAATGTTTATTGTCATGTTCAAAATGAATATAAGATAAGAAAAATACACTCAAGTAAAACAATTATTTTTTTCTGTTCTCACATGAAAAATTAGACACTTTGCACTTCTGCCGTGTAATGATAAGGCCAGCCGTAATTTTTTGTCAAACTTTGAAGTTTCCCCATTAGAAAACAATATATGTACACCAGACAAGCTGATATGACTCAGTTATATTATTTACAGCCATTGATGACAGAAGGCTCTTGCGAGGTGCTGAAATGTGAGAGTAAAGGGCTGTAACCATTAGGTGGTAAAGGGAAATAATCAAGAAAACAGCGTGTTGTTGTCGTTGTTTTTTGTACTATCTTCCGATCAAAGGAAGCTGATAGCTGTATTGGTGTAATATACGCAGGAAATGACAGGTTTAGACGAGCAGAGAGACAGTCGGACAAGCAGACAGACAGAGAGACAGACTGACAAGCAGACAGACAGACAAACAGAGAGAGTCGGACAAGCAGGCAGACAGACAGAGAGACAGACTGACAAGCAGACAGACGGACAGAGAGACAGACTGACAAGCAGACAGACAGACAGACAGAGAGAGTCGGACAAGCAGGCAGACAGACGTACAGAGAGAGTCGGACAAGCAGGCAGACAGACAGAGCGACAGACTGACAAGCAGACAGACAGACAGACAGAGGGAGTCGGACAAGCAGGCAGACAGAGAGACAGACTGACAAGCAGACAGACAGACAGACAGAGAGAGAGTCGGACAAGCAGGCAGACAGAGAGACAGACTGACAAGCAGACAGACAGACAGACAGAGAGAGTCGGACAAGCAGGCAGACAGACAGAGAGACAGACTGACAAGCAGACAGACTGACAGACAGAGAGAGTCGGACAAGCAGGCAGACAGACAGAGAGTCAAACGAACACACAAACATAGATACAGAGACAGACAGACAGACAGACAGACAGATAGATAGACAGACAGACAGACAGACAGACAGACAGACAGACAGACAGACAGATAGATAGATAGATAGATAGATAGATGGACAGACAGACAGACAGATAAATAGATAAATAGATCTTAAGACATACGGAGAAGACTGGGGGAGGGGGGGGGGGAGTCGGGTGGGGGGGGGGAGAGGGGAAGGGTATAGCCAGCATCCCTACGTCAGTCCGATGTAGATTTGAACCTGATTTCCCGAAGGTAGGCAGGATGGCCGTTGGAGCGGATCGCCCTACGTCAAACCGACGTTGGCGGGTTGTCGTAACCAGCGAATCTATGTAGAAACGACGTCATTCCTACATGCAAACTTGGCGTTAATTCTATGTTCCGGATTTCCGTAGGCTCCTGGTTTGGGGGACGGGGGAGGGGGGGGGGAGGAGGGTAGAATCTACTGCTGTCATCCCGACACAGGTGAATCAACATTTTAGCATAATAATACTTCTTTGACCTCGCCACGTTCCAGTGGCATTTTTTTTCGTTTTCGGGGCGACTGAATGGAGCGAGCGGCACACGTGTGAGACGCGTGTATTGCAGAGTCGGCATGAACACGCAACTGAAACACAACTGCAACACGAAAGCAGCCCTGTGTGCCTGTCTAGCCTTTGACTTTTGAGGTTCAGCAAAGATCTTAGGAACGACAAGATGAGACACACTGTCTTCTTCGCACCACTAAAAAAACGTGCACACAATTTGCGCGCTGATCGGGACCGGGGCCATGGCGCATAGTATGAAAAGAATGCTTGATATAATGGTAAATTTATGAGGCGCAAAATTGAGACATTGCTACAAATAACCAGAGTTTTCCCACAGCGACTGAGGTTATAATTCCACAATCAGTGACGTCAATCAACGCCTATAGCGAGAGCTGAACAGTGAACAAAATCTCAATATTATCCCCATTTGGCGTTGTAAAATACGGCACTTTTCATGACTTCCGCGCGTTTGCTGCTAGGTGGCGGTGCGAAATCCGTGCACGCTAAAAGCAGTAGCTGTCTTATCTTATCAATTCTAGGATCTTTGCTTTCAGTTTGGGTTTGACGGAGCGTCAGCATGATAAAACGCGTCTTTCACGGTTTGTTTCGTAACCTTACTTTGGGTTAGTTTTCAGCTTTCTGATTCTCGTAAACAACATCATTAAAAGTGTACTTAAAATCGAACGGGCTGAAAAGTATGTCTGCTTGTGATATGGATAGCCTTAACCACGATGAAACGAATGTGTAGCGTTTAGTGTGAGCATTTCAGTTTGAGTACTGCAAGATTTTCCCTCTACTGTGCTGTTACATGTCAGCTGTGGGTCTGGTTTCACGTGAGTGTTGCGACATTGTGACGTCATGTTGGCGCGCGCAAAGATGGAAGGAAAGGAGGTCCGCGCCGCACAGTTATAGTTCTGGATTGGAGAATAGTGTGTGTGTGGGAATGAATGTGAGTGAGAGGAGAAGGAAAGACAAACTGAGAAATAGTGTGAGAAGTAGAGTAAGGATTAAGAGGAAGAGAGGAGGAGCCAGAGAGAGGGGGAAGAGGGGTGCAGAAAGAGAGAGAGAGAGAGAGACAGAAGGGGGACAAAGAAAGAGGGGGAGGGTGCAGAAAGAGAGAGAGAGAGAGAGAGAAGGGGGACAAAGAAAGAGGGGAGGGTGCAGAAAGAGAGAGAGAGAGACAGAAGGGGGACAAAGAAAGAGGGGGAGGGTGCAGAAAGAGAGAGAGAGAGAGAGAGAGAGACAGAGAGAAGGGAGATAAAGAAAGAGGGGGAGGGTGCAGAGAGAGAGAGAGAGAGACAGAGAGAAGGGAGATAAAGAAAGAGGGCGAGGGTGCAGAGAGAGAGAGAGAGAGAGAGAGAGACAGAGAGAATGGGGATAAAGAAAGAGGGGGAGGGTGCAGGGAGACAGAGAGAAGGGGAATAAAGAAACAGGGGAGGGTGCAGGGAGAGAGAGAGAAGGGGAATAAAGAAACAGGGGAGGGTGCAGAGAGAGAGAGAGAGAGAAGGGGGATAAAGAAACAGGGGAGGGTGCAGAGAGAGAGAGAGAGAGAAGGGGGATAAAGAAAGAGGGGGAGGGTGCAGGGAGACAGAGAGAAGGGGGATAAAGAAACAGGGGAGGGTGCAGGGAGAGAGACAGAGAGAATGGGGATAAAGAAAGAGGGGGAGGGTGCAGGGAGACAGAGAGAAGGGGGATAAAGAAAGAGGGGGAGGGTGCAGGGAGAGAGAGAGAAGGGGAATAAAGAAACAGGGGAGGGTGCAGAGAGAGAGAGAGAGAGAAGGGGGATAAAGAAACAGGGGAGGGTGCAGAGAGAGAGAGAGAGAGAAGGGGGATAAAGAAACAGGGGAGGGTGCAGAGAGAGAGAGAGAGAGAGAGAGAGAGAGAAGGGGGATAAAGAAAGGGGGGAGGGTGCAGAGAGACAGAGAGAAAGGGCAGTGACGGGAGGAAGAGGGGGGAGAAGGAGGAACGAGAAAAGAGGAAGAGGTAATAGAACATCAGAAAAACCAACAGCCAGGACAACACCCACAACTACATCCAGGGACAAACAAAATTCTCCACGTCCAACAATCCGGTACAAACAAGAAAGATAATAGAGAGAATTGCTGGAACGAGTTGTTTCCCCCTTATGTCAATTATCACATAATTAATGAGCGGAAAATTTGCCGGCTGTTGGTGGTTTGTGCTGGAAATGATATTATGTAGTTACAGCTGGACAGGTAGTAGGCAGGTGTACCCCTCTTTCTCTCTCTCTATATATATATACCACCCACCAACTATATATATACCAACCACCACCACCATATTCATCCTCAACAGCACCAAAATCTTATTCTGTCTAAAGATAACACCAAAACATATACATTTATTTTTTTTTTATGCAGCTGTAGTAGCAGCACAAGTGGCAACATTAACAATAAAGAAACAGATTTCCTGGATCTGTTGTGCTCACCAGGGAGCCCTTTTGAGGGCTAAGAACGAAAAGAAAGCCAGAAAAAGGACAGTAACAACATGAACAAGAAAAAGTGAAGTGTCAATGCCTAGAGCAGCGGTCCACCTAACACAAAGTCCTACAACTCAATCAGTTGTGCTCACAATGGTGGTTCTTTCCGTTCCCTCCCCACTCACTGCCGACAATGGCAGGATCGTGAAGACAAGACACGATGACAAAATAATTCAGGAGTTCGGAAGCAGGGGAGGGGGAGGGAAAGGTGGGTGGGTATAGTAAATAAGCAGGATGTAAAATGAACCATCTGGTGACGTCAAAAGACAACAAGGGAGATCATCCTTATTTATTGACGTAACACTCAGAAATGCGTCGCTGGGGGTTATTGGTGGGCATTTCTGTGTGTGTATAGGTGTGTATGTGTGTGTGTGTAATGTAGAGATTGAAGAATTCTTTCTCCACTGCGCTGGGGCAAGTTGACCTGAACAGATGCTACAATTTTTCAGCAAGCATGCTAGGGCTGGATTGTTCTAGAGAAATCATGTGTCTCCAGGGAGAGATGAAGAGAGGGGGGAAGTGAGGGTGAAAGAGTGGAAACAGGCTGGGAGAGCGAGAGAAAGAGAGAGGGAGAGAGAGAAAATAACAAGTCAAAAGGGGGAGAGGAGAGAGGCGAGAGAGAAAGGGAGGAAGACAGAAAGAAGAAAAAGAAGACAGATAGTGAAAGAAAAGGACATGGAAAGACAAACTCAGAGTAAGCTATCAGCTGCTGTATCTCAGACACACTGACCATACAGTATTTTCTAGGCAAAGTACAGGGGTAATTCTGCTGTACAGCGGGGTCACAGATTTACACACAGCGACAACCAGAACAGTTCACTATAACAGTGGTGCAGACAAACAAAAACAAAAGAAAAAAAAACAAAAACGAAAGAACTAATAAATGAACCAATTAGCTAACCAAGCAAGCAATCTTCTTCATTCAGTCAATCAACCAATCAACTAATCCATCCATCCATCAGTCAGTCAATCAAACAATCAATCTATCAATCGGCCAACTGACAAATCCAACATCAGATTGTGTTAATCAGCACCATAACAACGGCAGCAGCAAAGATATTGTCAACAACAACAACAACAACAACAACAACATCAGAAAACACCTAATCAAACGAAAACATCAAACATTTAGAAAGAGCTTGCGTTAGCCCAGCCCCCCCCCCCCCCGGTTTTTTTTTACACTGCAACTGGTGCGCTGGGGCACTATGACCTCAAGAGGCACTCGTGTGTGTGGTCTGGGGTTTGGGGATAACTTCCATCACAAAACAAAGGTCACGCAAACCTACGTAATGGATGCTGTTTGTTTGTCTGTTCTGGTGTATGTTTTTTCAGCACGAAACACAATGGAGAGAGAAAGAAGGAGAGAGAAAGAAGGAGAGAGAGAGAGAGAGAGAAATGAAGAGAGAGAGAGAAGGGAGAGAGAGAGAGAGAGAGAGAGAAAAAGAAAGAGAAAAAGGCACAAAGAGAGGGGGGTGGAGAGAAAGAGAAAAGAGAAGTAGAGAGAGAAAGAATCAGAGAACGAGAGAGGCATTGTTTGTGTTTATATAAATATAATTATTATGTCTATAACATGACGTGGCCATTAAACATTTCGTTATTTTCTGCAAAAAGAACGTACGGTGAGCAGGACAAATCCCCCCCAAAAAGGTCGGAATTGAAAATGTTCTGGAAAGGGGGTCGTATTTTTAAACAAAACAAAACAAAAACTGACTGGTCAAATTGCAAACTTCCATGTTTTTTGCTTGTCACCACATTGTGTTTATTGTATTTACAGATTTTCTACTTCCACAATGAATTGCCATTTTTGTCTGAATTTGCCGTTGCTCTGTCTGTAAACAAATAGTTTTTATAATGTTGTTGATTGTTGACTGTAATTATCTAGCCAAACGCTCACGAACATTCTTACATTGCATTTCTGTATTTACGTCACTCCTGATGCATGTTTACCCCTGTAGATACCCACAATTTCTTCACTGTTGATCGTGTATCGAACGTGACATTGTCAACTTGACAGTGGTGCGGGGTGAGGATCAGGAGGTGTATGTGTGTGTGTGTTTGTGTGTGTGGAAAAAGGGGGGGGGGTGCTGGAAGGGGTGAGCGGTAAGGTTGGAAGGGGTAGACGAAAAGGGAAGGAGGTTGACTTGACCATAGAGCTGTTTTTTGGAAATTGAACCGAATGTAACGGCGTGGGCTTGAGCAGTCTTGGGGGGGGGGGGGTGGGGGGTGGGGGGGTGCGGATGAGGGTGTGAGGTCGAGAAGAATAAGGAAGGGGATTTAATGACACAGTTACTATATTTAGAGAGGGAGAGAGAAAGAAGCAGTGTAGTGTGTTGAGCGCTCCATTCTGCTCTGTGGTTGACATGTTGCTTCTGTAAAGCGCATAGAGCATTTTAAATGGATATGCGCTATGTAAATGCCATCCGTTATTATTATTATTATTATTATTATTTAAATTTACCGATGACGTCATGGAACATTCGAACTGTTCAACGCGTTGGTTAAAGCACAGTTGTTATGGATTTTGTAAGGGCGATTCGAGGCACAAAGATCAACTGCGCATAAAAAGTGTGTACAAAGTCCATAACTGCTTAACCGCCGCGTTGAACAGTTCGAATGTCCCATGACGTAAATTTAAATATGGTAACTGTGTCATTCAATCCCGTGGATTATGGGGTGAGGGCAGTAGTCGTAAGAATGGAAGGATTGGTAGTGAAAGAAGGAGGGGGGGAGGGGAGATAGATAAGGACGGGCAGAGAGAGTTAAACTGTAGGCTAGTATATCACGTGTGTTATAGTGGTGACGTCATTTGTGAGCGGTACCGTCACTGGGATGACGTCAGTACCATCGGCCCAGACAAGAGAAAAGCTCACGAGGACAACTAGAAGAGCAGTAATGACAATGTTCATGACAGTACGTCATCAACACAGCAACTGGAGCGGCAAATGAATAAATAAACACAAAGAAGAACAAAAAAAAACGAAAGATATTAGGTGCAAGTATAGACAAAGGACACAAACAGCAGCAACATCACCAGTGCTTTAACTGCAGCACAGCATCACCGACAATAACAACAACTACAACTAAGCGTGAGCAACGACAGAAAGCACATCTAAGCTCCCTTGTGTTTTAACAACAACAACAACAACTACTACTACTACTACTACTACTACTACTACTACTACTACTACTACTACTACTACTACTACTACTACTACTACTACTACTACTACTACTACTACTACTACCACTACTACTACTACCAAATGAACATGAAGAACAACAGCAAAGCTCTAAAAGTACCCTCGTCTTTTAACAACAACAACAACAACAACAGCAACAACAGAACTACAACCACAGAACACAACCGCAGTGAAGAAAGCCATATAAGTAAGGGTCAACAGACAAGACGGGGGAGGGAACGGTTTAATTCATTCTGAAGGCTTAATGAAGGAAGGTTATCGATGTGTTGACCTGACCAGTTGTTGTTTACCTGGGGACAGACAGACACGACAGTTAAGCTGTGTGGCGACAAACATGTGCTGGAGCTGTAAGTAACCACTTGTCACAGCAGACAGTGGTGATGGTGGGTGAGTCAGTGCTAGTCTACATGTGACATTACACTAGATAGATAAGGTAGAGTTAAATCCCACCGTCTCCCTTCCACATAGCTTCCTTCAAACTTCTCCATACTGTCTTCTCTCAGCCCCCCCCCCTCCCCTCCCCTTCCACGGCCCACACCAACAAGTCATCCGCCATCACTCCCACTAAAAATCACAAGTTCCCCTCTCCCTTCACTCACAAGTCACCAGTTCCCGCCCTCCAAAAAAGTTACAGCCCCCCCCCCCCAAGTCACCAGTCCCCGCCCCCCCCCCTACCCCCAACTCCTTCCCTCCCCCCTCCCTGTTCAAGAATGCTGATACTATTGGAAACTATATGAACTCAATTTCTACTTCGTGATTTGATCATGAACTAAGGAATGCTCACGGCGTATCTGCAGATTTACTCATACTGTGTTAATGACATTTCTTCAAATTCTCTGGCGCTAAAGTCAACTCAAATACCAGGTAAGCAGGATTGCCAATGGGTTGGGGGGGGGGGTGTATTCACACTAAACAAAAAAAAAATGTTGCAATGCTTGAAACATGACAGAAAACAAAAAGGGAGACCCAGGAACGCGCGCGCACACACACACTTGCACACACACACACCCACACACACCCTCGCACACACACACACACTCGCACACACACACACACACTCGCACACACACACACTCGCACACACACACACACACTCGCACACACACACACGCACGCGCGCACACACACACACACTCGCACACACACACACACTCGCACACACACACACACAGACACTCGCACACACACACACACACACGCAAACCAATGGGAAACATTTAAAAGCATTTTACCATATAATTACGTCCTATCTGATTGGCTTAGCTGGAGACCCTGACAAAACTCTGGAACTAAAGCATCTGGAGAAATATAAATGTCGTAAATATATATATTTTTTTTGCTCATTATTTTTATCTTTTCTTACGGTCGTCAGGAGGTGAAAAATACAAAACCAAGGGACACAAATCTGATAATTTTCTGGGGCCGGAAACGCCATTTGTAAAGCGAAACTGACTTGCCAGGTTGTCACTCGGAAAGCGCACTTTAACGGTTTGATAGCGAGAAACGATTTGAAGTGTCGAATTTCTGTGTCCACATGATTTATGGCCAGACCCAGTGGTGCCAAATGGGTATATGAAATCTACTCACTATTATTCATACCAGCTGACCCCGGGGAATGATAAATCTTGCAAAGTTTCCTAATACCAAGACCACCTAGGTCACGTTAACAATATTTGGATTCGAAGAAAAGACTAATAGATGTTTTTGTTACACCACAATTCCTTGCACAATACACAGGTGTGATAACGTTGACTTTCACTCAGCAATGCGTAAAAAGTGGCGTGAAACGCATTTTCCGGTCACACTTTTTAATTCATATCGGAACACTTTTTTTCTGTTCAACTCGGTTGTGGCTCAAAATCAAGGAAAGTATTAAGAATACAGCGAACTTCATAACCTTTTAAATTATGCCAACGTACACCCTTACGCCTTTATTTGCGTAATATGATATTTTGCAGAATTTAAGGCTCCCTGACGAAGGACACTTCAAATTCTGCGTTCTAACCGAACACCAGCTTGTCTTTTCAATGAGCACTCCCCCGCATTTAGTTACAAGGATGCCTCCCTTACATCTTTGTTTACAACAGTTACAGTCCTTTGTCTATCCGGGCCTTTTCAAGCTGCACATGGTGAAAAAAAATGGCTGACAAAGGCAAATCTGTACAGACATTTTCCTGATTATATTGAAGCCATAACTACTTTTTTAATATTAAAATATGTCCTCTGCTTTTGTTACTGCCATTTTCCCCTCACGATACCGCCACGTGAGATATGGAAGAAAGTGAGTTACCCTCAATTGATTCCACACAGCGAGAAATGAGGTATCAACACTGACCAGAAATGAACGTTTAATTTGCAGTATCAGCGGGTTATCAGCTTCACGTGCAAAACACATGTCTGGAGAGGAAGTCAGGTTTCCTGGCTCGCCCACCCTTCATCTCCTAAACTTTGCATGGCAGACTTTATGATGATACAGCACAGCACTGCTACATGCCGGTGGTCTGGAACTCATTACAGCATGTCTCATTAAACCACCGCTCCTTGTTTTTATCTACTGCTGTATTGATATGTACGACAGGTAACGGAAACTCCGGTATCCACACTCTGGTTCTTGTACGTTGCTTAATATTATTCTGCCCGCACAGTGGTCCAGTAGTTAATGCGCGTGACTCGTGAGCGAAAGGTGCCGGGTTCGAATCCTGCTCATAGAAGAGTCCAATCTCAATAATTTCTTGTGATGTTTCTGGGTACTCACTCGTACACTTAAAACTAGCCTCAGAATTTTCCAGTCATCTCCAATTTAGAGATTCCACAACCCACAGCTTGATCAACACAGACGAGAAAATTGTTTCACAAGTGTCACCACGACAATTTTTTTTTTTTTTTACGCAAATGACAGAGCTCACATTTCCACCATAAAGTTGGGAAAATCTTAAGTTGCCCGGTCTCTTTGATCTTTTTTCGTAACTTTGGACTATTGGAAAACAGAAATCGGTCACCGCTGTCCGAATTCGTTCCGAACTTAACAGATTTGTAACAACGATAGCTTCCGAGTGCAATATTTTCTATAACTTTTTTTGCCTTTGTTTTTTTGGCACGCAATCTTTCTGTTATTGAAACAATGACAAATGAACGGGTTTAGGGTTTGGTTTCGGGGCGGATTTACGAGAAATCGCCACTGCGTGAAATTTACGAATGTGGGGGACAAGAAATGTATTGCCTGGATTATTTGCTGGAGACGCAGGACGATACTGAGCTCTTTTTCAGATCCAAATGTCTGATGGTTTACGTTTGCTCTAACTGCCACAGGAGATCAATAAAATTCTGTCCATTACAGATAGAGGGAAACATGAGAATTGATATTTTCAATTATAGTAAATTCACAACAGATCGGTTGGTGGGGGGGGGGGGGGATGGAAGATCGGTTTGGTCGGGGGGGGGGGTGAAAAATGATGACTGTTGCTGGCAATTACAAGTTGTATTTTATTGTATACTATTGTAAGTAAGTGTATAAATTGTAGCAGGCAGCAGGGCCCAGAAAGAGTGAATGACCGTGCGTTTTGTCTGTTTGTTTGTTTGTTTTTAACGTTTTTCAAAGATTGTTTACATGATTCTTCTGTGTATTTTGAACTGGCCGTTAGGCCTACAATAAACTAAACTTGAAACTTGAAACTTTCTCTTTATCAGATCCAAATGTCTTATCGTTTACATTTGCTTTAGCTGCCACAGGAGATCAATAAAATTCTGCCCATTACAGACGGAAATATGAGAATTAACCTCCAGTCAAAATCTGCAAATCCGTGGCTTTGAAGAAAGAATTTTATATGGATGCAAGATCAGTCCTTGAGGCCCTTCAAGCTGGCAAGCTTAACGACCTGAAGAAATGTTTTACACACCTTGGAAATAGAAGCAGGATAGTCCTACAGTGGATACAATCACATTGTGGAGTCCCAGGCAAAGAGAAGGCAGACCAACTGGCCAAGGAGGGCTCCGGCCTGGAGCAGCCACAGTGCCTCTTAAACTACTATGGGAAGAAAAACCTCATCAAAAACAACAGACGGCAGCAAATAAACCAACAGGATAAATATCATCTCCTGAACAGAGAGGATCAAGTGATATTGTTCAGGCTAAGAACTGGCCACAATAGGCTCCACCACCATATGTTCACCAGGTTTAAAATAGGAACATCTGCCATATGTGAGTGCAGCCAGTCTCCTCAAAACACGGAGCATATATTGCAGAACTGCACACACTCTTCTCAGCACTGCGAGAAATGTATTGGCCCCAACCCACCGACCTGAATGTCAGACTCTACGGTGCTCTGCCAGAACTGCAGAAAACCGTAGAGTTTCTTAAAAGAACAAATCTGCAGATTTAGATTGGTGAACGAAAGAAGAAGAAGAAGAATATGGACAAGGAGGATTTAACAATCACGCCATAGAGTTCAGAGCCCAGGTTTCGGGGGCTCACGAGCTGTGGACGCGTGATAATACTGTCACGGGCTACAATCAAATGAAATACTCTGGAAATCGCCCAGCCCAGTGACAAACAGCAAGCGGCAGGCGCCAGACGATGGTGTTCCATCATCATTTTTGGATATACGTTTGTATTGTGTAATCCATTAGGCAAAAGCCATAAGGCGACTGGATAGGATGTCCTAATCCAGGGATAATTGTTTATAATTAAGAACCAGACAAAATGTCGCCAGTGTCAGGCGAACGTGTAAAGCTCAGTAAAGATTATGTTTGAATTCATTATTTTGTTTTCCTGATAAACGCAATTTTCTCATTACATCAATGCTAGACTGTGAGAATCTTTCTTGTTTACAATTAATGCAGCGAATCCTGATTGTTGATTATTATGCAGATTGCAAGGGGGGGGGGGGGTACGGACAAATAGTAGGGGATGTTGTCTGGTGACATGACCGGGCCCCAACCCCTCTTGACCTCACTAATATTTCACAAAGCTAATGTGACCTGATAAAAACAAGACCTGTGACCTTCGTAATGCATCACAACTCTGTGTTTACTGTCATCCATTTTGGCTACTCCAGGCAGTAAAATACCCTCGCCATTCGCCCAGGAATCTCTTCGGGGCCGCACTTGCACGGTATGGAGCAATACAGAACAATCTAGACTTCTCTAGAGGTAGAAGCTAAAAACCACACCAAACTTGAACAGAGAAGGTGTTACTGAAGTTCCCATATAGGCCAGCAACGTATCAGTGCCAAATCATCCAGCAATATCCCCCCATACTTTAAAAAAAGGCCCTTAATCCGGTTTGACAAGTTTTGACGAATTGTTAAAAGAGTTATTTTTCGTGGCAAATCGATTTGTCACACTTCGCGAGTGAACTTTGACAGAGCTCATTGAGTGATGCTCCTTAGAACTGTCCAAAAAGTTTTTGTCAGAATTATGAAAACGTTTCCCAGTGGTCAACAAGAAAACAATATAATTTGCTGTTGTGGTTGTTGTTATTGTTGTTGTTGCTGTTGTGGTTGTTGTTGTTGTTGCTGTTGTGGTTGTTGTTGCCGCTGCTGTTGTAGTTTGTCAACAGTGATTATCACATTGGTACAGAAAAAATAATTTCGAGATAAAAATGGACGTGAATGGGACAGAGTGAGGTTCATACAAAATGTCACATAAAATCAGTCTGGGTTAGATATTACATTAAACACCTTAGATTTGTGGTCAGCTAGTCGAAAGTATATCGGAGACTCAAAAGAACATTACACAGAGGTTACGGTGCCAAACTGAGGCTGTGGTCTCGCGAAAATTGATGTTTTTACTTCCAAATTTCTGAGAGTGACAAAATTAATGTGAGCACAGGAGAAGAGATCGATGATGCAAGAAATGTGATGTAAAGAAGACGAAGAAACGAGGGCGAGAAGAAAGAGAAGAACAAGAGGGAAATGCATGCTGATACGACAATTCTGAAGAGGAGAAATAGTTGGTATTTAGACAGAAAATGGAGAGAATTTTAAGGTAAGATAGTGTCGCTGTGGATTTGACACAAGATACGAGTTGGAGGGGAGAAAGAAGTAGACGAAGAAAATTAATGAGACAAAAGAAAAAACATAATACGGAAATAAACCGAGGATAAAAAGAAATATAGAGTAATGATTCTTTCAGATCACTAGCAGCGAAGTAAAGAAGAAAACGCGATATCAAGAAAAGGGGGAAATTAATTGTTAATTAAGTAAGTGATACCGAGCCGGGTTATCTGCTCAAAGGCCTAAGATCTCGTCAGTAGTGGCGCTATCTCGGCCTGCTGGAGCAGCAGCACGGTGAAACAGCCACGTCTACAAACACTAAATCATATTGATATAGTCCGACAACTCGTTCCATTATAGAAATTACCGCCATGAGAGAATAATGCATGTGTGTGTGTGAATGTATGTATATGTGTGTGTGTTATGTGTCTGTTTACATCGCTGTCATTGTGCTGAATACGTAGTACTGAGGAGGTACGTAATATAATTGTATTGATGAGCGAGGACAGGCTCTATGTAAATTTCATTTTAATTTGTAAAAAGCATGCGATTTTCTAGCCAAAGTCGACAAATATGGCAATTTATGTATACCAAAATAGTTCTTGTTTGCATCCCCCTGTGCTCTTGACTGCCTGTAAGCAAGTCTGTTGTTCGCTTCATATGAAACCTCTGGTCAGCTCATATTAAATCATATTAAATCCATACTCTCTTTGTGTTGATACTGGCTCTTGCATTGAGCCAAACTATTGTTGGAGAAATTTAATCTATCAAGTGACTTTTTTTTTTTCGCTAGACACAAGAACTGAGGCGGCAAAATGACATGATTTCTCTCAGTCCCAAAAAGTCAAGTGTCTCTTGTTCAAGCGATAAGAACTTGCACCAAAACCTCTCCACTTGCTTAAAAGTCCACCTCTAATCTGTTCGTCATTTGAACTTTTGCCTTACAGATCTTGTATAAAAACTCTTCAGCTTCAAAGAGCCTTTTTTTGTTCAACTCAATTTTGACCTTTGATACTATGTTATACTGGTAAAGCAATGTCTGATAACACGCCATAGTCTTTGTTTTATCACTTGACCTATTTGTTCTGCCTCGCACGTCTCTTTGATCTAGTTATAAATTCAATCAAAGAGCGTATATAACCAAGAGGAAGCACTCTAGGCAATAGTTGATGCATAACACACCAGTCGAGTTATCTGTGCTAAGCGCGTTAGAGACAAAATGGCTAGCAAACGAAAAAGCAGGTCACACTCACAGTGGTGCTCTGCCATAAATTGCAACCAAACAAGAGCAAAAACTCAAGGCATTGCATATTTTCGTTTTCCACTTGATAGTGAAAGGTCAGTTAGTCATTGCTTTTTGTTTTAATTATATCTATAAAGTAATAAAAGCCTATCTAGTCGGTATTTTTAAACGTTCTCTCTAGATCTAGATCTAGGTCTAGATCAGATGTGTAGATCTAGATAGAAAATATCAACACAAAAGAACCCTGATATCAAAGAAATTAAATATAGTAACCTCTTTGCTGATATCAACACATGTGGGACCATAACGGAGTACGCCGAAATCTAGCGCTAGATCTTGATCAAGAGATCTAGATCTCTAGATCTAGTTCTAGATCTACATCTTGATCTAGATCTACGAAGCTCATTATAGAAGAAGCCAGCATAGCGGCGGTGCATTAGGGCCACAACCACCATCATCAACCAACACCACTTCGTCATCGTCACCACCACCGCCAACACCACCAACTGGGAACAACAACAACAACAACAGAAACAACAACTACTACAACAGCAACAACAACAACAGAAACAACAACGACGACAACAATACAGCAGCAACAACACCAACCATCACACCACCACCACTACCAACACCACTACGAAAGTAACAACAACAACAACAACAACAACAAAACCGATCTTTAATGTCAAGGCTTATGTTTTATATAACAGAACAGCTACAATGCATTTTTTTTGTGTGTGGGAGAGGTGGAGGGATGTGAGGGGGTGAGGGGAGAGAGAGAGGGCGAGAGTGGGGGAGGAGATATCATTTTGCATAATTCTTGTTATCTGTTATGTTAAATGTATTCTTTTTTTATATAATTTATTTTTTAATAATGTAACATTATTACAATGAAAATGTGTCCCAGCAGCGAGGTTTACCACTGCGCACAAAAAAGCAGTATCATCATCATCATCAGCAACAACAGCAGCAAATAGTACCACCAGCAGCAGCAGCAGCAGCAGCATCAGTAACAACAACAACAACAACAGCAGCAGCAGCAGCAGTAGTAGCAGCAGCAGCAATAACAAAACAAGCTATTGCCTTTCATAATACAAAGCTAATTCTATTTCTCAGATGTAAACGATGGGTGGTAAATACAAGAAGGCAGGACTTACTTAATAAGAAGGCAGAGGCATTACACGCATCTAATGTGCTCTGTGCTAACCACTTTGAAACAAACCAGTTTATAAATTCATATAAGAGGAATCGCCTGATCAAAGATGCTATTCCTACATTGTTCAACATTCCGAACCCACCCAAACCTGTCATATCAAGTCGACCTCCACCTAAGAAAAGAGAGCCTGTCGCAAGCACATCTTCGGAAACTATTGATCAACAAATGCCATCTCCAGTTGCCCCTGAATGCACGGAAAGTCCCCGAAAAAAGTTGAAGACAACCATTCGGACCAAACAACAACAACTACGACGGCTGAAGGTGAAGTCATCAAAAACAGTAAATGTCACGCATTTGTCAAAGGCACGAAAAATCGCTATACTTTTCGAACTTATGTCTGAATTCATCTCAGGTCCAGCTCTGGAATTCTTCAAAAGCCAAGTTAGAATGTCACCTAAAAAAAGAAAGGGCAGGAGATGGTCAAGCAAAGAAAAAAGCTTCGCATTGTCTTTGTTTCACGCGTCCCCCAAGGCTTACAGGTTATTGCTCAAACTTCACTTTTTTCTGCCATCAGTAAGGACCTTAAAAAGAACCCTTGGCAGAATTGACATCTGTCCAGGTTTCCCCCCGAGGCTTTTGCAAGCATTTAAACTTAAGATCCAGAGCATGAGAGAGCAAGATAAGTTGTGTGCTCTCGTTTTTGACGAAATGAGCATCAAAGAGGCCCTGGAATATAACTCACAAAAAGACCTCGTTGAAGGATTTCAAGATTTTGGAATTCAAGGCAGATCAGGATTGGTTGCCAATCATGCGACTGTTTTTATGGCTCGCGGTTTGCTCGCCAAATGGAAACAACCATTTGGACACTTTTTATCCAGTGGGCCTATCAAGAATGCTTACTTAAAAGACCTTCTTGTAAAGTCTTTGGAAGAGCTTCAAAACATTGGCCTTGTCGTGAAAGTCATCATTTGCGATCAAGGCACAAACAATCGGTCAGCTATTACCTCTCTTGGTGTCACCTCAGAGAAGCCGTTTTTTCACCATAAGGGACAGAGATATTTAGTTATGTTCGACCCTCCACATTTACTGAAAAATATCCGAAACAATTTGAAGAAAGTCAACTTTGAATGGGATGACCAAGTCGCCTCGTGGGATCACATTAGACAGTTCTACACCATCGATATGAAGTATCCGCTGCGAATGGCCCCGAAACTCACTCCCCGCCACCTAGATCTGCCTCCATTTGCACCCCTGCGAGTCAACCTTGCAACACAACTACTGAGTTATTCTGTGGCTGCCGGGATAGCTTACACGTGTGAGCAGAAGTTGCTGCCTGAGAAAGCAATGGGAACGTCAGTATTCGTCAAAAAATTTGACAGTTTGTTTAATACGTTCAACAGCCAGATCGTGAAAAGCAACAACCCCTACAAAAACGCAATGTCCGAAAATTCAAAACATCATGAATTCTTGAAAGAAATGCTTGTGTGGCTTGGCAATCTGAAACAAGGTTCGTCTGGAAGGAAGTTGCCATGCATCAATGGATGGCAGCAAACTATCCGATGCTTGATGCTGTTGTGGGAAGACCTTCACACCAATCACAAGGTACAGTATCTGTTGACAAACAGATTAAACCAAGACTGCGTTGAAAATCTTTTTTCAGTTTTGAGAGGGCGAGGTGGCCACCGCGACAATCCGAGTGCTTCCCAGCTGCGAGCAGGTCTACGTCAGGTCATGGTGGACATGATGTTGCTGTCTAGCCCACGACAAAATTGTGAGGAGGATATTGATTCCTTTGTTTGCAATTTGCAGGAAGTGAATAGGCCAAGAGACTTTCTCTTTGAACCCCCAACGACATCTGATGTCCCAGTCGAAATCAACACAATGCTGTCAGAATGCGCAGAACTATCAGTTCAAGAAGATAATATTCTTGCTTACGTGGGTGGATATATTGTGAGAAAATGTGAGCGCTTCTTGTGTCAGGACTGCATCACAATTCTCTCATGCACTCGAGATACCACCAGCCCAGCATTTATGTTCTTGAAGACAAAACAGTACGAGGAAACCGCACACGGAGGCCTCAAGACACCCAGTGAAATCTTGCTGAATCTT
This sequence comes from Onchidella celtica, assembly GCA_963931925.1. Classification (NCBI taxonomy): domain Eukaryota; kingdom Metazoa; phylum Mollusca; class Gastropoda; order Systellommatophora; family Onchidiidae; genus Onchidella; species Onchidella celtica. The sequence goes on from OZ007578.1 coordinate 50,297,077, forward strand.
CTGCAGAAACTTGAAATGTTGTACAAAGACTTAACAAAAGGCACCATGCATGTAGACCGACTGCGGTATTTCATAGCAAGGAATATGAAATCTCAACCCCTTCCCCCTGTGAGTTGCCCTCAGAAGCAATGCAAGACTATGGAATATATCTTGAATCTCTACATCACGATCAGACTCCACCATTCACTGAGAATGAGCAACGTGGAGTTCGTATCATCGCGGAGTAGGAAAAGAAAACTTGTCAAGCTAGCTCACCAATAATTCATTGGTAAGCTTTTTAGACCTAAAATTATTTTTCCTTTCTTTTTCCCCATTCCCTGCTTTGTTATGTCTTCTTCTTCTTCTTCTTCTTCTTCTGTTGTTGTTGTTGTTGACATTCTTCTTCTTCTCCTTCTTCTTCTTCTTCTTCTTTCACTCAATCTGTTTCTCTCTCTTTCTCCCTCTCTCTCCAAATTCCTGTTTTGTTTGGGTTCTTTCTCGTCTCATTATTTTCACTTTCTATCTCTCTGTCTATTCTCTTTTATTTCTTTCTTTTGTTCTGTTCTATCTCTCTCTTTTATTTCTTTCTTTTGTTCTGTTCTATCTCTCTCTTTTATTTCTTTCTTTTGTTCTATTCTATCTCCCCCCCCCCCCTTCTCTCTCTCTCGCTCTCTCTCTCTCTCTTTCTCTCTCTCTCTCTCTCTCTCTGCCCCCGTAGGCCAACAGTCCAATGCAGTCTATTATATATCTAGGCCTAGCGTGCTTAGCGGAACGCGCGGAGCACACTCAGCGTGGCTGTAACACAGGCTTCAACTAAGGCAAGGGCACTGTACTCTCTTATTAAATATAGTAACCTCTTTGATTCAATCATGACAAAGTAAAAGGTTGACTCTAAATGGCGCGCACTCGAGCACACTGTCCTTATTGGTGTCGCACCGTGCAGGCGCTTTGTACTTTTCTGCTATTATGAATAACACAAACTGCCTTGCGATCAGCGAACAATTTGCACGCCTCTAGGCTCTACTTCTCTAGCCATAATTAGATTTTTAAAATGCCATAAATTAAGGCGATATCGAAGCTGGAGTGAAACCCAAAAAAGTGGTTGTTGTGTATGGAATGTTGTTTGTGTAAAGGAATGTAAAGAATGCCAGAATCTAGAATGCTTTTGCTTGCATGTCTGCAGTCAGGGCGTGACGGTGTGGAGAAACATGTCTGCATGACGTCATGCTTGTTACGGGTCGGTGGACGCAGATAATTATTGCACGCATGGGGGAAGTTTTATACGGCAGATGTACTTAAAAAGATTGGTAGAAATAGGGACAGACAGACAGATAGATAGATAGATAGATAGATAGACAGACAGACAGACAGACAGACAGACAGACAGACAGGCAGGCAGGCAGGCAGGCAGGCAGACAGACAGACAGACAGACAGACAGACAGGCAGACAGACACATACATAGATAGATAGATAGATAGATAGATAGATAGATAGATAGATAGATAGATAGATAGATAGATAGATAGATAGATAGATAGATAGATTGTATAACTGACACCGGCACAGTGGCCTCCCCCAGACACTTTGAAGTGTTTGTGTAGTCACGCCACTGTCCGTCACTGAGTGAAGGCTGGTATAGGCGGGGCTGTGATGTCATTATGTCAAGATTACACCTGGGCGGAGCTGGATGTCAGTGGTGACAGCTGATGGCTGACATCCAAGTTTTTTTGTGGTGACTGGTGAATGTTGTGCCAAATCCAACAAAAAGTTTGTTCTGATTGCAGTTATTTTGAAATCTATTCATTGACTCATTCATTCATTCATTCATTCATTCATTCATTCATTCATTCATTCATCCATCCAGCCATCCATCCGTCCGTCCGTTCATCCATAAATCCATCCCTCCCTCCGCCCGTCTGTCCGCCCGCCATTCCGTCCGTCCGCAAGTCCGTTGCTTGTACACATTCCTGCCTAAGAATATGCACATATTACAGATCGGTCGGTTGGCTCTATGAAGATCAGTTTAATACTTTCCCTTTTCCCGTCCATTAAACCACAAACAGCACCGCCTGCCACAGCCTACTCTCTGTCATTAAGAAGGATCATTGTTTCCACCTGCCCTACGCCAATTTGCGCGTCCCACTGATCTGAAACCTTTCATTTCCTGTCATAATTATTGCCTCTTTCAGCCGGTGCAGTTTGTGGCTTACGACAAAAGCCACATGCACAGAAGATTTGCAGGGGCGTCACTTGGTTTATTGATTAAGTGGGTGTTACATTTACACTGACTTACGATGTATCTATTTGTTGTATCCTAGACCCGACTTGTCGTTTTTCAGTATCTTAGAATTTTCGTCATTTTTTTTTCTGCCTTACTGTCTCTCTGAATCTCTCTCTCCCCCCCCCCCAAAAAAAATGCTCTGGAACACGGGAATGGGATACATATCATTTGCCCCCCGCCCCCCCTCCCCCCCAAATCCCAATTCCCCCCAAAATACTTGCACGCCCTCTTCATTATTTATCTTCGTTTTCTTTATCATCTACACATACCTGTGTTCCGCTATCTCCTTTATGCAACAGCATGCTTGATCTGTGTCGTTTTACGAATGCAGCAGCAGCAGCAACACCAAAATGACGTGAACTACAACAATAAGAACCCTGACAGCAGCGACAACATTTCGTCTACAAGTACCAGCCATGCCTATCTGATCAAGACGATGGTCACTACAGCTCAATAACTACTACAACTATAGTGCCGTCATTTTCAAAAATACAGTGTACATGCAGTTTGGGGCTAAATTGACATTTTATACCCACGTGAAGGACCGAGGCAAGACTCATTTTTTTAATTTTAGTTTTGTCCCTTTATCATTAACAATGACATAGCTGTGTCTGAATTTGTATATACTGTTTTTAAGATTCTGCACCAGTTATCAATAAAAATACAGCATGTGAAGCTCATATCATCAAAAATACAATATAATATGCTCACATACTGTATTTTTTAAAAGAACGCACGTATATTGCCATCAAGAAGTTTGATTACCCCATACATCTCTGTGTTACCTGAAAAATATCCACTGACGTCTGAGCTTGAGTTTAGAGAAAGCACGTGGACACGACAACGGCCATATTGTGCAAGGAAAAAGCCAGACAATAGATAGACTCCAGCAGAATGACAGGACAGGAGGAGACCATACTCAGAAGCAAAGTCAAAATTTTGGCCAAAAGAAAAAGTTGCAGATCTATGTAGCAAAGCCTCACGTAAGAAATAATACCCAAACGATACAACAAAACGCAGACTAAAAGTTTGCGTTTCATTGTATCGTTTGGGTATTATTTCTTACCCGAGGCTTTGCTACATACGTTTTTTGTTGTTGTTTTTGCCAAATTTTCACTTTGCCGACAGCCTTGCTGCGACCCCACAGTTTTTCTATGGTTTTTCTAATATTTATTTCGTCACACTCAGCAGCACCCACCAATCACTCGCTCCACCAAAGTTAGTGCAGGCAAAAAAGCATCCATGTAGACTTTAGATCAAAATGACAATAGCCCTACTTCATTGTTCTATATCATTCTGGAAGCAACGACTTTACTGCACTAAATCATAATGGACATCGCCACTGGAGCACCAAGCTATTGAATTTAAAGATTATGACTTCTCTATGTAAGTCAGGCGAGACAAGGACGGCCTCTGGTCAGTGACCCGGTGTCGTGACAGCTAATTATTCTACGCATTACGTCTTTACATCAACACCGGTCAGTCTAGCATGTCTGCGGCACGAGGTTAGTACGACTTGGTTAGAGACAGACGCAGGTTGTTCTGGAATGTCGTGTGTGTATAGAGGATAACATTCTGAACTGCAGACAAACATAAGAAAGAGACAACAGAGACATAGGCTGACAGACAGACAGACGGACAGACATTATTGTAGTCTGGAGGATTGCTGGAGACAATGACAGTTGAATAGACAAGAGACATGACATCTGTGGGGTGACAGACAGACAGACAAAAAATGCTCACACACACACATATGTGTACACTTCATAGAGTGCTACGCCCTGAGTAGGTGTGGAAATAACATCGAAAAAGGCCGGCAATGGCAAAATTACGAATAAAAAGAAATTAAATGAAACTGACTAAAATATTAAATAAATAAATAAATAAATATATAAGCAGGTATTCATGTCGTCACAACTGTCATCTTGACAAAGAAATATTGAACTTTGTATGGCTTGAATGATCAATGTCTGTCGAGTCAAACTTTTTCTTCTTCTTCTTCTTTCGTTCACTAATTTAAATCTGTAGATTTGTTCTTTTAATAAAATCTACGGTTTTCTGCAGTTCTGGCAGAGCACCATAGAGGTTGACATTTAGGTCGGTGGGTTTGGACCAATATGTTTCTCGTAGTGCTGAGAAGAGTGTGCAGTTCTGCAATATAGATCTAATATGCTCTGTGTTTTGAGGAGACTGGCTGCACTCACATTATGGCAGATGTTCCTATTTTAAACGTTTTCATAACCTGGCTATGTTACTGACTTCGTTTGTATTCTTGTCTACAGTTCAAGAAACAAAATACCTTTCAAATACAGTGAAAGTAAAGCATAGAGTGCTGTGGAACCGTCTGATCCTTTGTCTGTTCTGCCTTTTTGACTTTAACTTTTATCTTTCATCCTTACGTCTTCTCTTACGTTTTTATACTGGTCCACTACCATTGGCGAGAAGACTCGAATTTATTATGATTTATTTCTTACGGCTTATGTCAAAGACATCGGTCTTTGTTTTCTGTCACCTCAGATTTGTTTAGAGATTTCCCTCCAGGCGGGGGGTTAAATATAAATCAAGTCACTTGTCAGCTTATTACGAGAGAAAACTTCAACAGTTGACACATGGATCCATCCATTAGCACACAGAGAAATGTAGTGATCTATTCTCTCTTATGGCATTGATTGCTCCAACTTGGCAGGGTCGATGTGACCTACACATCTGCTACAAGACACCCGGGGCTGTGGGACTGTGGAAGGATTTCCATTCCAGAACATTCTGTTTCAATGAAATTCCTGGCTTCGAGTTTGAGTTTGGGTTTAACGGTACGACGGCACAATAACGACCACTGAGACTTTCACGTTTATTGAGTTGTTGTTTTTTTTTTCGTTATTTTACATTGGATTAGTTTTCAGGTTTCAGAGTCTTATAAGTAAGTTGAGAGTGCAATTAAAAGACCTAACGGGAAAACGCCGGCATTGTAAAGTATATCTGTAAATCTCTAATGTGAATGTGAATGTAAATATGATAACGCTTTGTTAAATGGGATTCCAGTTCCATTTTAATCTCGTGTCAATGTTGTGTCCAGGTTTTGAGGAATTCCCACTCCAATGCGGGACAACTATTTCCCATGGCTTCCCTCTTTCCCCACATCCACTCGGCATTAACCCTTTTGGCTCCCAGACAAAGACTCCATTATCCAAAACTACCAAACCATACAAAAGTGACTTAAAGGAATACAGACAAAATTTATATTGATTAAAGTAATCATGAAAAATTGTTGATAAATTTGAAAGCGCTCCAAAACTAGGAGCATTCAGCATTCAATGAAGTCTTTCAGTCATGGAACCCGAGACACAGGATACCAAGACGGTTCAATACGACAAATTCCGTCCAACGACTTCTGCGCGTATCATTCGTGTCAACAATGCAACAATTAGCATCACGTCCCTTCATAATTGGACGAAAAAGACCAGTACCACAGAGCTCTGTGAGTAGTACTCACCGTGTTCATACGTGAGCAAGGTGTGGACATAACAATATTATAGTCAAAGATATAAGAATATCTTGGTATTCTGTGTCTCGGAAGGAATACTGGATATTATGGGTTGGGGGAAGTATCCTGTCCCCTCCCTCCCCCTCCCGCCAACCTCCAATGAAATGAGGATGAAGAGCAGCATGGCTCAAGCCAGTACCAATAACCGTTTGCACTTCGGCTGATTCCCTCTCCGCGTAGTCCTGAGTATTAAAACACACCATGTCACACACAGCCCAGGGCCCTGTCATCCATTTCCAGATATACCAAAACATGCTTGATGTCTGCCTGGTCTTAAGCAAGGCTGTGCTTGCTTCACTAAGACACTGTCTGGCTACAGGGAAAGAACCTTCACACACACACGCACGCATACACACACACACGCATACACACCCTATAACATACATACATTAACACATCCGCGCGTTCACACATGGACACAATAACTACACACACACACGCATAGACACGTACACACACACATACACACCAAACGACCACTAAACACATCAACATGTTACATTCCCCCCCCCCGCCCCTTTCCTCACAGCAAGAATTCCCCCCCATCTTACATCAAACACAACTCCTAAACTGTTAACCCTGCACGGACGTACATCCTCCAAGCCAATAAATCCCACGTTAATCCCCTGGCAGGTAACACCTCCACAGCTTCAAAGAGGACGTGCCAACCAGAACATAAACTTGCCTCAATAGACAACTCTTCATTCTTCCGCTGACACACATCCGGCCCATTAGCCAACAGAGACCACTTGATTTAAACCGAAACGCAACATAACGTTAGATAGCGTTGCCAGAGACGTTGGTCACTTTTCATTGAGACAATAGCAATGATTAAGAGCCCTCTGAAAACAAAGACTTCATGGGAATTTGTTGTTTTTTTCATGGTACATTAGCTTCTTCTTCATCCCCTAGAGGTTGTCCATCCGCTGCAGGATGTATCCCCTCGCATACTTTTTTCCATCTGGTTCTATCCTCTGTCTGTCTGTGCCAGGCCCTCATACTCTCTGATGTCATCCTGCCATCTTCTTGCTGGTCTATGTGCCCCTGGATCTCTTCCCGGTTCTTGATTGCCAACCAATACACCTTTTTGTCCATCTACTGTCTTTATATCTAGACACGTGTACTGCCCATTTCCATTTCTGTTTGACAACATTGTATACTCTATTATGTCTGTGATCTTGCTGCACATCATGGCACTTTATCCCGTATTTGATACGGTACTTTAGATCACTGACAAATGAACTTGACACGTTTTTAGGACGAAAATGCAAAACTGGAAATAGAGAGACAGCTAGGCAATCAATGTGCACACCAATCTTTTTAAACCCTTAGCAGCTGATGGTACTATTCGGCGTCCGATTCACGTTGTTGACGGGGGGGGGGGGCGAAATGACGAGTTCTATAGAGTTTGAGTTTTTCTGAGTTTGAGTTTGAGTTCAGTCAAACCACGTGGACACGACAACGATCACATTGTGCTCGCAAAAAGCAAGACAATAGACAAAATATAATAGGATGATAGGTCAAAAGGTGACCCTACCAGAAGCACCTACCACCCATCAACGGTTTTTGTAAAAATATTTTTGATAGGTAAATCTATCACTGGTGCTTATCATTTGTCTTTTCTTTTCAGTTTGGGCGTAACCAATAAATAGAAAAAGATCATACTAATGCAGATGTCATTGTAACCTTTTAATTTTCTTTCTGTTATTCATAGATATAGCCAGATTTTTCGACACTACACTTGGAATGACCGGAATGTTTCTATCTGGGATAATATTTTGTTTCGTGGGCTTGTCAATCACCTGTCTTCTGGGGGTTAAATTGCAAAAATAATCCCACCCACTCATATTATTATTGTTAACCCACTCAAAACCCATGACAATACAAAGTATATTACTGGAAATTCTCACAGAAAACAGCTAACGCTTCTCTCCCTTTAATCGTACCTCTGAGTTACAATCCTTGATAAGCTGGAGAGAGCGGAGATTAACGCCCGACGCTCTGGGTGAGGAAACCTAATGCCACTTGCAGCTTTTGTCAACAGACGGGGATTTTAATATAAGATTATGTTTCTGTGTAGCTGGATCTATTGGAATTTGCAGAATGTTGAACAAATGCCCGTGACAATGACTGCAGAGAATCTAGGCAGGGGAGAATTGTTGTAGGAAAGAATTACCTATGATAACATACGTCGTTAAGCAGCAAATGGCGTAAGTGGAAACTTATCTCATTACAAGTGGTCTCCGACAAGTATACTCGGTGCATGCAGGTCTGTGAGAATGTTTTTCCTCCAGGATTAAAATGTCGAATTCCGGAGGCCACCTGTAAGCAACAAATCAATTATTGCTGTCCATGTGTTGTCCACTTTTTTTCTATTAGTGATTTTAAAACTCGAGAAAAATTCCGGGTCTATTCCGGGGATAATCCGCCATTCCCAAGGTTTTCCGGGCCTTTTCCTCAAACCTTTAAATTCTCAGCCCTTTTCCAGGCGTTTTCCTCAACTTTTCAAAACCCCAGGGCTCTTCCGGGAATCCCTGAAGTTCCAGGATTGGGCAAGGTCCTTGGGTATGGCCAGTGACGTCAGTGCCAGGAAAAGGAACAGCAAGGGACAGAAAAGAAGACAGGTAGAAAGGAAAGAAGGAAGGAAAATAACAAAGAAAAAAGAAAGAAAGAACGAATGAAAAGTGGAAGATAGAGAGGAAAGAAAGAAAAGAAAGAAAGAACAAAAAAAGGGGGAGTGGAAGAAGAAAGAACAGAAAGGAAGAAAGACGGCAAGGGGAGAAATGGAGGAGGAGGTTAAAATCCTGGCAGAAAAGTGGAGGGGGAAGCGAGAGAGGACAGTGTATCTAACAGTGTATCTAACAGTGTATCTAACAGTGTATCTAACAGTGTATCTAACAGTGTATCTAACAGTGTATCTAACAGTGTATCTAACAGTGTATCTAACAGTGTATCTAACAGTGTATCTAACATGTTCTCAAGACTAGACAATCAATTACAACCGTTCTATTAACGTAAACTGAATAATGTAGGAAAATTCCGTATCTTGAACAGCAGATACGAAATAAAAAAATCTTGAGGCTCTAAATCTTTCTAAAGTTTTTGACATGTAAAGAGGCAACAGAGAATGTTCACTTGAACCTTGAATGAACATACTTCGTACCCGCTGATATAAAACATGTAGGCAGTTTACAAAAAGCGCATTGTCCTTTAATGTTTCAGCTTGCGACATCTGATGAACCCGTGCTCCGCCTGACGTGGACAAAAAGACTTTTAAACCTGAAGCTTAATAGTGTGTACATTCATACAACGTGAAGAAACCTTTCTCAAATGCTAAGAAAAGCAGGTGTGAATGCGCTGTTAATACACGTAAAGCAGTGAACAGCCCGGAAAGTTATTCAATTAAGCTACGCAAACATAGCGAGCAAACAGTGGCAAATGTGGAAATATCTGTAACAAGAAGAGCTGGCTTAATGTAGATAAAGCGTTTAAATAGATGGAGCAAACGAAAAAGCGTTGTTACATGTTTGACAAAATGTGCACATTGAAAGGTAATCAGACTGATTGAAATGTATGTGCCGATTTAGGAGCATCAAAAGAAGAGCAATAAGAACAGTTCAATAGTTCAAACATTAAGGCAGATGAAATGTAACACCCTTGAAGGTAAATATTTCAAAGGTTCAGCTGCTGGGGGAAGGGGAAACAATGAGGTGATGAAATATTTCGTGGGAATTACGAACAGAAAACTTAAGACTTTCGAATGTGTGCAGGTGCAAACGCTGGAGATCTGAGTGGTCGAGTGGCCTAGGTGATAATTATAATAAAATTTTAAAAAACCTAACAGTTAAACAAACAAGGGAACAAACTTCTGATTAAGAAATAATTCATTATGAAGTTCAAATAATGAAACATGATAATTATCACTAACTGAGACAGTTGCGTTTTTCTAAAATCCGATGTTATACTTTTAAGGGCGGTCATCGACTATTGGAATGTAGATTTTTTTTATATTATGCAGGCCTGAAACACTGCTCTCAGTTTCAAAGTTAGGCATAGTTTGACATACTTTACATAGAACTACAAAGCCAGCAAAAAGTGTGAACCGGTTGTCTTGGCCAGCTGATGGTGTGAGATGTGACGAAACAACGCAGCTTTACAATGCACTTTGTCTCACTGACTGTGTCAGGGTCGGGTTACACACGTATAGTGGGAAATATGATGATAGAGCACGAGCACTCTACATAAAATGTAATAAGAATAATGATAGAGATCATTCATTTATGTAGCGCCTAGTCCAAAAAATTGCTCTAAGCGCTTTATAGTCTTGTTCTCTCCATCTGCAACACTCTGTCTGTCTCTCTCTCTCTCTCTCTCTCTCTCTCTCTCTCTCTCTCTCTCTCCCTCTCTATCTCTCTCTCTCTCTCTCTCTCTCTCTCTCTCTCTCTCTCTCTCTCTCTCTCTCTCTCTCTCTCTCTCTCTTTCTTTATCTCCCTCATTCATAATCTATTGCAGACACTCTGGAGCTCGGCATACACACACGCATACATACATACCATAGGCAAGTAGAGATAAGTAAAACAGAAATTAAACAATCAAACGGCAAAAATAAAATGAATTGAGAAATTGATGGATTAAATACACAACATAACGCACAGATATACACTGAAGAGAAATTTTTCCCACGAGCACAAGTTAAAGAAATCGTCGAGCATGAAACTCTCTATAGAAATCTTCTATTGGACCTGCTCGCAAGATGAAAGGGCGTTTGTGACGTACAAAAGGTTGAAACTCAAGGGGGAAGAAATTCTGATACACGGATCTTTGCTTTTAATCACTGTGATCATGTCAGATACCGCAGACAAAATGTTTCCAATTGAAGATGCAATACATTGTAATACTTCCCGTATCAAATGAATGAATCAACACGGGCAATTCAGTGGGTAATAACTGCACCAACAAAAATGATGATGTGAGTGAGTAGGTAGATGAGATTGCAGTAATGTTCCTAGTGACTTGTACTTATCAAGCAATTCTAAACATGTCAACTGCAACAACAAGAAGGGGCATATTGACAGCGATAACAGTGAAAATAAGAACGAATTGACAATTCTCTACATACAGAGATCATAAGATGATCGGTCCAAGTGATGGCATTTACAACGCACGTGGAGAATCCATCAAACATCACCGCTCAGTCATCACTTTCATCTCCAACACTATAAATATTTAGACAAAATTGCCAACGCCATTATCAACATTATTACAAGTCATAGCACACGTTGACATTATCATCATCATCACGACCGCTACAATCAGCACCAGCCACATCTTCACTGCAATGCCATTACCACCACAACCACCAGCATCATCATCTTCACCATCACCTCCAGCCCTCTCGACATCATCATCACCAAGAACCAAAGCAAACAAAACTAATAAAAACAAAAAAAAGACACCATGAGAACAAACCAAGTTCTCACGCAAATCACCACTTAACAAATCTAATTATAATACAGCTGGTCTTAACAGAACAAAAATCCTGTTCAAAAATGTTTAAAATTGCAAGAAATGAGGAATTCCCAGCCAGGATTACCAGGAAAAAGGTGTCAGACAACAAGAACAAGTTTCCTTGAAGACGACAAATTCTGGACTCACAGACAACAAGACAACAGCTGGAGGTAAATATTTATTGCATTTAGCGTTACGCACGTCGTCAGTTTCCCAAGGCAAGGTCGCCATTGTCTACATAATAAGGATCATTAAAATAAAACAAAAGAAACAAAAAACAAAAGAAAAAAACAACTTAAAGCCGTGGTGACATTTGCATTCTTTGTAAGAGTGTACGGGTGGGTGTTTATAATGAGTATCCGTTTGTGTGGGTTGTAATAAGTATTGTCTGTGTGTGTGTCCTTGAATGTCTGTGTGTTTAGGTGTGTTGGTAAATACGTATGTGCGTGAGGTAAGGTATGTTTATGCTGTGTCGGATGTATGTAAAATACTATGTGCATGACTTGAATGAATTAGAGGTAGATGAAAATGAAAAATGTGAGCACTATGGTATTCAGGATCTTTGATTACAACATGACATACAGTGACGTACTCACAACGATATCTACACATTTACATTGCGCCCATTTTCTTTGCTAGTAGATACCTCAGCAATACAATGGTGTTTACAATCGTTGTTTGGTTGATGTTGTTGTTGTTTTTTTCATTTTTATTTTGCATGATTATCCTTTGATAATTATTATGGTTGTTAAATTCCATCATTTACATTTAGGATGTTTGCAAAATTAATGGCATCTCTATCTCGCTGGAAAGAACTGCCACGGACTACATAAATCGTATTAGTACGATCAATGGAACAACAACACCATTGATATTTACCAAAACTGTCTCCACTTCTGTGACCACCATCATGAACATCCGTGGCAAAAAGAAAAAGCTGTATGTAGCAAAGCCTCGCATAAGAAATAGCACAGAAATGGTACAATAAAACGCAAAGGAGAAAGAAGGTTTTGCTACATACAACTTTTTCTTTTTGCCATATCTCGACTTTGCTTCATGTTTTGCAGCGACTGTACAGATTTTCTGTGATTTTTATAATATTCAGTGAGAAAATCAGTGTGACTGGGACCTGTTGGACAAATACTCTACAGCTATCATGACCAAGATCAATCTCATTTACCTGGGACGTACTCTGACATGCGACCACTCGCAAATATTAATAATATTATGCCTAGAATTGGGTGCAAACATTTGAAAAGGTATATAAAGCTCTCATTCTATTCATGGACGATCCTCCAGCCTTCTGTTTGGAATGTTGCTCACTGCGCAACAACTTGACCATATGACGTAAACAATTCTGTTGCCCAATAATTACATGGGGAAAATGCATTTTTCCAGCCAGGGAAATGTGATCCGCTGTGGGTTAAATCGCTGTTTGTGTTTTCGTGATGACACGCAACCGTTGTGTGTACATAGAATGATGCCCAAGCATTTAATAGCGCGGGATGTCTGTGTTCCTTGACATATTTTTATCTACTTTTATATTTTTTTCTTGTTTTTTATGTCAGACCACATTGGCCAGGTCATTAAGCGTTCCCACAGACAATGGAATGCCAAAACCCGACTGAAAAAGTTGCCTGTTTGGATTGTGACGACTGGTTAGAAGTACGTTATGTTTACGAGTGTTTCGAGGACAAACAAACCGCCATTATTATGTACAACCAAACTTTAAAAAAAAAAAAAGAAAACTTCTCAGAAAAAGATAAACGCTGCCATTCACAGCACTCCAGGTTAACTGGACAGAGAACATTAATTAAAAAGCATGAATGAAAAGAAAGGGTATTTTTTTCCTACTTAAAATTGTTGTTTGTGCTTTTGCATCCTCTTTAGCTTTCAGGTTAAAAAAAGAAAGTACGTCACGTGATAAACTTGAACATTTCAAACCATCAAATCATTTTCCATGACCGTTTGTCAGTAAATAAAAAATTGCAAAGTTTTTTAAACCCCAAGACTTGCAGCCCACAATGCCCACGTCTCTGTCTCTGTCTGTCTGTCTCTCTCTCTCTCTCTCTCTCTCCCTCTCTCTCTCTCTCTCTCTCTCTCTCTCTCTCTCTCTCTCTCTCTTCTCTCTCTCTCTCTATATATAATTATATATATATTTCTCTCTGTCTCTCACTGTGTGTGTGCGTGTCCCTCAGTCTCCGATTCTCCCTCTCTCATTCATTCCGTGTAAGTGGGTGTGTTTTAATAGGACAAATATCTCCGCAAACCGAAAAAAGGCTAATTTCATTAAATTTCCTGCCTGTCTTTGGATTCGTGGAATTTAATTATTAAGTAAAGAAGAAACAACAACTGCGTTCGTGGACGTTTTGTTTAAACTTTTTCCCTGACCCAGAAGGTTCTGACAACCTGGACAAGTGACACAAGAACTCGGGTCATCAGCACCAGACTCTGTTTCTTGAGACATTCTGACATCCAGTCCGACATTTTTTGTCTGTGTTTACCCATGACGATCAGATTTTCCACTTGACAGACAGCAGAAAATGCAGACAGACAAGCCCAAATTGCCACGTCACAGAGACTCCAGTGGAGCGCGTACAAACTAAACAAAGGGAAACACATTACATCAAAAAACAAGACAAAACAAATACAGATTTTCTCCCATGTCTGCCTTGTCTATGAAGTCATGACGTATCGACTCAAGGTTGAAACCTCGGATGTTCATTAACAGGCGGAACGATTTCCATGCGGCGCCTGGGGGGAAATTATGTCCCCTGAGGTTAAGGACTTTAACTTCTGAGGTTTATATAAACCGTGAGATTTATCCCCCTTGTTTTGCCAGACACTTCAAGATGTAATAGAAAGGTGAACACAGATGCCTTTCGGCAGTTAGTGTAGAAAATCACATCGCTAGTCTGCAAATTGAAAGCTCTTTGTTTATTTCGTATCTCTTGACATCTTAAGACATGGAAACTTTTCACAATGTCTGTGAACTAAAGCTTTGGCTGAAGTGTTTATGGATAATCATGGATTTCTGGAACTCCTAAATGTTGACATGAACAAGTAGAAAAACATAAAAAATGAGCACATGGTCACTGATCTAGAGTCTAGACAAGCATGACAATGTCATAGCCATTAAAGTTTGACAAAACCCGCGCTCTCAGCCGTCTACCAGTAGTGAAAGCTGCACTGTGGCGACTATAAACAATGATACTGTCACTATGGTACCTTGAATGCAGTTTTCATTTTTGTGCCAGTTCAGAGACAGCGTGAGGGGAGGGGGTACTTTGAATAATGTATTGTATTCACAACTGCAAAATCTGGGAGTGGCTTGACCGTTTCAAAAAAAAAAAATCTTTAAAATTGATCTGTTGAGCATGGGAGGCAAACGTCAAGAGTAAACAAGCAATTCTGTTCAGAACAAGAAACCAACTTTTACAAACTCTGGTCAAGGCAGAACTTCATTGTTTGTCACTAGAAAAAGGGTGATTTATATTTTTGAGGTAATCTGTTACTTACCATGCCAATTGTAATCTGCAAAATATAATTTAGAAAACCACAGAAAATTATTAACATTTTTTATGCAAGGCTTTCTTTCTTTCTGCCACAGTTTGACTTCGTTATCGGCAAAGCTGACAGATTCTAAATCTGATGGAATTGCGAGTAACTCATTGCTACTTTTTTTATCTTTCTCGGATGAAATTGTGAACATCGCGCCGATACGCCCAAGCTAACGTTCTGATGATTACCAAGCCGCTCAAAACAAACATAAAACTGTCTATCACGGAGAACGAAGTTATGACAACCTTAAACAGATCCAAGTCTACATAATTTTATCCTGAGTATATCCCCGTTTTGCTCTCATATACTTATGTTCTCCTAGGGCAGACACATTCAAATGTCATAAAGAGAAACAAGATAAGTATAATCTGCCCCTTACACCCAATCTCACACCCAATCAAGATAATCTCGGTATCCCCATTTCTGTAAGTTATCCTTTCTGTCGGCAGCAAATGCATTGCACTCTCTGAACTGTATACGCAACTTACAACTGAAACGCGATCTGCGGATTGATAGGAATATAATCAGATGTTCATCAGGGCAAATGCAAATAAATGGGTATTTTTTACTGCTCCACCTCCATCTAGTTACGCACACACACTAACACACATACACACAAGCTGACACACACACACACATACACACGCACACGCTTTGTCTCTGCTCTACTTCACCAAAGGGAAGAAAGAGAATATTGAATTATGAAATTCAAGCACCGCTTGCGATATTTATTATAAAAAACCGGGCAGATAATAACCCTGAAGTGTGTATCAGCCAGTGGCAGTCAATTTCCCGCCATCCGGCCCTGTTGATGTGCCTGCACTGTAAGCCCTGCAGTCAACGTGATCCGACCTGACGAAATGATGACAATGGTGCTAGACAAAGAACAGTAACTTCAACATGGACAAAACAAGGCAAGCCACTGCAAAACTGAAAACCGAAGGACGATATAAAGATTTGCTGGAAATATTCCCCTAATGCTGTGTTTTCTCAACCTTGTTTGTCACACGCGACGCTTCAGTTTAAATACCAAAAAAAACGTGCGCTCCGCCATGATCCGACACAGTTAGTATTATACCAAAACATTTGAAAGTATTTTGTACATAATCAGTACGTGTATATTCAAACAAATTTTAATTGAAACTTTATCTACATCTGTTAAGTTCGATTTTTTAATTCGAGCCGAACCAGGAAACCACCAACACTACATAAACAAACTACAGTTTATACAATTAAGTTAAATTACACTATGAAATTAAAGATTTCTATGAAAAATCCCTACGTCCCATTCTGTAGTCCTGCACTCCATCAAAATATCACCACCGGAGGGGTCTGGGGTCCACCTTGAGAAATACTGCTCCAATGTAACCCCCCCCCCCACTCCACTCCCCCACCCCCACACACACACCACCCATTTAGGGGTGCAAACGCGCCCACCAAAGATTAGGTACAGTGCAATCTCAAGACCGTTTCTTCGCTATATTTCATGTGACAGTTCTGGCCACCTTCGGCAACGACCCATCCACAAAACAGTTTATGGCGCCAGGGAGCCGGGCGTCCACCTTCCAGTGACGGGGGCGCAGACACCAAATTAAAGCAAAACTATGCATAGACATTTCAGTAGGTGACCAGTCGACTGTTGGCCTCTGTAGAGTTCATACCTGTATTTTGTTTAATTGCATACTTTCATGGCTCATTGTACGCCAGTCTAGCGTGGACACGGCGGGGAACGATCAACATTTCACGAACCATCAGGAACTGCCAATGCAAACTCTCACTGTCATAATAATAAAATTCAGAGATCAAATTCAACGATTGTGAATGAAGCGACAGCTGGTGGGGAATGTGAACTTTTAAAGAATTTTCTGAAAAATTTACTATTTGTGTCTATCACTGCGATCTTAGTTCTTGTTTGTTCCAGCTCCACTTTTTGCACAACTGAGAAATTCCACATTAAACGTTTGCGGATTTAGTATTATGACAAGGAGTTAGAATAAATCGGAACTGTGAAACAGCTTGATAATTGTTATGAAGCATTTTAAACAAGTGTCAAAATGTGCATTTAAATTTTGTTCTACTTCTTCTACATACTAAAAGATCTCCAGTTTACCAGAAAATGGAGTTAGAACAAACAAGAACGAAAGTCGGGATACAAATTGTACCTAGCTGTGCGTAAACTTAGCCCAGTCGTTGCATACGAGCATCAAACGTCTAGTTTGGATATTTAGTCAAAGGATATCGCAGCGAGCTCTCATTTTACAATTGAACTGCATTACTTGAAGATTGTTTTACCAACGGCATTGCACCTGGCATGTCTAGAAATACTCTTGCTCATTTGCCCAGATATCACTGTCTTGTGATTGGATATAAATTACCTACCACTTGCCAGGACCTTGCCAGCACTGCACAAAAAACGAAACGAAAAAAGCTGGCGCAACAGCCCCTTCACCTTATCACACTACTGTCCAAGCTGGCACAATCGACCACTAAAAACCAATAGTACTCGTATGAAAGACATTATCGCCAAGCTGCTACTAGGTTTTTTTCTCCGATGTGGCCAAAGGGCTGGGAATGTGAAGAGACTGGGAAAGCCAGTGTAAATAACAATATTGATACAAACGATTGACTTGATAATGAGTTGCTTCCCCTCAATCTCTGAAAATATGTGTAGAGACGAGAGGCACTTGTGAGAATAAGGACACGTGCTGGATGGATTAGCCTCTCGCTGGCCGTCCAGAAGGTTTGATCCGACGGCTGGATATTAATTTGCCCCATTATTTTATCAAATTACAAGATTTACTAATTGTGTTCATAACTTTGCTGTGGTTGAAACGTATGCAATGGGTGGTTGGTGGAAGGTTCTGTTGGTGGTAAGGTTTTCTTCTGTCCTATCCTTCTATGTGTTCTGTCAATCGTCTTGCCTTTTCCCAGCACAATGTGACCGTTATTGTGCCGACATGGAATTCTCCAAACTCAAACTTAAACTCAAACGTATGCAAGTAGATGGTAAGTCAACTTAGGAAAAAGAGATAGTGTGAAACGTTGACGCATGTACAACCATGATTTTTATGCAAAAATTAACAATAACTTGTCTTGTCTGTATGAAAAGTTTGCTGGAATTGTAATACTTTCATCCATATCTCAGCTGAGCCTCGGGAAAGGCATTGTTCAAGGACGACAATAATGCTCATTGTGAACTGGGGTGGGGAACCAATAAATGCAGACACAGCTGGTTTTAAGAACTTAAAACATGGAAACATCTGTTGTCTTAAACTATAAACGCGTTCGTTTCTTTGTTGTCTCAGTAATCCCATGTAGCATTATCGAGAACGTTCACTCGGATAGTCAAATTCGATGTTAAAAATAATAATATCAATGGATTAATATTAATACTCTCAAAATAAAAATTGTCTCTTCGGGCAAAATAATGAATGTCTACAGTCGTACAAAAAGGTCAGTCAGTCCTCAGACAGCAAACTTTGAGCACGAAATAGAGACTTGATTTGGGGTGGGGCGCCGAGATGTCTATAATATAGACGCTGCTGTATTATTCTGTTTAAAGATACCTGCATCTAACAAAGAGTTCATACTTTCTTCACCTGTCTCTGTCTTGAGTTTGAGTTTAGGTTTTACGGCATATCGGCAAGATAACGGCCACATTTAGCCTTTCAGGACCTTGTTGGTACTTATTTATGTTAGATATTCACAGCTTTATCAATCAAAATTTCACAAATATGATTAAACAGTTCCGTATGACTGTCTCCGTCATATCATTCTGTCTGTCAGTCCCTCTTTGTCTGTCTGTTCGTCTGTCCCTGCTCCTCCCCTATCCCACCCCCTACTCCCCAGTCTCTGTATTTCTGTTCGGTTATACCTTTACCGGGGATGTTTCCCTCTGCTAAGGCTAGATCTACCACTCCCACCGTGGTTTTACACTGAATTGCCCACAGTAAACCAGGGCGCCATGTTCGCATGTGTACGATATATCCTCTTTGCCCTGCTCAACTGATAATTATTTTTTGTCACATGGATCAGTTCTGGACGGCCCACATGAGTCCCGGATGGACGGCCGAACACGAGTAAGACGGATGGGCGACATGATGGGAAAAATAAACACGATGCTCCACGTATAATTATGTTTTCATTGTATTTTCCTTGTCTGGCATATGGAGGGCAATCTGGCACGTGCCGGAGTTGCAGGGAGTGGCCAGATTTTTGTAATGTAACACGCCAAATTTATCATAATCCACTAGTTCAACGTAAAATTAAGAACACTGTTTATTACAGTAGACCTAGCCCATAGGTCTGAGTTTAACACCATCGAACGACCTCACTAACAATTGTAATGCCGTTGAATGGCACAGTGCCTTGTCTATGTAGGCAGGGCATTTTTGGTTATTTAACAGTTCATGCCCGAGAGAAAATTGTCTGCCTGAAGATGGCTCGATTAGAGATAAGCGACAGAGCGGAGGGTGCAAGAGACAGAGACAAGAGTATTGGAAACCTTGATAAGTGAGTGATGAGCAGATATGCACACTGACAGATCTGTGAGAGACAGACAGATCCGTGGCGGGTGCTCAAAGCAAATCAAGATTGACTTAAACTTCCAGGTTTAAATTGACTACACTGAAAACACAGAAGAGTTGATCTTAACAAAAGGAAAGAATATTATTACAGGTAAGGTTTCAAAAGAAAGAGAGAAAGATAAAGAGAAAGAAAGAAAGGGAAAGACAGAGAGAAAGAAAGAAAAAACAACCACATAGATGGAGGAGAAAATACAAAGAAAGAAAGAACAGGAAAACGCTGGAAAAGTTAGAAAGTATGCAAAAACGAATGAAAGAAGAAAGAAAGAAAGAATAAAGAGAAAGAAATGAAAGAAATCCCACAAAAGTGAAGTTACTATTAATATAACTTTATATATTGGATGACGCCAATCTCCCATCTAGACTCAACACTCAAGCTCATCTTAACTTGTTTCACATTACCGATGTCTGGGTGCACCTTCCCCATCAGAAAATACAAAACACACACGCGAGATGGTCTATTCTAGACGCCGATTACAACCTGTATATTTATCCGGCAAGTGCATTTTCTGGCAGGTTTTATTGCAGGATTTTTGTGAATGTATCAACCAGGCAAATAGAGAAAAATTCTCTCACTGCTTTTATTTACTAGGCCAGTCATGGAGTTTTCATGGCGTCACTGCAATTTCCCATTCCCATCAGAAAAAAAATGCACCGGTGCAGGAAGTTGAACTGTTTAATACATGAGCACAGTGCAGTGAAGTGTGTACTGTTTACTACATGTGGACAGTGCAGTGAAGTTTGGACAGTTTAATACATGAGCACGGTGCAGTGAAGTTTGGACTGTTTACTACATGAGCACAGTGCAGTGAAGTTTGGACTGTTTACTACATGAGCAAAGTGCAGTGAAGTTTGGACTGTTTACTACATGGGCACAGTGCAGTGAAGTTTGGACTGTTTAATACATGAGCACAGTGCAGTGGAGTTTGGACTGTTTACTACATGAGCACAGTGCAGTGAAGTTTGGACTGTTTACTACATGAGCACAGTGCAGTGAAGTTTGGACTGTTTACTACATGAGCAAAGTGCAGTGAAGTTTGGACTGTTTACTACATAAGCAAAGTGCAGTGAAGTTTGGACTGTTTACTACATGAGCAAAGTGCAGTGAAATTTGGACTGTTTACTACATGAGCAAAGAGCAGTGAAGTTTGGACTGTTTACTACATGAGCAAAGTGCAGTGAAGTTTGGACTGTTTACTACATGAGCAAAGTGCAGTGAAGTTTGAACTGTTTACTACATGAGCAAAGTGCAGTGAAGTTTGGACTGTTTACTACATGAGCAAAGTGCAGTGAAGTTTGGACTGTTTACTACATGAGCAAAGTGCAGTGAAGTTTGAACTGTTTACTACATAAGCAAAGTGCAGTGAAGTTTGGACTGTTTACTACATAAGCAAAGTGCAGTGAAGTTTAGACTGGGTACAGACTGTGGCGAGCACACATGCTGGACAAATCATTTTGCAAAACAGAGCAAAACTGTGAGTAAAAGCCGTAAGTGGGTTAACAGCGAGTTTTTTTTTTCTCAACCCTCACATTAGAAGCAGAGGTCAAGAAAGTTATAAAACGATTTTTTAAAAAAAGGAATGAAAACAAACTAAAGTACGTAAACACTGAAGACCTCCATCAGATTAATAAAATGTGGGGAAACTTTATAAAAAGGTTTGAAAATTTTCCAGATTGAATAACGCCAAAGAATGAGTCACATTGCTACGGTTGGTAAAATGCTTCCATACAGGATGTGGTGTAAAGAAAGTGCAAACAACAACAACTAAAAAAAAGGTGTTCAAAACCACTACCACACTTTGGGGGCAACTGCAGAGAAAAAGGAAGGGGAAACAAACAACAACAGAAAGAGTTAAAATCCGCATAATGTAATTCATATTGACCCCTGAATTCTCTTCCAACAGCTGGTGATGGACCGGACCTATTAGAACATTCTAATGAACAGTTTCATCTTTGTAGATGGCAGCACGCCCAAGCTCTCACCATCTCTCGTTCCCTCTGTCCCATCCACCTCACGCTCTCCACCCCGGCGTGAGATCCAGCAGGTAGGTACCCCGGCCAGGTGCAGATTTACCTGTCAGTCGCGGCTAGCCGGAATCAAACCTTCGAATCCTCACAACCTGTTCGTCTCACCTACCCGAGACAGCCAGACTTCAAGCCACTGACACAGCAGGTGTGATGGTGAAAATATAGATCAAGGTCATTCACCTTGCGCGCGTGCCATGCGGCGCAACTAAACAATCATCATTCTACCAAAATGTGCATATTTCTTCATTAAAACAAACATAATTGCTTGAACAGAACCTCTACTTATACAAGGTTGTCTTGACTGGTGTTTTAGACAGAAAATAATATCGTTAACAAAAACAACATCAGCAATATCTATTCTAAACAACAAGACTATTATAGCGGCAACGAAATGCATGCATTCTTTCACAAATTTCAATTCCAGTAAAGTTTTCGCCTCAGTTAATTAGCAGATTAAGCAAGAGACAATTAACAGAACCGTCAGAATGGAATCTAATGAAATCATCCGAATGTTCGCTGCCAAAGCTTTGTCCAGTGATGTACATCCTGGGTGGTGCACCTTTATCATTTAGATAGTGCAACAGACGTGTCATCATGTACACGTCCCTAGTCAGAAACGGTGTATTTATTCTCTCTGTGACACATGATTTCAGCAGCCACGCAAAAATGCTAAAAAAAATGCTAGTTATGTTATGAGTAAATCTGACGAATTCGGGCTTATGGTGAAATTTTTTACACCTCTTTAAAACACTGAAATATAATATTTCTTAATATGTTAACCGAATACCGAAAAATGGCGAATCTTTCACTTTAAGAGCAAATCTCACTTTCTATTCAAAACTTCCCCCCCCCCCCCCTTTGGACGGGCTTACTCAGGAATTTGGTCTGTCACTTAAGCCCGATTTCTCCAGATCCACTCATATCATTGTGTACATCAGAGACGCACGTAGGCATATTTCACACTTTTCCATGAGAGTGGTGCTTTATCAGATATGAGACCCCTCCCCCCCCCCCCAAATCCCACACCCCATTCTGGACACCAACGGGCCTTAAAAATACCACAGAAATTTGTAGTTGCATCCTCCCTGAAGGGGATTTAAATCAAGGACCTCTCACGCCAGAGTCAAGAGCGCTAACCACCAGGCCAAGGCGCCGACAGTCGTCTGTTCACTCACTGGTCGCTGATTGGTGAAAGGTAAATAAAAAAAAAGCCACAATAAGATGGTGCTGTACCCCTCTCCACTCCAGCATTCTCCCCCCCCCCTCCCCCCCCCCCCCCGAATCTGTTCAGCAATAACTGAAGAAAACAACGTCTTTTGTCCAGGAAAATGACTCCTCGGTGTTGCTGAACCAAGTTTGAATATTTTGAAAACACAAGGGACAGAAACATGCCAGGAAAGAAAGTAGTTTCCATACAACAACAATGCTTGGTATCGCCGGTTCTCTCTCTTTTGTGTTAAACTTTTAACCCGTTTCTTGACTATTGTGTTTTTTCTGTACAGTGTTATTGCCCTGTTTGAGTTCATCTCTGTTTTCTCTCCTACGCCCCCTCCCCCCTCCCCGTCCATCTCCCATCTCTGTTTGATGAGAGCCCCACAATTACGCTGAGAAGTATAACTTTATCTCACAAGAATATACTTCTGAAAGCTGTGGAAATAGGCACCCTGCTGTGTCCGTCTCTACTGGACAAAGTAAGAGATCTGGAGAAGAATCAAACTTGTCATGCCGGCTTTTTGCAGGTCGACATGCCGACGATTCTGTTTTGTACCAGACCATTTCACGGTCTGGGGACCACAGGATAGCTGGAATTTGGTAAAGTAAAACTCTGTATCTCACATACAACAATATTGGACCTTGACACATGATAGGGGAGACATATATGCTGTTCGAGAAGTTGTCTTTTAAAAGACTCGGTTGAACTCGTGTAAAGATTGCTTCTGAAGTTTGTTCGTCACGGATTAAAATGTCATACAATTTGAGATAGTCTTGGTATGATAAACATCCACATTGGCAGTCATGGGGGCAAAACATGACCCTTTTATACAAACAGCGATATCGGCAGTGCCAATACATATTGCTGTTTCAGAAGTAACAGAAACGAATATAAAAGCAAAAATGGCAGTGGCAGAAATTATTATTGCAGTTTTAGTGATGGAGTTCTCACAAAACCATCGTACAAGCAAAAAAAAAAAAAAACGACAAAACCCACAGAAAATCTGTATTGTCGCCTCCGGGCTTGAACCACAGCCAAAATCTGGCAATAAGAAGTTCTATGTAGCTGGAAATTTTGCTTTGTCTTTCCTTTTTATTGTATCGTTTCTGTATGAATCCTTACGCCAGGGTTTGCTACATACAGATTTTTCTTTTAGCCGCATTTCGATTAGAGGCCAAAAAAAACCACACCAAAAACTGTTGCTGAAAAAGTGACTGCCAAGTTGGGAAAAGAAAGGCCAATAGACGTCGCCGTGTAGTGGATATCGTAATCTAAGAACAATTTAGTAGTACACTGGATACAGGCAGGGAAATGAGCTTGCGGACAAGGGAAACAATCCTGAAGACCAAGGGACACAGATCCTGCAGAGTAAGGAAAACAATGCAACATCACTTTGCTAGTAAGTAATGATAACATTTGCGGACTATAAAGTCAATATTCACGGCGATAAAGAACGACACCCAGTAAGCTATTTGTAGGACGTTCCCTCTCCTCTTACGACTCCGAAGACAACACTCCGACTCTTACACTTGATGGCTCCATGCACTTCCCGGCACCCCTACACTGTATGTTCCACATTAGTTTGGCTGGGCACGCTGGAAGAAGATGGAATTCATGAAAGAATGAAAGAAAAACATTCTCAGTATACCCGTCCTTGTGGAGTGTTGGCCTAGAATTTGGGATTCAACCTTTGTTTTCTGCAATATAAACAAATTCTCTCAGGATGAATAACATATTAATGATAGAAACAACATGTTCCTTCTCCAGAATGATGATCCGTCCATCTCTCTCCCCCCATTCTTTTCTGGGTCATTTAAAATTCCAGTCTAGTTTAGAAGACAACAGATTTTCGACCCCGACTCTTTTTTTTTTCTTATACATGGTAAATTTTTCGCTTATCGCAAATCTGTAGGAAAGAAAAGTGCAGTCAAGTGTCAATAAAAATGTCATTCGCTAGATTGTGAACAAATCCAGCATAGACTCGGGTGTTGAACAGAATCGCAAACTAGCGTGAAGGTCAACAGTGAAACTGTAAAGGCAGTAACAAAAAAGGGGATATGAGGGGAGAGATTTCATTAAAGTACCGTATCGGGCCGTGCGATCCTCTTGGACTCGGCGATACAGAAAAGTTGTAAGGTTGTATATTTTGTGACCATGCTTAACTAAAACAGGACAATGATCAATGTAAAGTCAAGTTTAAACCGACCACGAAGATGAATGTGTGTTCAGAACAAAGGCTGGAATTCGTTTTCTGTACACTGCTTTGTCGCAGTAATAGGAAAAAGGTATAAAAAAGACACAAATAAACCCATATTGTCAAGTCAGAAGATTTTAAGTTGAAAATCTTCACCGTGGGAAAAACTATTAAGCAACGTTGTCATGTATTTAGACTAGAGACGTCACTTGAAATAGAAGTTTGTATTTTGCAATGTTCGGTCACGCAAGGTAAGATGAACGCCTGTAGATCAGTGTTGTCAGCAAATACCGTGCTTTTTGTTCAGAGGTTTCGATGATTAGTTTTAGCTTTTCTATTTCTATGGCATCTCTCAGATCTTAATCCTGCCTAGAGTTGACGGGCGGAGATCAGGGGTTAAGTGAGCAAAGATTGCCAAGTGTAGAGAGAAGAATGTTGGCACAAAGGGTGGTGTAGTTCTCACGTGTTACTGTGTAGATCAGATGTCTGAGACAGACAGCAAATTGTCATTATCAAAACGAAGTTAAAATGATGTTTGTTTTTCAGATAA
Organism: Onchidella celtica; assembly: GCA_963931925.1. Classification (NCBI taxonomy): domain Eukaryota; kingdom Metazoa; phylum Mollusca; class Gastropoda; order Systellommatophora; family Onchidiidae; genus Onchidella; species Onchidella celtica. The sequence continues at coordinate 50,322,516 of OZ007578.1, forward strand.
TGAAAAATTGTAATAATAATAATAATAATAGAGATCATTTATATAGCGCCTTATCCCTGATTCGGCTCAAGGCGCTGTACATTTTATAAACACATTATATGCACAATCAGTCTTATAAGCACAGGAAAACACAAATAATGATATTCTTATGTTAAACATTTTTTTAAAAATCACATATGAAAACCAGTTAAGAAAAACAAAAGAAATTCACTTCAGATAATTCAATCACTGAGGTACATTAGTTCATCTTTATAATATTTCGTCTAGTTCAGCTTTAATATTTCAGACATAGATCATCTTCAAAAGATTTCTTGTCTCTGCATTTAGAATGCTAACAGTTTCACAATCTTGATAATCGTTATAATTGTTTCCAGCGATCGTCTCCACTCATTCCCGTCGTCCTCGAGTGTCGCTCGTAACTTTGTAAAAAAAAAAAAAGGGGGGGGGGGGGAGACGAAAAATCAGTTCATGTCATTTTAAAACAAAACAAATTGCTGCACAGACAAAATCTGTTCTGACATCTCATTAACCCCAAGTGATTTTCTGTGTCGGTTCTGCGTTGCACGAGTTCCATCAGGTGACACTGGCGTCGGGTGGTTCTGTTACCAGAAACGAAGGTTTGGAGATTACGCTAGTACTCCCAGCGTTAACAGTTAATGAAGCTGTTCTGAGCCTGCCCAATTCATTAAGCCTGATGTCAGCACTAGTAGAAATGCCTTTTACTGGATCTCCATCCAATCTGAAATACCGCGCTCAACGTTAGCTTCATGGTGAGACATGGATGAGGACAGGAAGGATGGATTTCACGATAATTATCGACCCAAAGATAATGAAAATCTTGAGTGATAAAATCAGCTTCCATACTGGAGAAATTCATTATATTTATTCCCAGAAGATAAGCACTTCTCTACCAAAGTCTGAAACACTTTCCACCTTACGAATAGCTAATTTATCGGGTTAATAATATATACTATTTGTTTTGCCTTTACGTGACAATTTAAAGTAACTTTTTGCAATATTCTGAATTTTTGGGCTAATGGAATCCCCGCCTGGACGCTAGCTAAAGGGTTAACAGGTTAATAACCTGAGAATTTATCCTCGACAACTTAACACACACAAAAAAAAAAAAAAATTCAGCATGGAATTTTCAGCGATGTAAGAGGAAAATGCAAGAGTTAACAACAGATTTCTAGCTTAGCTACAGTCAAAACTAGATCGACTTCAAACGGCATGGGAAAACCTCACGGTATAAACTGGCAAAGTGCAATGTGAAATGCAGTTAACTTTATGTATACACTATAGGAAACTGCAAGCGACATACTTCATCTACAGCTGGTGGAAGTCTGGTGAAGATTCAAGTCAGGTTAGAAATCTTCATTAGGCGTCGTCGAAAATTTGCTTGTTGAAACAACATTGAGGGAAGCCTGGTGAAGATTCAAGTCAGATTAGAAATCTTCATTACATGTCGTGGAAAAGTTGCCGTTGAAACAACGCTAAAGGTTGCTTTGCACTTTGTGTTGTAGTTACAGCTGTCAAGCTCCTGGTTGTTTGTGATGATTTTGTAATTAACATTTTGAAATCCGTTGCTGTGAAAGGCTGAAGGAATCCCATGCAGTGCTAGAGCTGAAGACAATTTACCAAGACGACGTGGATCCTAGACATTGCCAACGTTTAACATACGGGAGTTCGCATGATCTGTGTAGCCAAACATTCTCGCTGGCAGTGAGTTGTGTCTGCGCTTAGCAACGTGAGAATTTGTATGTGACAGATGGCAAACTGGAGTATGGGAGAAAAACTCATGCACAGAGAAAGAATTTCGCTGACAAATCTGCAGGGACATTACGTTATTGTTAACTACACATAGATCTAGTTTCAGAACTAATGCTGTGGTAGAAAGGTAACATAGAAACAAAGGCTAAGGCTAGAGACTGTGAGCGTGGGGGTGGTGGGGAGGACATAATGGGGAGGGAGAGATTTGGAGAAGGGAGGTGAGGAAAAGACAGATGTTGTTTACAGAGCTGCTCACAGGTAATTAAACTGTCGTTCACAATCGTTCTGCGGGTTTTAAAAATAGCAGAAGATGGATTGACCAGACTTTTAGAGGTACAAAGTGTATCCCTCTATTTTCTGAATATAATCTCTATTCATGAAATAGTTTGGAGTTTATTCCAAAATCCAATGATATCTCAATATGTAGTAGAAACATCCCACTGAGATAGTTTTTTTCTTCAACTATTACACACAAAATCGCCAGCTCTTTGAGAAAAAGAGTTTCAGTTTGAATTTGAAGAGAACACGTCGACGCTATCACGGACTTAAATTATTGTGCTAGGAAAAAGCAAGAGGACTGATACAATCTAACAGAAAGAGGAGATCCTACCAGAAGCCCCTACCAACCACCAACCACCCGCTCAAGAGAATGAAAAAAATTAGTCAACAACAACAACAGATTTATCTTATACAGAATACAATAATATTATAAATCTGTATAACGACAGGAAAGACAGATAACCGCCTGTAGTCAGGAGTTCTTAATAGGAAACAAACGTTGTGGTATCATCCTTTTTTTTTCTGTACAAATTGCTGCTGCAGTTCTACTATCCGTACCGTTTAACCTCCCTGTGGGTAGTCGTTCCAAATTGAGTTAAGATTTAAAATTCCAATTGTTGGGAAAAAGAAAAACATCTTGTGGAGAACCACAGTTAATGGTCAGATCGACATGCACTCAAAGTAAAAATATTTTTCCGGTACTCCTGTAGAAAAGATCTATTTCTGAAGATTTCCCAGTCCGTCCTTAAAATAACCGTGCGTTTTTATCACATGTCTCCCACCTGATGCCGAACTAACCATGCCCTTGGAATACCTTGCTACTCTCACCATAATTATGCTTCTTTAACCCGCGCATGTGCATGTCATCAGATGATCCGCTAAATTGGGTCGTTTATCGCCTTTACGTCATCACTCACCAAGGTCACTGTGACTTGGCAGGTATTCCTCCATTCAGTTATTCACTCTCTTTAGCCTAGTACAGTCTGTACCTGCCTGCAGCTTGCGTGGAGATTGTAAAGATACAGTGTGAGTATCTATGTAACATGTTACAGATTGGGGACAAAGTGGTCTAGAGGCAAGGTGCTCGCCTCTCATGCCAAGGGTCAGGCAAGTTGGAAATTGGATTTTTCTCATATTTTCAAGTCCCTAGTCCTATTGGGGGGTAGGATCGAGTACCCAGTCTTCTCGGATAAGGACGAAAAAATTCGGAGGGCCCGTGTGCACGTTGCGCACGTTAAAGATACCTTGGCAGTTGGAAATCGTAAAGAGCAGGCCGAAAGGCCGCTGCCCGGGCAAAATTGAAAATTGAAATTAATAGATTAAAATTTATCCATATCACCCCCCCCAACCAGCAACAACAAAATCATATATATATTGTTATTAATAAATATTCAAATATTATTTGAGTTGTGTGTTGTGTGAACTGATGTGAGTTGTGAACTGCTGTGAGTTGTGAACTGTTGCGAGTTGTGAACTGCGCCTAACAGGCTGCGTTACAATTTGCTCTGAGATAGAGAGAGAGAGTGAGCGAGACAGGGAGAGAGAAAGAAGCAGTGCAGTGTGTTGAGCGCTTCGCAGGCAGCTCCATTCTGCTCTGTGGTTGTCATGTTGTTTCTGTAAAACGCATCCATTTTAAATGGATATGTGCTATATAAATGCTATACATTATTTTTTTATTATTATTATTATGTGTATGATGCGGTGTGCAGATGTTTGAGTGAGTGAAGAACGATGGTGTTCTGTGATGTTTGATGGTGTTCTGTGATGTTTGATGGTGTTCTGTGATGTTTGATGTTGTTATGTGATGTTTGATGGTGTTATGTGATGTTTGATGGTGTTATGTGATATTTGATGGTGTTATGTGATGTTTGATGGTGTTATGTGATGTTTGATGGTGTTCTGTGATGTTTGATGGTGTTATGTGATGTTTGATGGTGTTCTGTGATGTTTGATGGTGTTATGTGATGTTTGATGGTGTTATGTGATGTTTGATGGTGTTATGTGATGTTTGATGGTGTTCTGTGATGTTTGATGGTGTTCTGTGATGTTTGATGGTGTTCTGTGATGTTTGATGGTGTTGTGTGATGTTTGATGGTGTTCTGTGATGTTTGATGGTGTTCTGTGATGTTTGATGGTGTTGTGTGATGTTTGATGGTGTTCTGTGATGTCTTTCGCTGGAAGACACATGGAGTACAGAGGGAGGGACTAGCAGGCGAGACGAGATCATGAATTGCAGTTGTATGTGGCATGTATATATCTGTGTGTGTGTATGTATGGGTGATATGTCTTGAACATGAGTCAAAATGCGGCAAAAAACATTGTAGCAAAGCATCGCGTAAGAAATAATACAGAAACGATCCATTGAATCGCAAAGGAAAAGGAAATCTTACTCAAGCTTTCGGTCTACTGACCTTTTTCAGGAAAAAAAAAACTGTAATGGGATACAAAATTAAACAAATAAAACAATAATTGTAGAAAAATTGCTACCTACGTTTTTCTTTTTGCCAGATTTTGACTTTGCTTCAAACCTTGCTGAGACACCACAGATTTTCTGTCATTTTTTAAAATAATGTGTCTAGAATCTGAGCGCACTCGTATGCAATGATAACAATAATAACAATATTATGGACACCTTTATTCCCCCCTCCATTGACTCACTTAACCCTAAGCCCCTGTCACCTGCTGCTGTCTGTGCCTGGGAATTTCCACCATTTTATACAAAAATAGTAAGTACGCTCAAAATGCAACGGAACTTGATGAGAGGGTGGTGGTAAGAAACTCCTCACGTGTAGCGACACAGATGACGATCTTCAGAGGAAGACTGGATTCTTTCATTTAATTAGATGTTTTGGCCTTTAACTTCCTGATATCTTCTAGAACCCCAGCCACATCGAGTTCATGAGTTATTTACTGGTTGTACTTTACAGATATTAAATTTGTTTTACAAAATATAACATAGTTTCAGAGATATAGAAAATAAGAAAAAGTGTCGGGGTTAGGGTTCAGTGAGTTAAGCCTGGTTACTCACGCAGACGTCTGTTTGCGTCGTACTGGACTCAGTGGTGAGATCTCTCTGTCCGCTAGCGGACTCCAGCCAGTCTTGACGCGCCAGAATTAGTCAGAAAGATTTGAGTAGCCGACCGACAAAATGAGGCACGTTATAGCACTACCTGAGTCGAGAAAACCGTTAAAATGCATCAGAGAGTCAATTTTATCAATTTTGCGTTTTCAGTATTATTGAAAAGTTTAATCTCTTTACTATTCTTTTCTCATAATTTTGTTTGAGAAGGATAAATGTCTCTAAAATGACTTTGAATTGAGTCACCATCAACGATTTTTACTAAAAGCTGAAACTTTAAACGCGTTTTTCTCAAAACTGTGGTTGTGTCACTTCCTGTTTTTGAGAGGCCATATCTTCTCTGCTAATTAAATTACAGTAGTTGTAGTACTCTTTTTACCAAATGAAAAGCTTTGAATAACCTGTTTGGTGATACCAATATCTCCATACCACCAAAATGCACGACGTGCCTCATTTTGTCGGGATGCTACACAATTTGTGTTCAAGGCCACGTTAACCTCTACACTTCACATCTCACAGTACAACCCAGACAAAACTGACTTGTCTCAGTGCGTCATCAGCCCTAAGTTTTGACAAAAAGGGGAAACAATTGATGCAGATTCAGCGATGTTTTCAGAAAGAGTCGAGTATTGTGCAATGGAGTTCTGTACCCTTCTAATATCAGAAGGCTGAGGTCTCCGAGAAACAAAAAGACCTTAGCCTGGGGATTTAGTTTTATGGTGGGGAGGGGATGAAAGGGGGGTGGGGCTGGAATCTTAAAGTCATGGGAAATGAGGAAGGGGGGAGGGGGTGGCTGGGGGAGTTCCGAAAAAATTTAACGATCTGGAATTTGCTTTTGTTTACATAAAAACAAGAACCTGGCTATCGCTAAGACTGGATCAGAAGGATAGCAAATTGCAGATGATGGTTCAAAACAGTGTTGTGTCTACGGAGGTAACATCGTGTTATAATTGGCTGTACTCCTGGGTCAGTGCAGGCTTTCTAGAGACCAGAAACATCCAAACATTTCAATTTTATCAAACACGACAGATTTCAGCTGCCGGGGCGACCCACGCCAAACCAATCTGAGTCGATGTCTGTCTGCGGACTGTGAAGTCTGTGGCTGTCTGTGCTTGTTGCATGACTCCCTCCCCCGGCGTCCCCTCCAAAGTTCAGCATCACCTCTGCGTCCTGTTGCTAGCTATATTTTACTGGGTGACGCCGCGGCGGGTTACACAGCCTTGAAAATGTCAATGAGGACTGACAAGGAGGTGGTTAGATGGCTTATAAAATACTCAAAAGTGCAACTGAACCCAGGGGCGTATCCAAAACTATTACCGGGAGGGGCGGGAGGGGGAGATTTACAGACTAAGAACTGCTTGGCGTATGTCCAGTATGACGGCTGATTTACTTCGGCCCTTAAAAAATACTCACCGTACAGCTGAACCTAAATTGGCGTATCCATATTAACAAAAACAACAGCAAAGGGGATTGGGGGGGGGGGGGGAGAGGGGGTAGGCGCACAAAGAATTTATAGACTAGCAACTACTGATACGTTTTCAATAGGATCAATGGGTGACCTTTATTTCCAGATTGAAAATACTCCTCGAGTATTGTCGTTTTGACAGTGATAGGCCGATTTTGTTTCTGAAATAGATCTAACTTGTATTTCTTTCCCTTCAGGATTGTGCTCCATGACATCCATTGCAAATATTTCTTGTTTAAATTTACGGGAAGTGAGATAGGAAAATCATTTGGAATTTTAAGGACGCGATAGATAAGAGATTGGAAGTTCTAAGGCGTACAGTGGCGTGAAGTAGGCGGCTCTAACTGAGACAGATTTTAATAGCGTGATAAGCCGAGAGCTCTTAACTGATAAAACGATTCATATTGACAAGAAAAGCCCTGCCAAAAACACATTTCATGCCATATAATATTAGGTAAAGTCTGTGTTGTTGTTGTTATTTTTTTCTCAGAAAGACGTAAGATCCATCCTAATTTAACGAAACATTTTCAGAGAATCTCAGACCAGTAACTTGCCAAAATAATTTCGTAATTCTATCCGGAAGATACTTAATGTGTTCCCTATTAGTGCAACCATTTTTTTTTGTCAACGAATCTATTTTCGTCGCATGAGCCTGCAAGTCTACCAGGTGTCTGCGGCCATCCCGTGCTGTGCGGTCATAGACTACTGTAGAGCTGCAGATAGATCATCTATTATATATTTCAGTAACTTGCAACCTTTGGCATGACTAACTGACCAAACTATACACTCTTCAGGCCTTAAATTTGGCAGGAAGGTGGCAATTGAGATAAGGAAGATGATGGCTATAATTAAAAGTTGTATACTTCAAGCATGTATTTTAAAAAAATAACAATGTTTATTGCCATGTAACATCTGTATATTTGCATGTTTGTTTCGTAATATATAGTACCGTGCATGCCATAAAAAGTAACCGTATCAAGCGTTCAGTTTGGTGCGTAGTGTTCTGGTGCGCACGAGTTCTGAAGCAAGACTGTAGTTTATTGTAATTATGAGAGAGAGAGAGGGGGGGGGGTAGAGAGAGAGAGAGAGACAGAGGAGCACATGATTGATTATTCCGGGCAATGCCCGGTAGGTCATCTAGTAATTCATACGATTATGATGTTGGACATGTTTGCTTAATACGGCCGATCTTTTGCGAAACTCAACTATCGAGCATACAAAGAATACTGAACAAGAGAGAGAGAGAGAAAGAGAGAGAGAGAGAGAGAGAGAGAGAGTAAGAGAGAAAGAATGAGAGAGAGAGAGAAAGAGAGAGAAAGTAAGAGAGAGTGAGAGAGAGAGAGAAAGAGAGAGAGAGAGAGAGACAGAGAGAGAGAAAGAGTGAGAGAGTGTGAGGGTGAGAGAGAGAGTGAGATAGGGAGAATGAAAGAGAGAGAAAGGTGAGAGAGAGAAAAGTGAGGGAGAAAGAAATTGAAAGAGAGAGAGAATGGGGAAAGGGTTTGGTGATTAAAAATAAACAATAAGCAACAACAACAACAACAACAAACAGTTCAGCTAGGCAAGCTACTGACTTGGTGTACTAAACAATAATAACACTGCACACAACACTGCCAACCACCATAGACACATTTTGAGCGTATCGGGGATGCATTGAGACTTTTCCAGCCCATAATATATAGGATACAAGATTCAGAGTACAGAAAAATCCACACAAGAACAGAATGTGTCTCAGATTTAGTTCCAGTCACACGCTGGGACATGCAACCCAACAAAACAACCATTCTAGCAACAACAACATTAGCAACTCCCGATTATCTGAAATTTTACGAAATTCGATGGTTCGGAAGATGAAAACCATGCAATAAAACATCCGCAAAGTATGTTTAATATAATTCAAAGCACGATTTGAAGTCAAAAAATACTGTTTCCAGTCAAGTTACCTGTTTGGCTATTGGAGCTCTTCGGGTTTAGATTTAGTCTTTGCTTAAGTTAAAGTGTCCGCAGCGACTCGACGCCTGAAAACGTTCTAAAGACAAATATTTACGGTGTCGACTCTCAGGGTCAATGGGGGAGAGGGGACAGGGTAGACAAGTACATGCCTGTGTGTTGTCTCCCTTGTTAGTGATGCAATCTTGAAGTCCCCACCACCCCGGGTATGTTTGCTGTGAGCAAATACAGGAACTAGGTCATCCCAAGACCAGGCAGGGTGACCTTTTTCTTTTTCTAATATTTTCGGAATGATTTTTCTGTGTCAAGTTCGTAGCTGATCAAATAAAAATGTGCTCAATTTCTTCTTTTGATTAGACTAGAAAAACGAGTATTACATTTCACACAGAAAACACCCTGCCGTTAATTGTATTTAGTGCAAATGCGCAATTTAGTGCAATTTCCCGATAAAAGTATTCTTAGCCTGCTAGGTGCAAACGCCCATGTAGTTTTCTTTCGTAAATATTTGTAATTAGGAACATGCAGCTATGCATGGGACTTTCTGTTACGTGCAGCATGTTTTTAAGTCCTGGAGCCCAGAATCATTATGCCCTTGGGGTTGGTTGAGTGCAGAAGAAGAGAAACCGGACCTTGTCATAAAGTGATCCATGTTCCACGATGTATTGTCTTCTTTGTTCGTTCATTGCTACTGTCGGCTAAAACTAAATGGATCTAACGCTGTACCCCAAAACCATACCCAGTCCTAAAGAAATGAGTGTGTGAACGGCGACGAAGGCCAAACGGATGAAAACACTGACTTTAAGTAATTTTCTGTCTTTCCCGGAACACGAAAAAACAACACTAGGAAAGAGAAAGAGTATGAGTGAATAAATGAATGAATACATGAGAAAACACAAATATGAATACTGCAGTAAATATTCGATGACTGGGCACCGGGGGTTTAAAAAACAGGTGAGTCTGAAGAAGACATTAGTGACCAGTCGCTTCATCAATCAGGAATCAACAAGAAATGCTGACGACAAAACCAGTTGTTTAAAATAAAATACAATAATATTGTCATTTACAATCAGACAGCAGCCAACCAGCCACGTCTTTGTTTGTATAGAGACTTAAACTTACTTCGTTTGATGTACAGACTTGAAAAGTATCTCAACGCTCGGACTGGTTAAACAACAAACATTAAAATTCCGGATGTCGCCGGGAAACGACTTTCATTGTCAAACATTTTAATATCTGTTCATATACTTTGCGATCTTTTGTAGATTGTAGTAACAGTGAGCATCTCAAAGCAAGTAGTAGTTACATGTAAAATGGATAATGTCAGATCTCTCTTAATGGTGACATGTCCAAGGAACAACATGCGCATGCGTTCTGTTTCAGAGTACAGTTCGTTGGTGTACGTGTAAGACGTGAAGACTCCAGTATCTAAGACTTGTCTTTTAATTTTTTAATTGTTTTTTTTTTATGTTCAGATTGGCATGTTGCATTAAATGTCAGACTGGAACCAGTTCTGAAAGGCTGGTGCCAGGACTGCAGGATTTAACACAGTGTGTCACTAACTGACTAACTAAAGAATGAACAAACAAATAAACAAACAGAATAACGATCCAACAAACAAAAGAAAGAAAGAAGGAGCTAACTGACCTACTCAGCTGAGACGCCACCATGAAACCGGTCAATCAACCGACCAGTCAACTAAAGAAATGAGCCAGGCAAACACAAGCACACTTACAAATGTACAACTGAGCAAAATTAGCAATAATAATGTTTATCTGGCACTGATGTCCACTCTGGTACAAGTGACAATTAATATGTTCTTTTATGGCGACGTTGACATCATCCTGGACAAATGGGCCATTGGTAATTAAAAATCTTAATGTTTAGTTAATCATTAATCTGTCTTGTTTTCATTTACAAGACAGCCAGTGGACAGGATTTGTTTTTTTTAATGTAAAAATGAACTTAACTGACCTCCCAAAAGCGGGGGAGGGAGAACTTCAAAGAGTCCGCAGACAGGTGGCAGAAAACGCCCTAGGATTAGTTAAAAAGTAGAACCGGCAAAGCGGACAATTCCATCCAGCGAAACTTTGGCACGCGCGGACAGCACGGAAAGTTTTGTCAAGTAATCGCTAGGATATCTGGCGCTTTGATGTGAGAGCTCGTCATTCAAGATTTGATATTAATTCCTGTGTTTGTTTTAAAGCCAAGCACGTGGGAGGGGCTGTCACAAAAACCTTGAGATGGGTTATACGTACCAGGGGTCCTCAGACATTAATGGTGTCGACCCCTATAAGAAAAAAAAACAAAACGGCCCCAAGCAATAAAAAAAAAAAAAGAAATAATAATACATTGGTAAAGAACTGTAGAGTCTGTGAATAACCCCTAAAGCGGCACAAAAAAAACCCTTTCTGCTTTTACATGAACATTTTCAAGTTGATCCACCACAGATCGCGATCCAATCGGAGTCACAAAAGTCATTTTTATTTATTTAACTATTATCATCTCTCGGCCGCCTAAAGCCAGTGGACTTTTCATAGAACTCCCGCACTGCTTTAACGACCTCTGGATAAGTGGGGTGGGGAGGGGGGGGTCGGTCGGTATCCACAGATTTGGGGACCCCTGGATAGGATTGCTAGGGACGGCGGGATAGATGAATGGGGAATGACGACAGGTGAAGTTTCTATGACTGTTTGGTTGAGATTTCTCAGGTTTGTTGAACTAGCTGATTAGAAAATCTGTGACACTCAATCTGAATTTGAAGAGCTGGACTATAAGTGGTGGATGTGGGTGGTTTTGGTGGTGGGTAGGTGGGTGGGGTATACCTGGCTGCATGAGGTCATAGGGTGAAAACTTTAAGGCCAAAAACAATGAAAACAGATTGTGATAGAAGAGAACAGGATGGGCAATGAAAATAATGAAATAAAATGAAAGTTATATTGCAAGACACAAAAAAAGTAGATTCCATTGAAAACAATTAGAGCGAAGGGGAAAGGAACAAAATATGGAAGAAAAAGAAAACCGACCATGTAGAAGGAAAAAATGACAAGAAAACGCTGAACAACAATGGTTAAAGAAATTTTTTTTTACAATGAGGAGGAGAAAGAGAAGAAAAGAAATACGCCTATGCACTTTCCATCTAGAACATGCTACATCATGTATGTAACACGCCCTAGGTGCTAACTTCTATTCTATAGTCACCGGCTGCACCACCCCATGCATTAGGTACACGGTACGCAATATGGATGACTGTCGCGTTTACATGCACTATCCTGGACAAGTACGCAGAGTGCAGCAAACACTCCGTGAACCCTTGAAAGCTTAGAAGACATTTCTGCCCTCAGGTACCTCCTAATATTTGTACAATAGTACAATGCTGTACCCCCACGTCAAAAAAAATGTCTGAATGCAATTGCAATCGGGGAGGTCTGGTCTGCGGTAACTGGAGAGCTGAGTTTGTCGTTGAGATTTCCTCGTGTGCTGTGCAAGATTTCTGGAGTGGGTCTAGAACGAGTGCTTTTCTGTCTGACCTTCGAATTAAATACGGGAAAACTACCCGTTATTTGAGCCTTGGATTCGGGATTGTCTGACCAACACAGTGACAGACGTATGAAAAGTCAAAACACCTGTGGAGAGGGATTGGCCTATGGGAGGGGATCTGGGAGTGATCTCTGGCCAATGGTGTACTGTTTCAGGGCAGATGAAGCACGAATTCTCTTCACTCAGAAATCTCATCTCCTGGCACACGCTTTTGTGTGGTCGGGCAATGGTATGAGACTTTGTTGTCCTGAGTCACGACTGTTTCAAAAGAGCGACTTTTCAGACCGTACCTGAATAACTTTCTCCCTGTGTACTAAATGTGCAAGTGTATAATTATACAATTAACTATTGACACCCGTTCCTCTGTCCTGGTGTCTTCGTAACGATTGTTTGAAAATCTCAAGGTCTTCAGGGCTAACCAGATGAAGGAAACAGCAGCTAGGAGAGGAGTATGTGTGGTTTGGTGTGGGGAAGGGGGGGAGGGGGGCCCGGGGAAAGTGGAGTTCTACTAATTATTATTGAATGACTCAAGGTGAAATCAGGGGTTCGTTCTTGACCTTTTGCCATTCAAGGACACACAGTTCTTTATATTCAAACATGAAGGATCTTCTGTCTTTTCTTTTCGGCATTTCCTTTTACGGGCTATAGGGAACTTTATTATTTTCATAGCCAAAACTACAGCAGTAAAAACAAAAAAGCAAAGCTGCAAAACGGCTAACACTGGGACCAGTCACTGGACAATCGCCTTAATAACCAAAGCAAACACACGCACCCCCCACCCCAAACACACAAACAAACAAACACACCTCAGACATAAGGTGGCGTCGAATTGCGAACAGGCAAATTTGATTTACTGACACACCTGCCTTCCAGCCATAATGTTTTCACTAAAAAAAAAAAAAAACGAACTTCAGGTTAAAATAAAAAATACAGACGTAGTTCCCTCTGCTACAATGATAATTATGTTGTCAGACTTGAAAAGAAATGTTAATGTCAAGGCACGCCGAGAAAGTATAAAAGCTTCAGAAAGAATCCGCCAATTTCCCTGTCACACATCATTAAAAGTTCATTTGACTTGCGAGCGCTCCTGTTCCGGCCGGAAACAGTCTAGCTTAATTCCACACTTGACCCCGTCACGTTCAGGACCAAAACAAACTGATATTTCCAGTGACATTTGATGCTTGACCAGTCAGAAAATTGCAGGGACCCCGAGGATTTCTTCAATTTGTTTACGACTTTTGTCAAACGAGTCACGGATAAACGACCCGCGGATTAAGTCGCTGAATCTGATTTAATGTATTTACAGAGAAAGGGTGCTCGTTTAGTAACTGTCCTGGGAAAATGGTGGAACATCCTTCGGGCTTTATTGGAAGGTATCAGGTACACTGAAGACACTGAGATAATAAAAATGCTGTTTAAAACAGGGCTGTTAGTGCAAGAGGAGTCCAACCCCTGAATATCGCAGAGAAGAATGCTGTTGGCGCATCGCATGCACTATTTGATTTTGTCCAGTGGATTCCTCTCATTTGAGCATTCAAAAGCAAACACCAACCTCAAAACGCAATAAATATTACCACAGCAAAATAACTATTGTTGTGTCCTTAAGAAAATCTGCCACATACATGTACATGTCGTAGTTCATTTCCAATTTATTGTTCCATGATGGTCCACTTTGCGAAAGCAGTTTTTGACAATATGCGTGATCTACTGGAATGTAAAGTCGGCCCATGTTGTTTCTTATTCATATCAATATCTCAAATGGAATGATCTACCTTGATTGTTCAATTAGCGGGGATTGATCTTTGTATAATCATGGGTACAGCATCGTTGTTACTGATTAGACAAACACTTGTGAATGCAATGGGACATTGTGGTCACTCGAATGTACACGAACGTTCCACAAGAGCCAATACTGATGATTATGAAATGTGAGGTCACAGATTAGTACTACCAGACTGCCTCTACGCCATACACCTGGAATGACGTCTACGCCATACACCTGTACGTGCCCACCGGAAGTAGTAATGGGCGGAAGTTGATGTACTGCGTATGTGTGTGTGTGAAAGAATTTGCATTCATAATAATCTACAGGCCAAACAACACGGACTCCATGCTGAAAACGCCGGGATCGGAGAGCCATGGATAAAACATCTTTTCAAGTCTGCATAAATTATAATTTATAAAAAAAAAAATCAAAAAAAATCTCGACCCTCTTTCTAATTCTTCACCCATGTGTGTTACAACTCGTTGCGTTTCATGATCTCCGATGCCTTTGATAGAAAAGATATGCGATGAATAGTTCAAAGAAGACACACGATGGAAGAAAAGAATCGGTGAATTTCAAAAGCGCGTTGACTTCAGCAAATGGCAATAAATGACACGGCCGTCCACGACATTTCACTAACTTTTGGCTCTCTCGCGCGTTTAGAATAATGTACAAATTGTCATCCATTTGTCACAAATGTGTCAATAATACTGCTCCATCGTACCTAGTTGATTTAACTGATTACTATGTTCCATCTCGTCAACTAAGATCATCATCTGACACTACAAAATTGAAAGTACCTAAAATGAATCTGTCCACTGTAAGAGAAAAGTCCTTTTCATTTCTTGGCCCTACCATCTGGAACACTCTTCCAAAGACAACCAGGGAAATTAATGACATTGGTTCTTTCAAATGCCATCTGAAGACCCATTTCTTTCAGACAAACTAGGCTAGGTGTTTTTCGGCAGCAACAATAGTAAATATTTTTGAATTTCTTTTGTGTATGCGTGTGTGTGTGTGTGTGTGTGTAAGAGTTTGTTAAAGCGCCCAGAGCTTGTCATCGACGGGGTTGGGCGCTATATAAATGCAATATATTATTATTATTATTATTATTAGTCTTGTGACGGACGCCCGACATTGACATTTATGAAGTCCCATGATGCAACAAGGAGAGAGAAAAATCGGATAAAATGAAGGGATTGAAGAAAAAAAGACTAGCCATCAGGAATCAAACTCAAGACCCCCCGCAGATAAGGTGTTACAATCTGAGTCTAATATGCACCCAGGAAAATGAAATTATGAATTGCAGTAGACTTAGATGTGACCAACCATTCTTTTGGATCTCGAGAATTTAGCATTTAATGATTATGTCAATTTCGTGTGGGTCGCTTCGTGTGGGTCACTTGGTGTCACAAAACTTGTGCTCTTGTGAAATTTCGAATTTAATTTCGTTTTTCGTGGGAAATCCCAAGGCCATGATTGTTTCCTTCTGCTAAGGATTGCGATTATTCTTTGTGCTTTACAGTTCACCTTTGTGAGTGAGCGTGTTCAACGACCGTGACAGAAAAAAAAGTGCAAATGCGCAGGCTCAGCTACCGTGTACTGAAGGATGGGGATGCCGTGCGGCCAATACCACAATAATGAGTGTCGTAGCTGAAACAAACTAAGCAGTCTCTTTAACAAGACAGACTAGGGGAAGCTGAGCAGCTAGCAGGGAAAAGCCTATTATGGACGTAACAATCTGCAAGAACCTTCCACGAACAGACACTAAAACAGGTGGTGTTGGACCTTCAGTAGCACCCAGACTCATAAATCAACGG
Source organism: Onchidella celtica (assembly GCA_963931925.1). Taxonomy (NCBI): domain Eukaryota; kingdom Metazoa; phylum Mollusca; class Gastropoda; order Systellommatophora; family Onchidiidae; genus Onchidella; species Onchidella celtica. The sequence continues at coordinate 50,338,178 of OZ007578.1, forward strand.
ATACAAATACATGGACAGGCGGGACTACTGAAACACAATGTTATATCCACCGTCAGACATAATGAGCGATCAGCGCCTCGTGTCGCTCAACTGCCTAGGTCAACTTGTCCGAAGCCATTTAACATATATCTTTGTCTTCACCTATAGCAATTTCTACCCGCCCCCTCTCACGACGCCGGAACAATCCTTGACCGTTCTGGCCAATTAGAAGTCCTACCCGGCAAGGTAAGTGACGGCCAGATACTAGTGGCGATAAAAGCCAAATAAACAGGGAACCAAATCGTGCATAAAATAGCCCCAAAACTCTTACAATCGGCTTGTCTGTGACTTATGACATCGATGGGGACACGTTAGGCAGGGTACGGTAGGTTTACAAAAGGGTCGGAGTTAATTATGGCCGGACACAATGTGACTGCGTGTTGAGACAGATGTTTAGGGCGTGATCACACTTTGATTACAGGAGGATATTCCAGAGTTCACTGGAACAGTTCAATCGCAGTAACATGTGAATGTCTTCGAGACTGGCCAGTCGGAAAATCGTACCGCTGAAGCTGCAAATGATGTGGCCAATTATCAGTTTGCATTGAGCGGTCCTAGGACTCGCTGCTCTTTCTTGGCTGTGACTGAAATCTGTTAAAAGTCTCAGGTTTTAACTTCACAAAACATCACGGGCAAATCAAAGACCTGCTGATTCATATTCCTAGTGGAAGTTTGAAAAGAAATCATCTGAAATCATCGCCTGATTGGCCCTTCTTATTTACCTGGTTTTGTGGTATTGTCTTTCTAAACCCCTCACAAGGAGATGGTGCAGATGCTGGTGATACAATTATGTTCACAATAGTGAAAGATTGGCTATAAACGGAGAGCCATGCTCAGGGACATAATACATGACATGCATTGTGTTTCACATGGGCTCTTTAGAGTTAAAGAGACAGAAAGCTTGGCCAGACATAATTGTCGGTTAACCCATTGTCAACTAGGATATGATTTTATCGATGGGAAGGACTCAAAAGATATCATTGGTATGCAAAGACACAAGGCAGTTGATATCTGACATTGTTTAAGGCTAGACATGAACAAATGAGCGTTCAGAGGTCTTGGTCAAAGTAAGTAGGTCAGCAAATATTCTTACCTGCGCCAGCCTAGCTTACATAATTAAGTATGTACAACAGCGCAGCCTGCTGAAGTATTATGTGACAAGTATTAAACAATTAGAAACAACACAGGGTAAGCTGAAAATTCGTGTAGCCGACACCGACTCAACCCGAAACGACACGGAGACCAAAGAATTATCACCTACTCAATCCATTAATGCGAAAGGAGGAGAGATACAGTTCTTGGCATATTTTCTTTTTATTTCCTGTTTGAAAGGGTAAGGGACGGGGTTAGGGATAGGATTAAGTTCAAGGTTGGAGATATGGATATGGTTGAGAATACGTTTAGGGTTATGACGTGTATTTCGTTTCGGTATCATGGCGGTGTCGGGTTTAGGATTTTCAGCTTTAGACCATAGGTCATTAACAACAACAACACTGACAACAAACATGAACCAATGACAAACAAAGTGAACTTACGTGCCGGGTTGCAAATGGGCTTCGTTCGATTCATGACCATTGGTCATCTGTGCAGAGGCCACAGTCAATAAAGCAAAAATCACAGCTAAGCGTTCCATTATCCAAAGTAGCCTGTGTGTCCTTTTTAACCGGGAATAGCGTCTGTGTTGATTGGTGTCCCTATAGGGGACTGCAGGTGCCGATGTCAAGTGCATATTGTTATCCACATAACAATTGTATTCTGTATCCATAATCAGTGGATTAATGGTCTAATCTTGGATCACACACATAAGGAAGTTGATCTGGTTCAAGAATTTCACGGGACTAGCATCTTGTAACCGAAAAAAATAAAAAAGACATGAACATTCACGCTCGATAACCCATAACATCACTAACGTGCACTGAAATCGATTTATAAAAGTTCGAGGACATACATCCAAAGTCCAGCACATTCATGCATATTGATGGGAATCCACAACACCAGATATACACGATTCTCCAGTGACTTAGGAAAAACATGAACAATACACTAAAATCTCACGCTACCACAATGCTGCCGTGGTGTGAACAAAGCCTGTATAATTATATGGTCGCAAAAACACAATTTTACAGGAGATGCAAAAACGTTTCGCGTTGCACGTCACTGCAGTTTTCTGTTCTATAGTCATTTTTATGGTGACCGCGCATAATAATACTGGCCCAAAAAAAGAGACGCACTTCTGCATTTAAGTATTGTAGTTGTATAATTATGTTATGGACGAATTTCTTAGAAATTTGGCATGTTGATAGGCACTCCATGTGTGCATCTAATGCTAAACTTTGTAATATAATAACTTAGAACCTTTGTTCATCCACTGGACGTAATTCCGAGTGATTAGATTGGAGGTCAGTAGCGTGTAAATGCGCAGGCTCAGCTACCGTGTACTGAAGGATGGGGATGCCGTGCGGCCAATACCACAATAATGAGTGTCGTAGCTGAAACAAACTAAGCAGTCTCTTTAACAAGACAGACTAGGGGAAGCTGAGCAGCTAGCAGGGAAAAGCCTATTATGGACGTAACAATCTGCAAGAACCTTCCACGAACAGACACTAAAACAGGTGGTGTTGGACCTTCAGTAGCACCCAGACTCATAAATCAAGGGATACAAATACATGGACAGGCGGGATTACTGAAACACAATGTTATATCCACCGTCAGACATAATGAGCGATCAGCGCCTCGTGTCGCTCAACTGCCTAGGTCAACTTGTCCGAAGCCATTTAACGTATATCTTTGTCTTCACCTATAGCAATTTCTACCCGCCCCCTCTCACGACGCCGGAACAATCCTTGACCGTTCTGGCCAATTAGAAGTCCTACCCGGCAAGATAAGTGACGGCCAGATACTAGTGGCGATAAAAACCATGCCCACCCACAGTATCAATAGCATCTTAGCACCTCCAACCAAGTTGGTAGCGGTCTGAGATGAGTTCGAGACGGTTCTACGACGTATTGTTGCACGAGGGCTGCAGTTGTTCCCCTTGGCCGACCTGTCCTCGGGCGATCGGCAACAGTTCCAGTGGCATGAAACCGCTCTTGAAGTCTTTTGATGGTGGTCCTATGTACCGCCAAACCCCTTGTCACACGATTAACTGACCACCCCGTCTGGAGATTGCTAATTGTAATATTCAGTTGATTAAGTGCCAACCGAACCAAGTTATGTGCGTAAAAAAACAGAGAATGAGGAACGCACGAGTGAGTCAAAAACATAGTCCATACAGAAGTAATGGATATGCTGAACTCACATGCCAAAGAAACTCTTTTCAACTCAAAACCGTAAATGGGGGAGAGCGAATTTCTATATATGCTGTCATAAACCGGAAGAAATGGGTAAAATTTTAAATTATTGTTATTTATCCTAATATTCGATGACTACAAGAAGACTTTTGATATTATGGTCTAGTTTTCTATTATTCAGATATTATGAAATCATTAATATTTTGTGTGTGCGTTTTTTTGGGGGGTCAGCATATTTGTCGTTCACAATGATGACCCGGACAGAGAAACAAACGCACATTTTATTCCAGAACGGTTCTTGTTACGGGACCGTGGCATTTTACATTAATATAAGCTATGGCTGAACAGTGAAGACAACCCATCTAACTCAGACTTAAATTTACAAGCCCATCAGCTTACCAATTTCTACTCCAAAATGTATGAATAGCAAGGACTACTATATCACAGGACGCGCACGGCCGATCTTAGCTAGCGAAGGCCATTGCATTGACCCAGTTTCTGATGAATAGTCTATTTTTAGACCGAACATAATAGTGCGCTTTAGCGTGGTAATCTGGACTAATAAGATGCGATGAAATTTATATCTGTTAAGTATGTAAACACATTTTCCATACGATTTGTTGGCATTAATTTACTTAGTGAATATCCAACACGCCAAAACTTTTATTTTTAGGCCTAGATCTAGTGCAGAAGGCTTGCACTCTTTTTCTCCCGGATGTTTACGTTACCGGAACAAGTGCTTTGGTTGTGTGGGAAAATATAAACATTGAAACAGACATTTGAAACAATGTGATACTGGTGGATATTTTTTGCAAGTTGTGGGATTTATATTCTTTCAAAATGCAAAACGATTGTGGTGTTGTGAACTGCAAAGGCAACTACAACGAATCTAGCAAATGCCGTGTGTTTAAACTACCTAAAGACGAACAAGAAAAACAGAAATGGTTGAACGTTCTCCCCCCACGTGAGGATTTCGTTGCCGACCCAACAAAATTTTTTATATGTGAGAGACATTGGCCAGCAGATACACCTATGGACAAGATACCAGGTGGACATACTCGGCCTGTGTTGCCACCAAGTATTTTTAATGTTCCTTCTTTTTGTTTGCCAACACCAAAACCAGCACCACGCGAGCCTAAAGCTGAGGATCAACAGCTGAACTATTTCATCAAGAAAGACAGAATCACTTCGTTTTCTGAGTTTTCTCTCCTGACAAAGAGTTGTTAAAAAAGTATGAAAATCTTCTCATATCTCGCCCAGAAGACAAAGTTGTGTGTATTTTCATGGTGAAAGATTACAGAGTTTCTTGTCAATAATTATTCACAACAAATCTACTTTGTGTTCACCTCTTACTCTTTCTGCTTTCAAGAATGGGATTAACGTGCCTTTGGGTAAAATCTTAAGTCCAAACACTGGTCTGTCATCCTACACACAATTCTTTGAGGCTGTGCACTCAGCGATTAACTATGACCTTCCTGTGGATGGTGTTGTTAAAAAAGTGGCAACGACTCTTCAACAAGTTCAAGCCTAAGAGTCGCTTGAAGCTGCCAAAGGCAAGAAACTCAAATTTCTTAGAAGACAGCTTCAACTCATATATGACAAGGCATTCTCGGTGGCAGATTACTGCTTTGCAATTGAATCTTTCCCTCACTGTAATTACCATCAACTGCGTGACTTTCTTGTTCTCCCAAGTAGACGAAAGCTGCAGTCTATGATCTCTGATGTTGACCAAGTACTGGAGAAAACATTTCAGAAAGCAAAGAATGCTCAGCAGAAACAATGTTTTTTGGTAGTCGATGAAGTGAAAATTCACCAAAGAGTCGCCTTTTCAGGGGATGTTCTCAATGGCATGTCAAAAAATGACCCAGACTCCAAGGCAAGCTCTATGTTATGTGTCATGGTGAAATGTTTGCATGGTGGACCTAGTGTTATGGTATCTGTTACCCCTGTTCACAACCTAACAGCTGCCTACCAATTCACTGTTGTCAAGGAAGCTGCTGCTGTTGTTGAGAAGACAGGTGGGATTGTTTTAGGGTCCATGACTGACAATCATAAAAGCAATACTGCAAATTATTCACAAGAAGAATTGACTTTGAGACTGTACATCCTTTGAATGATCATCGAGCTTGGTATGTGTTGTACGATTCAGTTCACTTGCTGAAGTGTTTATTGTCAAGCGAAGTAAAAGTCTTCATCCAAGAAGTTTCAAGGGGTTGTTTGACTGTCCCACATATGTGCACATATGAGTTCGTAAGAACTGGTTTGTGCTTTGTGAAGAAATCCAAACATAAAGCATGCTGCCGTCAAAGACTTGTCAACATTCTCCTCACCATGAGGACCTACTATGGTTTTGGATTATTTTCTAAACATCTGCTGCGACGCCTGGCAAAATAAAATTAATGTTCTTCTGCATGGGATTCATAATTTGGAAAAGGACCATCAAAGAAATTCAGCTCTGTACCAGACCTCCATCAAGAAGGCACGGCTCGCTGACTAATTTGGGCTGCAACATGGTGAGTTATTTTTCGTTTCTGTACATACAGAGAAACCATTGCTATAATACTACAGAAAGGGTCCTGGTTCATGGAATGGGCTATAATTAAGGTGGTTAAAAAAAATCCAATAGAAAAGGTTGATTTCAAGGTCAAATTGCATGTGTTATTACATACTGAGGTCTTATGCCAGAGGTTATAATGTATGATGTCGTCATTAACTGTGGTAAAACTGCTTTATTTAATGAGATTATGTTTGGATGCAACATTGGTTACAATTGGTTAGTCTTAGGTGTCATGATAAGGCTGTAGATGTCAATAATCAAATGGCCTTCGCTAGCTAAGTCAGAAGATCGGCCGTGCGCGTCCTGTGATATAGTAGTCCTTGATGAATAGTAATAATAATTTCTAGTTGCGATTGTGGGAGAGAGAACCCTCTGTTTAGGTTTGTAATCAGATCTAGAAAATGATCTTAAAACCTTAAACTTTGACTCAGACTGGTGTGTACACTGTTTTCCTGGTACACGTCAGAATGGTCTCGCTTGACACACCAACAGACTGATGTACCGAACAACTCACATTATTACAATTAATGGTCACACCTGTAGCTCACGGGGTGTGAGCACTGCACAATATCTTTACCACGTTTGATCACATGCATCTAGAACTTAACGAGAAGTTAGTCGCAAGAAAGATACATTACCAAAACATGACAGGTCATGATATGCATCACAAAACATCTCAATTAATGTTTGATAGTGCAGGGGCGGAATCAGACTTCGGTAAGTAACAGGGGCAAAATTGGGCAAAAAGAAAAGTTTTTCTGTGGTTTTTATGATATTAAGTAACAGGGGGTACCACAAGGGTTGAGTAGTTTAACCCTTCGTTCTCCAGCATTTCAGAATCTTGAGAGCTGGTAAAAATGTCACTGTTTAAAAAGTTAAAATAGATTCCATTATTTTCAAAGAATGTTGACATATTTGACTGTAGCTAGACAAGGAAAAACATGAAGACCTGGACAATATAAATATCATTCGGAATCCTCTAGAACGCCCAGCCAACGATTACATCTCTCACTATACACACACAGACACATTTGAATGTTTGTGTTTAGGTTTCTAGTTTAGGAGGTTCGTTGCCCTTGGCATTTACACTTCACTTGTCTTGTTTTTTTGTTTTTTTTCTTGTTGTGGTCGGGATTCGTTTTTTTGAAATTTTGCCCGGGCAGCGGCTTTCTGCTCTTCACGATTTCCAACTGCCAAGGTATCTTTAACGTGAGCAACGTGCACACGGGCCCTTCGAATTTTTCGTCCTTGTCCTACCTACCATGGGATTAGGGGCAGGAAAATATGAGAGAAAAATCCCAAACTTCCAACACGCCTGCACCGACGGGGATTTGAACCCGGTACCTTCGGCATAAGAAGAGAGCACCTTGCCTCTAGTCTAGACCACCGTGCCCCCAACATCACATTTTACAGCCCTAGTTATTAACTTTGTATCGCAGTAACGCAGTGATATAATGGTTTAGAGGAAAATAGAAAAGGTTTTCCCAACTAACATGACTTGGTGTGTTCTGAAAGCAACCTCGGACAGAATTAAATTTACAAACTGTTGGCGCCATCGCGGATTGTCTCCCGGCAAGTTTAGCGCTCTGCACGGCGAGTTTAGTAATGGAGGTGTCTGACCTTTGGCACTGTCTTCCTGTCTGCTGGGAGTTGGTTCCCCTTGTTTAATTTGTCTTTGTTTAATTTTGTTATGGTTTAAGCGTGTCGGTGTGTCTGGGTGTTCTTACTGCACTACCAGTGTGGATCTCTGAATGCCTGAGCTGTATGTGTGTGTGTGTGTGCGTGTGTAACGTGTATGTGTGTTCCCATACAAAATCTCTGTGTGGCATGAAAACACAATGAGAACACACGTTCCGGTGCTGAATGTATCTCCAGACTCCCGTAGGTGAAAAAAAGGGTTGTGTAGTTGGACGTTCATGGTGTTAAAGCCTTGTCTTGAAAATATAAAAATTTTAAAAAATATGGATAGATGGTTCTACCTATACGTGTTAGACAGACAGACCCACGGATTGGTAGAGATATCACCAGACTGGTGACCATCTTGGTATAGGTGAACTACAGTAGAACTTACCCATCAATCACCGCGCCATTCAATCCCTAGAGCAATCATTCAGCACAAGACGCTCAGAAGTTCCGCCAGATCCAGGTAGCTTTAATTCAATCAATGAGGGGTTAAAGTTAGCTTAGCCCTCGCTGCTGAGGTAGCAAATCTCGGACAAACGAAGTCTGGATTTTTATAAAAGAAACCAGAAATCCCCCTTTGTTTTCCTATCACAATACCTGAACCTCAACTCTGAGATTCTCCCCCCCCCCCGCCCCCCCCACCACCACCACCACCACAGCCCCTCCTCCTCCAGTCTTGTCTGCAGGTCATGTCTCCCTGGCGAGATCGCCAGATTACCCCCACAGCCCTCAATCGCTGGCCCTCCTACCTGCTAACAGACTCCCAGGCCTTTATTGTCCCCCTATGAATGGGCACCTGCTTAATTAAGCTAATTCTGCTTATCAAGACGATCTGACCACCTTACGACCTCCATGCGGGAGTTTCTTAAGGAGCTGTCCAGCTTAATTTTGTGTCCCTACACTCCACGGTGGACGGTCCGCAGGATGTTGATATGTCCGGTCTGCAGGTGAGGCGACGGGAAACAATTCAAAAGAGACCGTCGTCTATGACTGCGCAGTTACACTGAGCCAAAAGTAATAAAGTGGTAACTTTGGGTACCACAATCTAACTCAAGAATGTTTGCCACTATTAACAGTTTTCCTAAACCTTAAACAGTATTTTATATCATACCATGCACGCACGAAAATCCACAAAAATATCAGTGTCTTTTTGAATGTGCATTGTATGAATTAAACACACCCAGAGACACAAAATAAATATATGGGAAAATAGAAACAATTTCAATCTTGTTTAGGTATTAATTTTTCTACATACCAGTAGATCGAGGCTACAATTGGCAAATCTTGAATCAAAGATTACGTTTATGAGACACAAATAAATAATCCAATCGCAAACAAAACTAAAAGCATCTGTACACCAGAGTCAAGTTTAAACAAATATAAAAACCACAGAAAACCTGTGGGGTTGCAGCAAGGCTTGAAGCAAAAGTCTAGTAATGGCAACGGAAAAAGTGTATGTAGCAAAGCCTCGCTTAACTCATTGTGTGCCATGAATTTTTCCACGTTTTCTGTTACAGGAAGAAAATAGTGGGGGAGATAAGCGAAGACCAAGTAAGTGCAGTACAGCAACATCTATTTCAGAAAGTCGAGTTTCGTTCCTCCCAAAACAAAATTGCCAAGCATTCTTATGCACCGACAGATGGATGATTGGCACAGACTTGACCAGCAGAAGAACCGATATATCAAATGTCTGGCACAGAAGGAGATAATAAATAATACATAGAAAGATACGATGAAACGAATATTTAGTCCTTTTCCTTTGCCGTTTTCCTTTGCCTTTTATTGAATAGTTTCTGTATCATTTGTTACACCTGGCTTTGCTACGTACAACGTTTTATTATTATTATTATTATTATTTTGCCTATTTTGACTTACAACTCCTACCACCACTGAACCAACTACAACATACAAACAAACTGTACAAAGGTCATCCATTGTCTGAGATTCCCTGGGATTTTCTAGCTCAGTCGTGTAAAAACCTGTAGACAATGACCGACAGTCTGGCATATTCTGGTATATCTTTGGCCTTGACATTTCCTTTCAGCTAACTCAGGGTGTCAACAAAGAACACGTTTCTGAGCCCTTTGATTGTGATTCGATTGACTCACTAAACTTGAGTTCCCAAGCTGAGGGTTTCTCTCCCTTTACTTTCCGGTGTAAAAACTGTCTATGGAACTCGGAAGGGCAATAACTTCTTTGTTAACAGACAGACAGGTAGACAGAACGACAGACACATAGAGAGACAGACACACAGACAGATAGACAGACAGACAGATATAAAAAACAGACATACATAAAAAAATAGATAGATAGAAAGATAGATAGATAGATAGATAGATAGATAGATAGATAGATAGATAGATAGATAGATAGATAGATAGATAGATAGGTAGCTAGATAGATAGATAGATAGATAGATAGATAGATAGATAGATAGATAGGTAGATAGATAGATAGATAGATAGATAGATAGACAAGTAGATAGATAGATAGATAGATAGATAGATAGATAGATAGATAGATAGATTACGTCACAATGGAGCTAATCTTCTCAAGTCTGTCTCTATACTGTGTAAAGACGGTGAAAGAAGGCCGAGCCGGGCAGTGTACCACACACCCAGAAACCTTTCCCTGAACATCACCAACAGATGGTATCAGATCTCTAATGATAATTATTATGACTATATCATCAGCTGCCCCTCTCATCTACCTTACACTCTCATCTGAATGAAAAAAATCGAGCACTTTACGTCCAAAGTTGCATGTGACACGGACTGGGACAGATTGCGATATGGGGAAAATGAGAAAGAGAGAAACTGCGAGAGAGAGTAATTATGACGGTCAGAGGAATGTTGAAATCATCATTATGAGCGATCGACTTCAACGACGATATGGCCCTGTAAAATGTCATTATTTCTGTAGTATTCGTACGAGTATTGCATCACCTTACAATGACAAAGCTATAACGTCTGAACAGAACAGAATCAATAGACAGATGACACCGGTATAGTAAGTAAAATGACCACCCACTGTTTCCCTTTAACGGATTTCCAAGTATAAACCGTGAACGCCAGCTTGTATAATCTATTATTGTGTTTCATTTTACGGGAAATTCACTAGCGAAACGACAGACCAAATATCAGTTTAATGTAGAAGTTGAGTAACAGGTAATACTTAACGACTTGTGGTGAACAATGCATGAAATGGCATCTGGAACTTTGATCCTGTAAGTGACAGTCACGACCAGGACTAGATAGATGCCTTTAACATTGTATCTTCTTGAGTGGTCTTCAGCTTATCGCGACCTTAATTCTTCTTTGTTGTAGCTCCACTTTTTGCACAATTGAGAAATTCGACATTAAACATTTACGGCTATAGAAAAATTAGGATAAGGAGTTAGATTATATCGGGACTGTGAAACAGCTGGATAAGTGTTAGAACGCATTTTAAACAATTGTGAAAGTGTGCATTTGTTATATTTCTTCTGCACACTAGAAGATCTCCAGTTTTTCAGAAAATGGAGATAGAACAAACAAGGGCTAGGATGGCGTTTTTGATTGGAAAATCCCTCTACTGAATGCTTTAAGGAGAATTCGGCGCAGGATATAGATATCAATGAGGAAAAAACAAAACAACTTTTCCAACAAACTTGACAACACGCCATTTAGCGCCATGATTGGCGTCGACACCAGATTTTTTTTACCACAGCAATTCGTTTTAGTCAGCGACTACGAGATTCACATTAGCTTCTGTTGCATTAGCTGCTCCTAGACCCAAGGTAACAGTTCTTTCTTTCTCCACAACAATCAGAATGTTCTCTCCTTCCCTTCAAGAGTTGTATGGCAACAGTCACCACAAAAAAATTCAACTTACATTTATCACAAATGTAGCAATTGTTCTCACAAAGGCCAGGAAAAACTGCACCTCACTACAAAGACAAAATGTGGCAAAAATAAAAAGTTGTATGTAGCAAAGCCTCCAATAAGAAATAATGCAGAAACGATACAATAAAACGTAAAGGAAAAGGGAAGGCACACCAAGTTTTCGGTATATTTTTTATTTTATCTTTATCAAGGGGGGAAAAATGTAACACGGTGGAAAATTGAACAAAGAAAAAAGAAGTAGAATGTTTCACCACTACGAGTATTTAGGTGTGAGTCCAGGCTTGAATTTTCGGAGAGCAGCACACCTGTCAGTGTAACAATTATTGTGCACCACACTGCAGGCGTCTAGAGTTAGGTTTAAGATAAATTGTCCCTCTATATGGGGAATGCAACGGTTAGTATGACAATTTTTAAATGTTAAATTTGTCAAATACTTAACCCAGAATTATTTTTTTTTTAATTGATGGCATAAATAAATACCTGGGTAGACCCCTCCTTCCTTCGGCGACTTCCAAATGGCTTTACAATAAAGAGTTCGTTTCATTTCACAGATCATCAAACGATCGAGTCTCACCACCCGCCAGATGCCCGGGTCTCATCACCCGCACTGTGCCCGGGTTGTAAAACATTTCACTGTGATCAAAGAAATGAACTTTACGCCGACTTTCAAATTTGAAACAGAAAACGTTTTTTTGCTGTTTTCTTCAATCCCGCGAGCTTTGCCGCCAACTCATGCGTTAATCAAGTGTGTTTATAAGCAGATACTTCACCAAAGAGATCTGATTGTGTTTCTAGCGACAAGAAGTTGTAAACTGGCTGTAAGCTGCGTGGGGCTGTGGCTCACCTTCACTCATGGTCTTACTGGCTGTGTGGATAAACATTAGAGATGAGCAAAATCAATCCTGTGGCCCATGCACTTCCAAGCACACCTCCCAGCAAGGTGGTAACTTCACGCCCTGAAGGCATATCATTATTCTTGTGTATAACGTAGGTTTTTATGACTCTTTGGGAGTGTTGCCATCACAGTGGTTCAGAACTTAGAGCAACTGACTCGTATGTAAGCTCTCCAGGTTCAAATCTCGCCCCAACATCCCAGTCTCATTAATTCATCGTGTTGTATGCAAGACACTCACTCGTCAGCAGGCTGAAGAGGGCCTCAAGCTAGGTCTCTGCTATAGCCTGAGTGTGCTGGGAAGAGCCACAAACCCAAGACACAACAAACATTGGGGCCAGGAGTGTTGGGACCTGTTAGTAGTGGAGGATGTTTACAGTCCTATAACCGCTGCCTGACTTCTCTGTCTGTCTCTTGATCACGTGCCGTCTCGGCTAGGCCACACAACTAAACCAGGTAAAGTGTTCAAACAGACCTACCCTGATCTGCGGCTCAACATCAAAGACTTACCTCAGGGCAGGTGACACCCGGCGTATGGATTTGGGTTCCAATTACAGGAATGACCGACCACAGCAAAGGGAATACAAACTTGACTTTGAAAAATGGTGACAGGAATATTTTTCTTCATTTTGCAACAAACATGGACAAACTATCCCCCGCCACGACCTCCTTCCCCCTTTCCTTCACTCGACAATATCTGTATAGAACTTGTTTCCGGTTCATCTCTAATCGAATTCTGATTTAGGATTTACAAAACTTTTCAACTGTTACGAATACCGACCGTAGCGATATATGCGAACGCTGGATCTGAATGAAAGCGATACCACAGCGATACCACAGCAGCTGCTGCGATCAGTGAATTTAATACACAACTTTAAGCATTTCATGCCCCATATAAAATTTAGACTGAAACCTCCGAACCTTTTGACGAATTCATAGCAAATTATTAACGCTCGCAGACTTGATGAATTACTCTGGGCGTTACTCTGAAACTAAAATTTCTCTCTTTCACAATCACAACCAGCATAGTGTTATTATCATCATTATAATATAATGATACTTTGGAATAGAAAAATTCCAGTTATGTGCTATCCATGTATAATTTCCACATTCCGTTCACATGACTCTTCAATAATATTTTCTGTTCAAATGTTCAACCCGCCAAAAAACGGTTCTATTTCACTGCATATTTCTACGGTCAGGAATTTGATCAAGAAAAGCATAAAGTTCACAGCGCATCAAAGGGAAATTCTGTCCCAGATAGTGGAGCTGTGGCTGTAGCTTGCTGTTACTGAAGTGTTTCATTGTACACGCATGGCTGGCCGCCTCAGTATGTCAAGGTGTTTACACTCGGAGTTTATAATTGCACGCCTTTCTGTACATGTATGAACTATATTATATTTGTTTGGAGAAATATTCAGCTGTCGGACTTAAAAAATATCCTAAAGAGGCTTATTTTTGTTCGCGTTGACGTAACGATCGCAATAGAAAGAAAGACCGTGAAGTCATGAAGTGCCCGAAGTTATGTACGGGCGTTTTGGATCACATGCAACAAAAATGACGCGGATAACTTTACGTCAAACTCAAGACATGCATCGAATTTTTAAAATGCCACTCATTTTTGGTGACGTAGTCTTTAGACTAAGTACGTTAACGTCACGGCGGGGCGCAAGTGTTTGGAATAACTTACGTTTGCCTGATGTCTTACCGCTCTCCCATCCATTCCCCCGGCCCCTAGTTAAAGGCTTCAACATCTTCAACACTGCCATCTTCTGTCGGCGCCAACATTTACTTTGGTAGCTCTTAAGAGATACAAAAACAAATATCTCTACACCCCCAGAAATGCTTTTGTGTCGTCAAATAATTTTATGAACATGCAACTTTGTCATTTCTGCCTCACAAATTGCATCTTTGCTGTTTTCTGATTCGTTTTACACACTTGCTTGATGACTTTCTTTCATGTCCACTTATACCTACAACTGTGCCGTGTTTGCAATCATGCCTACTGTGCGGTATAACCGAAACAGACTGTGAATGCTAATCTTGGCCAGATTCACTGTTAACCCCATTTTACAGAATGAAATGTACTCTGTTTTTATTCTGGTTATAATTTTATAGGACGTAATTTAGTTTCTTTTGGTCATCATCAGACTATGATGGAACTAGAGGGTGAAATATGTAAGCACCTGAGTCTTCGTGTCTACGTGACCAAACATTACGAAATTTTTCACCCAAAAATGCTGTGGATACATGCAGTTTGGACAAAATTCAGTCCTTAATATTAATTATTTACGATTTATTTGAGCCGCTAAAATGAGGCGCATTTTCCTGGATTAGAGTCGAAAAGTACCATCAGAAATTTTGTCCTTCGTGTCTTTACGCACATCGCTGGTCGGAAATCAACGTTGTCACGTGCATTCTGCAAGGAATTGTTGTGTTGCAAAACGTTCTATAAGTCTTTGCATCTAATCCAAGCGCCGTGCTGTGTGAAATAGATCTAGATCTACTGTTGGTTTTGGTATACAGAATCTGGAAGATTTATCTTAGTCGGGTGGGCTAGTAAGAATAAAATTAATGAGGGACACGGTAGTCTAGAGGCAAGGTGCTCGCCTCTCATGCCGAAGATACCGGGTTCTGTCCCCGGTCAGTGCAGGCATGTTAGTTGGTTTGTTGTTGTTGTTGTTGTTGTTGTTATGTGGTGTTGGGGGGGGGGGGGAGATTCCCTGACTCTGATCCTATGTAGGTCGGATCGCGCACTCAGTTTTCTCGGATAAGGACGAAAATCTCGGAGGGCCCATGTGCACATTGTACACATTAAAGATACCATGACAGTTAAAAATCGAGAAGAGCAGACCGAACAAAGCCTCCGCCCGAGCAAAATTGGAAAAACCACATAAGCCCTAGCTCCAACACACAGCGGAACAAGAACAAGAACAAGTGAGGTGTAAATTACCAATGGCAGCGAAATCCTTAAACAAATAAAGATCTGAACTCAGTGAAAATAACTAAAAATAAATGGAGCAACAGGGTAAATGCTTTTTAATTTCCTGTAAACCTTTGCTTTGGACATATAATATACAACGTTTTTCTGTAGCCTGACAGCGCACATAACTTTTAGATGAGCAGAACCTACAGTTTATATTAATCAAGTTCAGGCATTTAGCAGGAAGTAGGTGGGCGGGAGGGGGGTGGAAGCAAAAAACATTTTTTCATGAGATAAAAGACAGGAAAATGTAGTAGAACAAGGTGAAGGAGAAAGAGGGGGAGATAAACGGCAACTTCTGGTCTCTCAGTCCTGCTACTGGATTATCGACATGGTTTTTCTAACAAATTAGCGATTCACATCAGCGACGCGCGGGTCTCTAGGTCTAGCGGGGGGAGGGGGGGGGGCGAGAGGGCTGATCGTTTCCGTCTAAATCTCGTTCTACATCCAGACATGTTAAATGTTCAGGAATGCCAAATTTGTCGTCAGACTGGAGATCTGGACATTCTGGGAGCCGCGACAATTTGTCAGATTCATTAGCATTTTTTTTTGTTTAGATATATATATAAACTACAAGTATGTCGGATGTGCAACCAGCGAGGCATTTCAGTCTTCGTCAGCTTTATGCAAACTTGAGCTTCAAGACAATTCCACAAAAACTTCAAACCTGCAATTTAAATAATTATTCTTTTTTACCAGGATCGGGAATTGGTGAAGGTGGAGAGGAAAACAAGCGCTATGGACAAGGAGGGGTGGTGGGGGGGGGGGGGTATTCCTAGATTTGCCACCGGTTTTTATCTCTGAAAATTCATGATTTCATGCACACACGTGCACACAAACACAGTGGAGAAAAAATCACACAAACCCATTAAAATGTCGACACAAAAGCGCGCGTGTGTACAAGGTCATTGACTGAAAAATCACTTTTAAATTTGACATTTTTCTTCTTTCTCCTCCCCCCCCCCCCCCCCATCCGGCACGTGTGTTAAACACAGCGTAAAAAAGAATGTCTCCAGAACCCCCCCTCCCCCCCCCCCCATTTCTTCCACTATTCTCCCCCCCCCCCTTGCAGAGTGTACACAAAGATGCAAGTCACACATACCCCCTTGCCCCCCGTCACACCTCAGTGTTAAACCTTTCCCAAACCCGAACTGACACCCGGGGTAATATCTCTCCACCCGCCTTCTGTTCAGGGTTTCCAGCACTGCCCATTAGTAAATATGGATAGGTAGTTTCCTTTTAAACGTAGAATAGCTCTATGTGTGAACAGGCGCTGGAGGTCTTTCAATACATAATAAAACCATTATGTTGTGACTAAAAGCTATCGATAATTTTTTGATCGTTTTACAATAACACTTTGACTGACTTTGAATTCCTCTTGACGCGCATTTGTTTGTTCAGCTTTATAAGGAAATGTGGATTCGTTTAATTGCTAGGGATTTAAACATTGAAATGTTTTTTTAAAAAAGAAAAAAAAGTAGGATTATTCGCTCCAGCTGTTCTTTGACGTGTTAGTACTTAAACTGGTCTAGATTTACAAGTGTGTGTTTAAACATAAAAGGCTGCCCGCTTCTGTCTATTGCTTTGGTATCTCCCTCTACAGAAGTGCTGCTTCCCGCGCGTGTTTGCAGGTAAAGTGCTACAATCGGTGGTTCGTACTGCACTGCAGGTGGGTTACCAACGTGTCGCGGTGACAGACAGGTATGAAAGGAGAGAAGGATATAGTAAAAATAAAAAAAGTGACAAAAGTAAAAAGGAGAAATTATGAAAGAAATGAATGATGGAAGAGGGAGAAAAATAAACATGAAAAGGAATCAAAATAAAGATTGAAATTTAATACATTGAAAAGTGAAATAAAAATAGATAGAACTATAAAGAAAGAAAATAATGGAAGAGTGTGAAAAGGGTATATAGGTACAAAATAGTAGATAAAGTGACTGAGAGAGAGAGAAATAGGCAGAGATTTTGGAAGGGGGGCAGAGAAACAGAAAGAGAGAGGTTGTTGTTGTTTTTTGGGGGGTGGGGATTCGGACAGGCAGATAGAGATAGACAGAAAGAGCGGGAAAGAGATCGCGCGCGCGAGAATTTTGAAATGATCATTCCATTTCGTACACATTATGAGACCCATATTTTTACTGTGGAGGTTATGGGCCGTGGCCTAGTCATAAAACAACACGGAAAATAACAATTTTTTAACCTTAACACAATCATATCACGTCACGATTCGCTTCACAGAAGTTACGCTATGCTGTAAAATGCCAAAAACACATCACTTAAGAAAAGACAACAACAACCCGAATTTCAACATGAACCCACAATTTCACCATCCTCATCTTACATCAGCTACAACGCCAGCGGCAACAACATGCACTTTGAAGCCATTTTTCAGGTCTACTCAAACTGCGGCCTCATCCCATTCAGCACGACGTACCTCGATCAACAATCCCCAAATCCCTTACACCTGCAGGGAATTCTGTACCTGTCTCTTGTAGGAGAATGATACCACTTTATCCCTCTGCTCTTCAATTGTGTTTAATGAAAGGCAAATAATAATTTCCATTGTCTCCAGAACAAATAGAGCATGCGGTTTGTAAGTTCTTTTCAGCTGCATTCATGCGGGGCGAGCATTGTTTTATTGATGTAAATAAAATGATAATACCGTTTTTTGTTTGATAAGAATTTGACGATTCAAATTTAATACCGCGGAATTTCTGCACACTCAGCTCCTCGAGAACATGCATTGTCTGATGTCCAAGCCGTGTAGCATGGGAAATAATCATTTCTGTCCTGGGCATGTAGTGTCGCAATAAGACAATTAAATTTAATAAAGCCAAGAATTAACGCCTTGCATATTTTCTTATGTGAACTGTAATGTACGGGATTAACACACAAAGCCGTGGCCTCTCTCTCTCTCTCTCTCTCTCTCTTTCTGTCTCTCTTTTTCTCTCTTTGTATCTCTGTCTCTCTATGTCCTCTCCATATCTCTCTGTCTCTACCTCTCTCTTCCTGTCTCTATCTCTCTCTGTCTCCTTGTGTCTGTCTGTCTGTCACTTTCTATGTCTCTCTCTGTTTCCCTCCCTCAGCGTCTCTCTGTATCTCTGCTTCTGTCTCTCTCTCTCATTAATAAAAAATCGCTCCTTACAACAAAGGCCAGACGAAAATGTCGCACCAGCAAAAGCATCTTGTATTTTGTCTGATATTTGCGCTATTGTTTACCAGCTTCGGCTTGCAGTTGATTTGGAGGTGAGGAGCGCAAGAATTTATGGCCTGCATAATTAATGCTGAATAGACACAAAGTACAGGGTGTGTTGTTGTACAACCATCTGTCCATTGTGTACTGTCTTCAAATGAAAATACCTGTATGGTAATGGGGGTGGGGGTGGGGGTGGGGTGGGGGGGAGGGAGACAGAGAAAGAGACAGACAGACAGAAGAGAGTCAGACAGACAGACGGAGACACGGAGAGGAACAAACAGTGAGAAAGATGGAATGATCGAGGAGAAAGAGAGACTATCCAGGAGGGATAATGGTGAGGTCGAAGGAAGGAAGATGGAAAGAAAGGAGAACACGCAAAAGTACCGAGTGGCAAAATTAGGGACGGAGTAGGTTCGGGAGTCGGAGAAATGTGAGTTCAAGCGCTTGAAAGTACACAGCTTACAGAGTGTAGAGATGGAGGGGGTGGGCAGAGTAATAAACAAAGTTAATGCATCACCAGACAAGAATAAAAAGAAAGAAGAAAAGGATGAGGAAGAAGAAAAAGAGTTGAAAGGAACAAAAAGGTCGGCGAAACCTTGTGTGTCTGTGGGCCACAGCCCAGTAACCCACAGATCCGCTACTATGAACACCCGTATATTTCCGCGTGGGAGTGATTGAAAAGATGACAGCGCGGCGAAAATGGATGGAAAGAGGGAAGTAGAACAGATTGTAACTTTTTACCCACCTGTCGGCTCCCTCATTTGCATAATAGCAATGGGGGGCATAATAGATCTAGCCGTAAATGATATCACTTCAAAACTGAATTGAATTGAATTGTAGAAATAAGTAACATATACATAAATAAATAGATAATGCAAAATTAATAATAAATCATAATTATTTTATAATTAATCGCAGCGGAAATAAAAAGTGAAAATAACAGTGTACGTTTTGTGAATGAAAGTAAAGGTTTTCTTTGAACAAAACAAAAAAATCACATGACTTTTTCATAATAATGGCAAAAATAGACGTAAAAATATTCATGTAAAAGTCTCTCAGAATTCACTAACAATCCGAGCGGCTGTAGAACCATCCAAGCCGTACAGACAAAGTATAAAATCCAGGAATTTGTCACAGAGAGTGAGATATCACACAAATCCAACTTGAAATATTTCAACACTTTGACGACAGGAATGAAAACAAGCAACACTCCTCTAGGCACAACACGCTGTCGAGTATTCTTTTGAATGCATTGGGTTATCTTCTGCTTTCAGCTGTGAACGGTTTATGACAAAGGGCTGCACCCCAGACAATAGACATGCCATGCGACACCGTGTTTATCCAAAAATATTGTCATAACATATCTGCAAGAACTTTAAAAATAGCGACTGCTTTCCCATTCCCTTTATTTGGCCCGTTATTTTATTACCATTCTATTTTTCCTTTCAGTAGGCATTACATTTTATCCTAGGTATCAAAAATAATATTAAATATAACTTTTTATCATCTGCTTATGCACCTGAAAATCAGCAAGTAATCACAACGGCAGAGCATTACCACGTCGTCTGCTACTCTCGCCATACCAAACGACAGTCGGCTTGAATCGTCTGGTCCCGAATGAACCCCCGAACTTTGCGTCTGCATCGCAGGAGGGTCCGTGAGACGCGCCCAACCGTGCCGTGACGGTAGATTCAGGGAGCTTTCTACGCTTGCGGTCTGACTTTACAGTCGCGTGTCACTACGTAAAGGAATGCAACATTGCAGCTTCACTTCTTTTTTTCACCTAAATTAATTTAAACTATTTGTCAGCTATAACTTTAAAAAAAATAATAATGATAATATTCAGTCATCCCGCCTAGAGAAGGGTGTATCGTTAGCTCTTTAACCGTACAGAGTATGAGGGGCGCTTAGCGATATTAAATGAAATATTTTGTTGACCCCTCAGAATAAACACGATATCTTCAAGTTACAGATAGCCATGATAATTCTACAAGGAAATAATCATTCTGGAACTTGGGGGAAAAAAATAATCACGCCTAATTTTTATGTCTTTGATGAAAGTTTCATGACTTCAACGTATCAAAACATACCTGAACAAATATTTGCGCGCAGATGGATCAAGAGCTGAAATTTTGCGGAGCAGCGAGATGAAAGAGGGAGGCACAAACTGTTTTCTCACTCTGGTGTAGTCGGATGAAATAACATTGAACGGGAGTGAATAAAAGAGAAACAGAGTGAAAAACTGTGACAGAGAAACAGAAATGCGAGGAAAGAAATAGAAAGAAAAATGTATATGAAACAGAATTTTGTCCATATCACTCTCTACGCTAACTGATCAGCTTGTTCAACATTCAGTTAAGGTAAAATGTATGTAGTACAAATGGCAGTTTCCGGGCTGTTATCGACATTCATGCTCCAGTTATAGTTTTAAAGCCAGTTTGTGATTAAAGAAAGAGAAGATAAAAAAAAAGAAAAGGTATAAATTGCATTCCATTTAAAACATCCAGGCCAGTTCAGATGAATCCGTCAAGATTCCGTGCTGAGACAAGAATGATCCATATTTCACACGGATGACGCAAGGAGGATGTTTTTTTTTTTGGAGGAGGAGAGAGGGGGAGGGGGAGGAGTGAAATTAAACCAGATCTCCTCCTCTGTTCTGCCATTCACTCGTTCATTCTGTCTCGCGTCTACTTCTATAAAATAACAACAATAACTGGTAGTATTTGTATGTGGTTTGATGATTACGCTGTACGTTATTTTATAATAATAACGCCACAGCCCCCATGTCTGTGGAAGCAACATGAACATAGTTTATATTTGTCCTGAATGCATGGCTCACTCAAAGCATAATTATCGCCTCTCCAGAGCTGCACTCACTCACATTTATTCATAAACGTGTATGAAATCCATTTCTTTTAATGGGAGTTAAATGGTTTAACAATGGTGAACAATGGAGTTTACAACGCAGAGCAGAATGCACAGACAATAATTCTCACATGAACAGCTAAACGACCAGATTCAGTTGGCGTCGAGAATTTTGGTCAGCGAACAGACACGTTGAGTGTCCCGTTCGTAACATGTTGCCTAAACCCTCTCGCCAGTTAAGATTATTTCAATTATTTGCTCATTTTTGGATCGTTCCTCAGTCGCAAAACAAGGTGTGCGTCTTGTATAGCATATTTGGTCAACCTACCATATTTTGCTTGTTCATACAAAATCACAGGGAGATCCATTCAATAGTTTTCGAGCCTACTGGCAATAGAAGGGTTTCTTGTATCTTTATGTAATAGACTGATTGTCAGAAGCAGACACGACACTTTTGTTGCCAATGATAAAAAAAAAAGAACTGGATTATTTGTCTCATCAAAGTCAGGGACAAACACTAATAAAACGTTACGTAGAATTTCAGTAAAAACATTTTTTTTTCTAAACAGCCATCGGTGGAACACAAATCCTAAATCCACAACTTTCATTCACAAAACCTATTTGCAAATTTGGAGGCTTAGAAGGATTTGCGAAATATCTAGAACATTGGGGGATATGAATAAATTCATGTTTTGAAGGGCGATGGTGAAAGGGAGCAACTCTTTTAAGGGGAGACATCAAATTATGTGGGTCAACTTTGTGTACAAAAATATTTATCTTCATACCCAATAACACCCCCCCCCCCCAATGCCCACTCACCCATACACATACACGAACGTGCGCGCGCGCGCACACACACACACTTACATCAGGCATGGTGGATTTAATATGTAAATTAAGTGGGGACAGTTTCCCCTGTGACCTGATTGATACTGACAGATCAGTCACTGAATGTTCTCTTACATTGTAATTCCCCTGGAGGTTGTGAAAAGTTGTAGTTTAAAGGATAGATTGTTACCATTGTGGTAAACGGTCAGAACATTCTTTACTAGTACGCCATGCTGGGGTACGGAAGTCTGAGCCGGTTTTTCACCTGTTACGCAACACATTGCGCAATAAGCCGCCGACCCCTGTTGGAAAACTGAGCCGGTTTTTTGTTGTAGATATCGACTATGTTGTTTTCGAACTTTAGATCGATTAGACTGATGTATCAACCCTATAGTCACTGGACTGTATAAACATGATAGATCTTTGGATAGACTCAGTATGCTAACACACAACAGGAACAGTCACAAACTGACTGTGCGCGCGGGCCTAACACAACTCAATAGGCTAGCCATGCTTTCCGCCTGTTGAGGCACCTTCCCAGAGACTACAATAAAAGCCTGTCAGTTTCATGTCGGTCAAGCATGGTGCCGAAAACTTCAACAAATTGAACTATCTTCTGAGTACAAGTCTACCAGTGAAACTGCAATGTGGCTAAAATCCATTTTTGGCTTACCGGCTCTTGAGCCTAGTGAAGTACAAGATTGCTTTGCTTTTGTCATCATGGTACAGTGCCCAGACCAGGATGATGACAAACTCACAATGTTTTCAGACTATGCTTTTGACAACTACATTTCTTCAACTGCCAGATACCCACCCAGCTTGTGGGCTTGTCTTGAAAGTTCCGTCAGAACGACCAATGCATGCGAAAGTTTCCATAAACATTTTGCAACCCACTTTACATCGCCGCATCCAAACATATTTCTGTTCATCGAAAAACTCGCAGAAGAACAGCTACGACCTGACATAAAGGTCAGATCATCCTATCAGTACCACAATGTTCCTGTGAGACCCTTGCGTGAGCGTGAGAGAATTAGGGAGACCCTCATTACTGAGTACAATGAGCAAAGGCTGTCCCAGGCAGAGTTTGTGCATTAAATGGCTCTCAAGATGCTACCCGTCAAGTTCTGAGGCCCCTTTTGATATTTTTTAACAATTTTTATCATGATTTTAACAGCTCTCAATATAACATTTATCCTGCTCAAAATCCGACTTCCACCCCCCCCCCCCCCCGATCCACCGTGGTGAGCAGGAGGCAACACGTATCAAGACCGTTTCAATCAGCTGTTATAATTACATGCATTTAATTCTTACAAAATTCACCAGAAGAAAAAGCAAAGAAACAGTCTCGATAAGTGGCGAACGGAAGAAGTTGACTAGTCGTTAGAAAAATTAAGTATCGATATGCCAAAAACCGGCTCAGTCTTCCAACAGCTTTTACGAGCTACCTTTGAAGTTTTGAACAATAGGATTAAAAATCCGGCTCAGTTTTCCCGTACCCCGCCATGCTATGGCCAGCGGCTATCCGGACTACTATTCAACACCTGCTACAAGTATTGTACAATGCCGTACTTTACTACTTAACTGCTCCCCCAGCTTCTGTAACAACTGATAATCATAATTATTATTGTTTTATATGGCTTAAATTACTTCAGTTTTTACATAATCTTACCTTCATTTAGGCATCTTGTTTTACCACCGGTATCAAATTTATATCTCTCATGATAGCTAGAGAGAGGAGGATACAAAAAGAGAGATAGAGAAAGAGAAGTTCATTATACAGACAAATATTTAAGAAAAACTGGGGCAGAAGTTTATAAACGCCAAAAATAAAAGAAAAAATGACGGAAAGAAGAAAACAAAGAAAGCCAAGGACAAAATACATGACAGCAGATAATCAGAGAGAGTGAGAGAGAAGAGGAGATGGAAAAAGAGAAACAAATCCAATGGTGCAAAAAACAACGATTAGAAGAGAAAAATTAACTCTGTCATCCCGTCTTGATAAAGAAATTTTCCAACATTTTTGCAGTTGCTCAATCATTACCCCATCCACCCTCCTCCTTCTTCTGTGATTCCTACATAGCAGTCAGTTTCAATCTTCTTGTTATCTAGCAGGCTCATGCTCGTGTAGACATCGCGTATCGCTACACACGCCGTTCTGCTTCCGACAAACAACACAAACTATCACTGCACGATGTGAAAGCCACCTAATTTATCCAAGACTCGGCGGCGGTGCTTCTATCAGAGAGCGCCAGAGGTGATATTGGGCGGCTCGGTGACAGTCAGGCCTTTTTTTTTTTTTGGTCATCCTCACAGTAACCCAAAGATAATTCCGATGGCAACATGTACATTCACAAAAAGTCGTATAATGGTTAAACATGGATTTACTTTTGGAAATTCGTTAAAACACGTAACGACTAGATCAATGTAAAAAGTGATATACGAATCAGGAACCCTGGCCCAAAGTTCGGACAGTAAACCCGGAAGAAAAAGACTTCACAAAATATTTAATGCTGAAAGTAATCACATCATATTATTATTTCCTTTATATACGAGTATACGGGAAGTGGCAGGATAATCTAGATGGTCCGAAGGTTTACTGCATGTCAGCTGATCTCATTGAAGCTGATACATTCCAGTCGTCAGAAATTTAACTAGAGAAAAGATTCCGTTTCTGTAGAATTCTGAATTCTGGATTTTGTGGATAATATTTCATGTACATTTCCTCACTTTATCTCTTTTTCATAACCAGTTAGTGTGGATATTTTTCTTTTACTTTTTTTTATGACATTTCATTCCAAAGTTTTTCACCTGAAATTTCCGCCAGTAATGATACTACAATGGAGTTGGAGGGTGAACACGTTAGCATACAAGACGTCCTATGTGAAATTTTGCGTCAAAAGTCAGACATTTATATGATATATTTACGACTTTTATTGACCTGTAGAAAAAACACATATTTTTCTGGAGTAAAAATGAAAAGTTTGATCGGAATTTTCGCCCTTGGCCCTTGTTTACACATTGAGCACATTTACACAATGGTACAACGAAATTTTGCAAGATTTATCCTACTAGGTGCGGTTAGTTCTGTCAATGTCCCCTGGTCTCTGTACAAAGTAACAGAAGCTCAAGATTGGAAACTCAAAAATTTTGCCTTCATGAGGTTACTGTAAAATTCATAATATACAACTTTCAATCGCCAAAATAAACAATAACAACAATAATGATAATGCTAACGATAAAACGTAAGGGTTACCACAGGCGCTTTAGCGTTCCTCATTCCTGGCATTTACCTGAGTTAGATAATATATGATTGCAATCTTTTTGTGAAAGGCCGGAACAGACTGGTTCTTGAGACAAAATAGACACCAGTAGTTTGAGGTTCATGTATCTAAAAAATGTGAGATTTTCAATTTGCATCTCATTATCTGTCCTGTAGGCACACAAAAATAATACACACAGCAACAAAAAAAATGTCTTCGACTCCAGCTATTCAAATGAATGCCCGACTCGTAACCAATCGGTGTCTCCATTGTTTCATTTTGTGCACCTCGGTATTAAGTATTAATCTATTGTGGCGTACGGCAATTCCAGCCACAGGCAGACAAATTACCTTGTATTGAAATCTCGTGATTTCCATTGCTATTTGATTTTTTTCCCTTCGCTTTTACAACGACTTGAGACCTCTGTAGATGAGCTGATGGCACAACCGTCGGTGAGAGGCTGGAATAAACACATGGTAAACTGGAATACAGACTACACAGAAAAAACAAGAACTTGTTATATCCGAAGATCAGACTTTATCTGACATTGCACGCATTATGACGAAGTAAAATGGTAACAGTCAGCAGTGTAGTATTGTAGCCGCATACAAGGTTTAGAGATCTAAGATCGAATGAAAATAATTACACAGTAATTCAGCAATTACATGATTATAAAAACTAAGTGGTACATTATGATATAGTTAGAAAGACAATGTGGAAGTACAGAAGTAAAATGTTGGAAGCCACATTCCAAGTTAAAATATCCTTGCTCATTACTACGAGAGACAAATTTTCAAGAAAATCTTTATGATTGTGTGATTTTCATTAATCTTTTTGTTTTACAACACCTTGTCTGCACCCCAGGGTCCTCGAATCCTTTGATTTGGACTCAAGTAATCATCCACAGACAAATCCTTGCTAATGTGACACTAATTAGTTATAGGGACAGACTGTTACTTAAGAAAGTGTCGTGCTGGATGGATGAGAATCTTAAATGTGTTTAAAAAAAGATTTGTGATTAGTTGTTTTTTTGTGTGTTTTTTTTTCAATAAACAAATAAAGAGGCAAAAGTAAATAAACAAGCAGACCAAAATTTTTAATACTGTCGAAATAGTTTTTGTCACAATGAATCGTCCAGCGTTCCAAATTTGAAATACCTCATTCTGTTGTCCAACAGGATGAAATGTTTTATATTCAGCTTTTTAGTTTATCAGTAAATACCTTTGTATTCTTTGCATTTATCTGACAACTTTCAATTAGTTTTACATGTTTCAAAAGCTTTGGATATACGATAGTTCAGTCAATTGAAAAGTGATAGAAAAAAATGGATTAAGTCAGGGATAAGGACACAGGACATTTGTTGCTGGTTTGTTGTGACAACATTGTGTTTGTAGGTCTGTAAGTACTACTGTACAACCGACACTGCGCATCTGAAAGAGTCCAGGTGGAATATTATCCAGATAATATCACAGCAGTTAAGTGGAATGACATGGAACTCCACGCCAGACCAAGAGAAGACTGGATAGAGAGCTGTGTCCTTGAATACATACATCTATGTAGCAATTGTAGCGTAGAGAGAAAGTCAGTCTTCCGAGTAATGCAGAGACATTAGGTGGACCATTAAATAATGAAGGTACCCCCGTGTCTCTCCAGGAATATAGCAAGGTAACAACAGAACTAAAGATCTATGTATGGGCAAATGTTCTCCAGATATATAATATATAATTATGATACCCTGATTTAACCTACTAGTATTAACAGAGGCGTAACCAGGGTATGGGATTTGGAATACTTGCTTCGCCTGCAAACCATTAGTGTCTTTGTGAATTGGGGGGGGGGGGGGTATGCAAAAAATGTCCACTTTTCGTACATTCCGATATCGTTTTGCACATTTACAAATTTACTAAGGTTTCCCTTTATTTCCCTTTTATGTCTACATGTTGTCCTGGGCGCCACCAGGAGACAAGGTGGTCTAGAGGCAAGGTGCTCGCTTCTCATGCCAAGGGTACTGTAACAGGGCGACAGACAGGCAAGGTATAGCTAGCGTGGGAAGATAGCTAACGGCGGGGAGACAGAGTTATTGTAGGCCAGAGGGGGAAAGTAGCCGATGCAACTGAAGCGCTTTGACACCCGAAAAGGGTAGTGTTTACTTGACCGCCGTACTTGTCGATCAGATCACCTGGGAATTGCTTGGGGGGTAGAGCTGTTTCAATAGTATTTGACGTGGAGTCGACGGGGGTGGCTATTAGGATAACTAATGTACACTCGGTGAGCGTCTTGGGACGCTACCCGACTGGGTATAAATCCCCGAACGCTCCTTCTAACTTCAGACCGCTGAGAGCACTCACCAGCTTCGTGCCGAAGAGGAGACCACAACTGCAACTGTAACTTTGTACTAGTCTTGTGAGTGGGGAAGGTCAGGGAACCCGCAAACATCCTTTGTCAGAGCGTGGTATCTTTGGTATCTTGTCGGCATTTGGGCTGTTGCTGAGTGGTAAGTTAATTGTACGATGTATGTGTATTTTACTTAATGTTCATGATTGTAGAACCTAAATCTAGTGGGTTTACTTTGGTATAACTACTGCCTCTGAGAGAGTCACGGAAACGCCGTTATATATATGTTACGAAACCTTATAGGATGGGGTCCGTTAGAGAGAGCGTTATTCTTCGTGGGGAACGTGTAAATATCATTAAACTGTATTGATCGTTTATTCTATTGCCTATATGGGAGCCTATGGAGTATGGGAGCTGCAGCCTGACTTATAACAGTGTCAGCGTTTAAAAGTGTTAATGATGAATATCCGTCATGGAGTAAGTATGGAAGTCATGCCTTCCAGCAGTAGATTAGGACTTTGCGATTGTTTTTCTACAGAGGAGGAAGAACAACACCTTCTTGGCTTCTCAACTTCTTGTACTTTGATTAACGACATCGTGGCTTCTTGGCTTCCCGACCTATTGGTACCTGCCGATACCTGTTGATCTAACTGCGCAGTCAAGCCAGGGTAGAGAGGAAGAACCAGTGCCCAGATAGCGCCATACACCCCTAAGGGAGAGGTTTCCTTATGCTGAATGTTCCCATGTGTTTTATAAAATGTGCTAGAGATTGAATATTACGAAGCCATTTAATTAGCATGTACTGATTTGCATCAACTTCATTCCATCGAAATTCACATGAAATTGTATGACCTATGTTCCTATTATTATTGAATGAATTAATAATTATTGTATATATGTAAGCAATACAGATATCGTTTGTTATAACTTATAGAAGAGAGATAGTCGATTATTTAGTGTGTTTGTGCCGTGCCCATCACGGCTGGTGTCAGAAGAAAGTTAGTGAGAGAAAGTGGAAACATCACAATGGTGTCAGAAGAAAGTTAGTGAGAGAAAGTGGAAACATCACAATGGTGTCAGAAGTGGGATCCTGCTAGTAAATAACATTTAATTTTGATCTGGGTCGTGTCAAGGGGCTATTGTGTGATTGTGTGGACAGGTCATCTGCCCTGAGGCGAGTGAGAGAGATTGACATTTAGTGCCTGCGACATGCTCTGATTTTACCTGTGCATTGACTGTTCAATTTTATCTTTTGTCACAGAGAAAATTGTTGTTTGCTATTGCAGGAATATTGTTGTTAACTTCACAGTTACGATCCACGCTTTATTGTTAGCTTTGTTTACAGGTCAATTGCTGATGGACTATCTGGGCGCACTGAAGCTTGCCAGACAAGAAGGCATTAGTGATGAGGAATTCAAAATTAGGTGGGACGAAGAGAAAGCCCAAAACCGAGAACAAAGGGCTATCGAACGAGAAGAAAAGGAGCGCGAACGAGAAGAAAAGGAGAAGGAAAGACAATTTGAAAGGGAGAGAATGGAATACGAACGGGAACTAGCCAAAAACGGGTGTCACAATGGTAAAGGGAATGGAAAATCTGCTGCCCCGAAGGTACCTAAAATGGCCATTTTTGATGACTCGCGCGAGGATCTCGACTCGTATTTGAAAAGATTTGAAAGGCTCGCGCAGGCAAATGATTGGGAAGAAGACACCTGGGCAGACACGTTAGGGGCATTGTTAACTGGCAGGGCGTTAGATGTTTATTCCGGTCTCAGCGATGAAGACAGTAGGGATTACGAGAAGGTAAAGAAGGTGTTGTTCAAGAAGTATCACCTCACGGCAGAGGGTTATAGGCGTAAGTTTAGGGAGAGTCGTCTAGATAAGGACGAAACTTATACGCAGCTGTCCGTGAGATTGCAGAGATATTTTGAGAGGTGGGTAGACCTCTCAGAGGCAGAGAGAACAACGGAAGGGATTACGGATCTGTTAGTCAGGGAGCAGATGTTGAAGATTGTCGACTGTAATCTTTCCATATATTTGAAAGAGAGGGACCCCAAGTCCGTGCATGAGTTAGTTGAGATGGCGGACTTGTATAGTGAGGCTCATCAGTCGAAGCGAGGGCTGGAGCAACAGCAGAAGTCAGGTAAGAAGGTTGAGGAGAGCAGAAGTAAGGGTTTAGGAGTGAGTAAACCGGTATGCTTCAACTGTGGCTCTCCCAATCACCTGAGTAGGCAGTGTGACCAGGGCAGGACGAAGAAGGGTGCTGCTGCCACTGTCGAGGACAACCGAGGTAAGTCCCAGCGTGAGAGTGGGCGTGGTTGTTTTGTGTGTGGGTCACTTCTCCATATTGCGAGATTCTGTAGGAAGAGACAGAAAGAGACGACCGCAGTCGTACTAACCAGCGATGAGGAAGCCGATGACAGTCAGTGGGAGTCATCGGGCAGGGCGAATACTCAACCAGGGGCTGAGCAGAGTGTTGGGCCACAGACCTTCATTTCTTGGGAGACGGAAGGTAAGAGTATTGAGTTAGAAGGTTCGACAGAACATGAGCCCGAAGACGATGTTCCGGAGAATGATTTATCCGCTCCATTTTTGGAGAAGGGGAGGATAGGGGATAAAGAGATTACTATCCTTCGTGACACGGGATGCACGTGTGCGATTATAAAAAGGGACAAACTGCCTCCTAACAGCTTAACTGGGAAGAACAGGAGTTATGTCCTGATGGACGGGACGAGAAGGTCTGCTCCTGTCGCGGAAATGTGGGTAGAAACCCCATTTTATACTGGGCTTCTCAAAGCGCTAGTAGTGGAAGACCCAGTGGCCGATTTGATTATAGGAAACATAAAGGGGGCGTCTCTTGAGAAGATAAGTGTGGTACTCACGCGATCTCGCAAGGTGGAGATTGACAAGGAAGAGCATGAGTGTGAGAATGCGAGTGCGAAAGTGAGTCAGACCACAGATAATGAGGAGGCCAAGGGCAACTCAACGGAGGAGGTAAGGGTAGGGGCCAAGATAGGGGAACTCACACCAGGTGAGATAGCCCGGGCCCAGAGAGAGGACGAAACTTTGAGAGTTTTAAGGGAGAGAGCCACGTTGGAGCAATCGGCTGAGGTAGGTACTCACATAAAGGAGAGTAAGGGAATTTACTATCGGGTAAAGAAGGCCGGGGCTGGACGTGCTGATGTGGAGCAGTTGTTGGTACCTATGCAGTACCGAAGTGAGCTGATGAAGATAGCTCACGAAGGAGTGTTCGGGGGACACTTAGGAATTTCGCGCACACAGGACAGAATAATGCAGTCGTTCTTTTGGCCTGGGATAGGTGCGGACGTAGGTCGTTTCTGTCGATCGTGTGACGCGTGTCAAAGGACATCCAATAAAGGTAGGGTGACAAAGGTACCCCTAGTGCCGACGCCCCTGATCGACACGCCCTTTTCGCGCGTCGCCATAGATTTGGTTGGTCCACTTCCGCGTACGGAACATGGGAGATCGCGTTATATTTTGACGCTAGTAGATTATGCCACGCGTTTCCCGGATGCCGTAGCCTTAAGGGGGATATCAGCTGAGCAGGTCAGTGAAGCGTTAATGGAAATATTTTCTCGGTTAGGCATACCAAAGGAAATAGTTTCAGATAGGGGATCACAGTTTACCGGTGAGCTGATGAGAGAGGTCAGTGCACTTCTCAAAACGAAACAGATATTCTGCTCGCCCTACCACGCGATGGCCAATGGTCTGTGTGAAAGATTTAACGGAGTGCTGAAGAATATGCTTCGCCGAGTAGCTCATGACAGACCCAAGGACTGGGACAGAATGTTGTGTCCACTGCTGTTCGCGTATCGCGAAACCCCACAGGCCAGTACAGGTTTTTCGCCGTTTGAACTAGTGTTCGGTCACCCTGTGAGAGGACCACTTGCAATACTGAAGAATCTGTGGACTGGGGAAGCGGAGTCAGAAACGAGGTCATCGTACGAATACGTGGTAGATATGAGGGAACGATTGGAGGATGCCATGAAAGTCGTAGCCGAGAACAGCAGCGTCGAAAAACACAGGCAGAAGAAATACTACGATAGGGGGGCCAAACAGAGGAAATTCCAAGTGGGCGATTCCGTCCTCATACTTCTCCCAAGTGACGGATCGAAACTACAGATGACTTGGAAAGGGCCTTACAAAGTAGAAGAGCAGAGAGGGTCAGTGAACTACATGGTGAACGTCAAGGGGAAGAGACGACTGTATCACGCGAATATGCTGAAGAAGTATATTGAGAGGGAAGACGAACAGGAAAACACAGAGGCAATAGCTGCAGCTATAATTGACGAGACCGATGAAGGAGAGGAAGCGACTTCGATGCCTCTGGAGACAGTCATGCCTAAGCTAGAACAGACCGAAACCTACAGGGATGTACAGTTAGGGGACACGCTAGATCAGGATCAGAGAGAACAGATGCAAGAGCTCATGGAAGAATACAAAGATATATTTACCGATGTACCGGGGCTCACTGACCTGATCAAGCACAAAATCCCATTGCTAGATCAAAAACCTGTGAAGGTAAGACCCTACCAACTACCGTACTCAACTAGAGAAGCTGTCAATGCTGAGGTAGGCAAGATGCTTGCGGCCAGAATCATCGAACCGTCCGAGTCCCCGTACAATAGTCCAATTGTATTAGTTAAGAAGCCCGATGGTCAACATCGTTTCTGCAACGACTACAGGCGGCTAAATGTTGTGACTGCCGATGACGCCGAACCGATGCCTGAGGTTGAAGCCATTATTTCCAATCTAGCGGAGGCAAAATATTTCACCAAGCTGGACTTGACAAAGGGCTTTTATCAAGTTCCGATGGCCGAGGAAGATAAACACCTGACGGCGTTCGCCACACCGTTTGGGCTATACCAGTACAGGGTCATGCCGTTCGGGTTGAAGGGATCCCCCGCCACACTTAACAGGCTCATGAGGAAAGTATTAAAAGATGCTGGCGAAGGGGTAGATGCATTTGTAGACGACTGTCTTATACACAGTGCAAATTGGCCTGACCACTTGGAACGTTGTCGGAATGTCTTCGAGCGACTGAGACGGGCAAATTTAAAAGCTAGACCTACCAAGACGCTAATAGGGATGACAGAAGTCGAGTACTTAGGCCATAAGCTGGGACAGGGGACTGTAAGACCGCAGGAGAGTAAGGTGCGAGCCATTGTCGACTGTGACCGACCGACGACCAAGACACAAGTGAGGAGTTTCCTGGGGCTAACGGGGTACTATCGGAAGTTTGTACCAAATTACAGTGCAATCTCGGCGCCGTTGTCAGACCTCACAAAGAAGTCCCAGGGCACAAAGTTCGCGTGGGGACACGCGCAGGAGAACGCGTTCAATGCCCTAAAAATTTGTTTGAGTTCCGAGCCGATACTACGGATGCCAGACTGGAACAAGGAACTGATTCTCCAGACAGACGCATCTAACCTTGGAGTGAGTGGCTGCCTACTTCAAGAAGACGAGGGTACGAAGTATCCAGTTGTATATGTTAGCAGAAAGTTGAAACCCGCGGAGAAGAACTACTCAACAATTGAAAAGGAATGCCTGGCCATAGTTTTCGCCGTTAGTAAGTTGCAGACGTATCTGTATGGGAGAAACTTCGTGTTAGAGACGGACCACCGACCTCTAACTTGGATGCGAACTAAAGACCAGAAGAACGCGAGGGTAACTAGATGGAACCTGGCGCTGCAACCATATAACTTTCGAGTCAGCAACATCAGGGGGCGAGACGCTCTATGGGCCGACACTCTATCTAGATTACCAGTAGATTAATAATTTTATTAGCCGATTTTGCCAGGGAAAATCGACTTAAGTGGGGGCGATTGTAACAGGGCGACAGACAGGCAAGGTATAGCTAGCGTGGGAAGATAGCTAACGGCGGGGAGACAGAGTTATTGTAGGCCAGAGGGGGAAAGTAGCCGATGCAACTGAAGCGCTTTGACACCCGAAAAGGGTAGTGTTTACTTGACCGCCGTACTTGTCGATCAGATCACCTGGGAATTGCTTGGGGGGTAGAGCTGTTTCAATAGTATTTGACGTGGAGTCGACGGGGGTGGCTATTAGGATAACTAATGTACACTCGGTGAGCGTCTTGGGACGCTACCCGACTGGGTATAAATCCCCGAACGCTCCTTCTAACTTCAGACCGCTGAGAGCACTCACCAGCTTCGTGCCGAAGAGGAGACCACAACTGCAACTGTAACTTTGTACTAGTCTTGTGAGTGGGGAAGGTCAGGGAACCCGCAAACATCCTTTGTCAGAGCGTGGTATCTTTGGTATCTTGTCGGCATTTGGGCTGTTGCTGAGTGGTAAGTTAATTGTACGATGTATGTGTATTTTACTTAATGTTCATGATTGTAGAACCTAAATCTAGTGGGTTTACTTTGGTATAACTACTGCCTCTGAGAGAGTCACGGAAACGCCGTTATATATATGTTACGAAACCTTATAGGATGGGGTCCGTTAGAGAGAGCGTTATTCTTCGTGGGGAACGTGTAAATATCATTAAACTGTATTGATCGTTTATTCTATTGCCTATATGGGAGCCTATGGAGTATGGGAGCTGCAGCCTGACTTATAACAGTGTCAGCGTTTAAAAGTGTTAATGATGAATATCCGTCATGGAGTAAGTATGGAAGTCATGCCTTCCAGCAGTAGATTAGGACTTTGCGATTGTTTTTCTACAGAGGAGGAAGAACAACACCTTCTTGGCTTCTCAACTTCTTGTACTTTGATTAACGACATCGTGGCTTCTTGGCTTCCCGACCTATTGGTACCTGCCGATACCTGTTGATCTAACTGCGCAGTCAAGCCAGGGTAGAGAGGAAGAACCAGTGCCCAGATAGCGCCATACACCCCTAAGGGAGAGGTTTCCTTATGCTGAATGTTCCCATGTGTTTTATAAAATGTGCTAGAGATTGAATATTACGAAGCCATTTAATTAGCATGTACTGATTTGCATCAACTTCATTCCATCGAAATTCACATGAAATTGTATGACCTATGTTCCTATTATTATTGAATGAATCAATAATTATTGTATATATGTAAGCAATACAGATATCGTTTGTTATAACTTATAGAAGAGAGATAGTCGATTATTTAGTGTGTTTGTGCCGTGCCCATCACGGCTGGTGTCAGAAGAAAGTTAGTGAGAGAAAGTGGAAACATCACAGGTACCGAGTTCAAAAACCCGGCCGGTGCAGGCATGTTGGAAGTTTAGGATTTTTCTCATATTTTCGTGTCCCTGATCCTATTGGGGGCTAGGATCGAGTACCTAGTCTTCTCGGATAAGGACGAAAAAATTCGGAGGGCCCATGTGCACGTTAAAGATACTTTGGCAGTTGGAAATCAAAAAGAGCAGGCCGGATAGGCGGCTGCTCGGGCAAAATTAAATAGAATTCATCCCTACCATTCCCTCCCCCTCACCCCTCATCCCCCCCACCTCCCTCCCCCCAAAAAATTCCGCCGACCGGCCTGCTCCAGTTGTAACAGGGCTGAAATGGCACAAAGGCAAATTTCCAAAATGGGATTAAGAAGTATATAAATTACAAAAAATTACAAATTACAAATTCTAGTTATAAATGCCTCTGCCCACCAATTCTTTTCCTTTGGCTCAGAACAGAAATAGTCTTAGTATATCATAGCGACAATGGACGACATTTTACTGGTAGAAATATGTTAAGCTGGCGTTTCAGACACGCTCGGGTTGAGACATCTGGCTTGAGAGGGTTAACTGAGAGACAGTTTTCAAGCAATCATCATACATGATAATATTGTCATTTCATACAGAAAAACACCAAATCTATCCAGAGTGATGGCTACGTAAAATCCCATTGGGAATTCGCCATCAAATGTAAGGTCGGCGTGTCATGATCTAGCATTCTGAAAAAATAAAAAAACGCTACACATTTCAGAATTTCAGATCACCATCCCGAAATGGTTAATAAATACATCATAATTGTCCACTGTTCGATGACCGGGTCCTGAATGTTTCTCAAACCTTTTTTTGCCCCACGCCCCACTTCAATATTTCAAGCTAGCCTGCAGCCCATCATGATGGGAAAACGATGGTACACAGGTTATACCTCTGCCCCATTCTGAAGTCCCAGACCCGACCAAACTATTGCCATGCTCCACCTTGAGAAACAATAGTCTATACCAATAGGCTGATACACTGGTCTACACAAATAGGCAGGTATTTCTGGTTAGTTATGAGAAAAGTCTTTTCACTCCTCCCTCCTCCGAAATTTAAAAAAAAAAAGTCCTTTCATCCACTGATCATACCGCCTGTCTCCTGTTTTCAGGTACATGAAATGGCTGGTAATAACAGCAGTAATTCAGGTATCGAGATCTTCACGAAATTCCAAGAAATAGCAGGAACATTTCGAGTTTGCTTGTGTTCAAAACTAGTTAGATCCAAAATGTTGCAATTCTTATAATAATGAAGTCGATGCACAGTGTAAAAACAGAATGCATGGTAACGAAAGGGGCCAGAAGCATTTGTCATTAAATTACTTAATTTCTTTCTAATGGTGGCCAACTTGATGTAGTTTAAATTTATCTTAACATCAAACATTTGATAAAAGTCATTACAAATTCATTGCTGAACTTCCAGTAAACTGAAAACTCTGGCATTTCCTCTGGCTGTCTTGTTCACAGAATTATTTCGCCGCTTAAAAGCCCGAGTATTTGACGTGCCAGTTTGTCAGAAATATGTTAATACAGTGCTGGGAGGCATGGAATTTTTACAGAGAATAATCGCCTCTGCCTTGTCTCCACAATGAAAGATTAAGCCGAGGTTTTCATTAATAAAACGTTTTCCTGTGTGCCAAAGAAACCACATTAACCGACAAAAAAAACAACAATAGTAAACTCATTTCTCAAGATAATGCCTGCAGCAGGTGAGACAATTAAGCTTCCACTGAGGAAATTCCTATAATGAATCTAATCATAAACACTTCTTTTTAGAAGCGTGAAATGAAAACAGATCTACAGGTGCAGTCGGCAGACAATGAGTTAAACCTTGAATGAGTACGCCAGTCTAAATTCTAACGAGCCTTCAAAGTCTCATCTATAAGAAATTGTCATTCATATAGGGTCTTTTCTAGCAGAGCTTTTGTATAAGCTCCTGCAGTTCTAAACAAATGACAAGTATTTCAAATCCGTATCACCGCTGAGAAGATGGAATCCGTAGATAATTGCGCATTTTACATGTCTATTCAGTGCCTTTCCGAGCACCATAATCTTCCTCATACCAGTGCAGCCGTATGGTACATACATCAAAACAGGTCCTAGTGTATAAGAAAATTGAATTGAGCTATGAAGAGACGGGGTATCCCATTATCGTGTCAGATAACTTCTATTTTGGAGATTGATTCCCCGCTGGGATATCCACAACCAGGAGGTGGCCTGCACCCGCAATGACCCCTAAAGCTTTCGACGGCATTGTGGGCAGGGAGGAGGAGGTGGGGGTGGAAAGGGTGGGGTGGGATAGAGACAGGCCATCCATTTGTTAGTTGGAATCACATTATTAAAAGAAAAGAGAGGGAAGAATAGATTCATAGTGAGAACATTCTAAATCTCAATGACCTCAGATTAGACAACCTGTATAGACATTAAATCTAACACATTGTAAGGACAGGTGGCTCGGTGTTGGGGTCATTGGTGCTGCTCAGGTCATCATTCTGGCAACACAGACTCTAAATAGCCATAAGTCTATCCATATGTTTCTTACAAAGTCTCGCTCTCTGAACCAGGGTAGGTTTGTATCTATTTCAAAATTTCTACGAAGAGTCTTGCAGAAACCCGATAATTTTTGGGGTGCCATAGATTCTTTCACCTCCACTCCACTTTCCTCTTTCTTTCACGCCCTCCACCCAGTCTGTCCTCAGTCCATTAGTGACACCTGGCCTTTGTTCTTGTTTGTTCCAACTCCACTTTTTTGAAAACTGAGAAATTCGATGTTAAACATTTGCGGCTTTTAGTTTTTATGATAAGAAATTAGAATAAATCAGAACCGTGAAACAGCTTGCTAAGTGCCACAACACATTTTAAACAAGTGTCAAGGCGTGCATTTGTTACACCTCTTCTACATACTAAAAGATCTCCAGTTTTTCAGGCAATGGAGATACAACAAACAAGAACCAAGGTCGCGATTAGTCTGCCAAGTCTGTTTGTCTGTCTATTTGTTTATCTTGCTTGGAGTTTTACGAACCTTTTCAGCACTTTGAGGGCGTCTCAGAGACGAGAGTTGGGTCCGACTCAGATCACTGACCATTGAATAGTGATTGCGTGGAAGACCGCCAAAAACAAATTCGGCCAAGTCACCTGTGGCACGGGATTCGAACCTGGGATATTTGGGGCCCGAGGTCACTGCACTGACCATGTCAGGTTTCAAGTTCAATGTTGGAAGTTCCACTTTATCAAGGCCAACATTTTTTATTTGGCTTGATATAATAGATTCTACTGGCGTGTACTATACATGGCAGGCCCCGGTATCAGGTAGACAGTACCAATTGAGCTCCCAGGGATGAAATTTATCTGGATATCAGTTGTTGTTTTTTAAAGGGAAAGGCCGGGTGTGGTGGGAGGGGGGGGGGGTAAGGAGAAGGAAGTATAAATCTCGTTGAAAACATAAATCTTTGTCCTGGCAGCTTCAACATGTCGAACTCAAGAATTCTTGTCCTAGATCTATGTCGTCTTACAGCAATTTTAGTCTAGACGGTTTTAATTTCCCTGTAATTCAATGAATAAATTTTTCAGTTTGAACTGGAGACCAGGGGGAAGGAGAGGGCGGGGGGGGGGGGGGAGAACACAACAGTTTTGTGCAATGTCGGGAGGGAAAGAAAAAAATACAAAAACAAGCAAAAGAAAATGCATTTTTTTTTAAGGCAATGAAAACAAAATATTTGACCTGTAATTCTATCTGTGTTATTGTTGCTGCGGTGTGTGTTTCTGTGCATAATCAGTGTGCATATGTGTGTGTGTGGTTGTTAGTGTGTGCGTGTGTTTGTTAGTGTGTGTGTGTGTGTGTGTGTGTCAGAATGAACAATTTTAAACAGCAAATCGTGCCGAATGTTTTGTACCAGTTTCGCAGGTTATTAGGGAAGGGTTTGTGCGAGATTGGAGATTCATCTGCAGTTGATGTGCCACGCGCGTGTATGTGAGTCAGAGAAAGAGATAGAGAGAGAGAGAGAGAGAGAGAGAGAGAGAGAGGCACAGAAAGAGAGAAAGACAGAGAGACAGAGAGAGACACAGAAAGAGAGAGACAGAGAGAGGGACAGAAAGAGAGAGAGAGAGAGGGGAAGAGAGAGAGAGAGAGCAATTTTGTTACAGGTTGCCCATGCGAGCATAAACATGTACAAGATACAATATGCATGCTTTGTTTGTATACAAGCGCGGTGATACTTGTGAAAAAAAAATATATATATATATAAAAAGAACAAAAAGGAATC
This sequence comes from Onchidella celtica, assembly GCA_963931925.1. Classification (NCBI taxonomy): domain Eukaryota; kingdom Metazoa; phylum Mollusca; class Gastropoda; order Systellommatophora; family Onchidiidae; genus Onchidella; species Onchidella celtica. The sequence continues at coordinate 50,377,463 of OZ007578.1, forward strand.
GTAGTGGTGACGAAATAGTTACAAAGGAACTAGTTACGTCCTTCTTAACATAATGATAATTATAGAGTCTATGACAATGCAAACAGGAGAGTTGCTGTTTCAACACAAATGTCATAATAATTATTGTTCCGTTTGTCTCCGCCTCTTACGACACGTGAGAATAAATAACCGGGAAGATTTGTCAGTGGCGGAACACTTATGTGGTAATGAAAGTTCTAGACTTAAGTGTACTTATGACACCTTTGCTACTTCTACTGGAGCTAGGACAACAGAATGATCCATTGGCAACTGTTTGATCCCCTCAAGTTGAGCTTAGATCTAAATCCCCGGTAAAGCGGTTATAGAGTTGTATATCAACATGAGTACATTTGTAACACACACACAGTACTTGTGTTTGGCGATCTTGTCATGGATTAAATTGATTATGAGTTCTGTCATCTGACCGGATCAGACATGATCTGCTGTTAGGACGTTATGAGTTTAAAGTCAGTTGCATGTAACTGAGCCAAAACACCTTTGATGTCAATTGACTTCAGGATGTGAAAGTATTTCTTGAAGATGTCACCATCGGTACTGTATTTAACCTCATGTATAGACGGGCTATACAGACGGGTTATTTACTACCAACAAGTGAAAAACAGAATATTTGCAGTAAAGAATGGATGTCCCATTGCCAAGTGTCAGCATCACCATTGTAAATGACCTCAGACAGTGTGTGTGTGTGTGGGGGGGGGGTCGGTGTGTTTGATGAATTCATGTCTTACCGTAATGACTGCTGGTATTTCTATTAACATTCTGGTGCACGTCTTTTGTTTGTTTGTTGTTGTTTCCGTGGTGGTGGCCATCTAGACAATGACAACATCAACAACAACAACAACCAATCAGAACCTGTTAGTGAGTCTGGCTTTAGTATGATCTTGATTTGAGAATCTTTTCAAGCAGAGTGTTCAAAGTACTCTCGTTCTACTCACCCTTCCTTTTTGGAACACATTCTTTAGACTGAAAAAGAAACTTTTTATTCTGGTCTTCAGGACAAAAAACAAACAACAACAATAACAAAATTAATTGGGAAAGGTACAGAGCTCCCCCCCCCCCCCCCTCTCTCAAACCAACTCCACCCCAGATGCAAACTCGATTTTTTTTATATGTTGCATTTTCACGGTGGATGGATGTCAGCACTACAGTAGATGCATGTCAAACCTACCAGTGGACGGAAGTAGAAATAAGTTTCACAGACCAGAGATGCCGAGCGCGTTTACTTTACTTTACTTTCCTTGTCACGGAAAAAAGACCTGTGACAATTATTTGTTATGATTGAATCAAATGACCCGACCTTAATTCATGTTGGTTCTACTACCATTAACTGAAAAACTGAAAGTCTTTTAGTATGTAGAAAAGATATAACAAATGCACAGTTTGACACTAGTTTAAAATGCGTTGTGGCATTTATCAAGCAGTTTCACAGTTTCGATTTATTTCATTTCATTATCATAATACTTAAAGCCGCAAATGTTGTTATTTCTCAGTTGTGCAAAAAGTGGAGTTGGGACAAACAAGACCTAAGGTCGCGATGACCTTATGGCTTTACCATTTTGTTTCTGTGTGACTCTTGGAGTGCTCGCTGGAAACTTAGCATCAGATCTGGAATTGATGCAGAATTAGTGAGGCCTGAATAGGTTGAGTACCGGTATATAAACATTTCACTGTCTGTCTCTTACTCCGTGATTTCAACAAAGAGTCCAGTATGTACGCAATTAGCCCTGCTTTACTTTTTGGCCTGTCTTTAGCAGATCCTGCAAGAACTGGACACTGCTGACCAAAGACATTACAGAGAAAGGAAGGTCACAGTGACTGTTGACTGAAACAAGGAAAGGTTACATTTTATGGGCTTCCGTCTGTACAAACTCGCTATCCCTCCAAGGCTTAAAAGCTTGACTTTACAGAGCCTTGCTGGCTAGATCTAGTTATTGGTGTCTTTATATAAGTATGCCCCAGAGCTCTGTGATCAACTATCACTTACCTATAGGAAGCTTTATACAGCTGCCACCGTGTAAGTGCATAGCTTGACTGTATAAGTCAGTCAATTACAAGGCCTAAAGGGGTTCGATCAAGCGATTTGGATCCGATCAAGAGATCTATACATGTTCACGGTCTGACACCCGGACACATTGAGCAGGTCAGTCTGGCCCTGATTTCATTACTGGCTCAACTTAGCTTGACCATTAGACTGACCAGTAAGTAAGGCTGTATACAATAGACACCTTTCCTCCTACATCAGTCCTCTCCTCTCCTCTAGCTAGCGGCGATGATCATTCGAAGGAATTTTTTTTTTTGTAGTTCTGGAGTTAGCGAGGTCTCTTTTGTTGTCATTCTGTGAGCAGAGGAGTGAGTGAGTGAACTAAAGACAGGGAGAAATACGGTAGGAAAGAGTCTCTGTATTGTAGCTCCTACAGATTGTGTTTTCTGTTTGCAGGGAATGCAAAGTTTTTTTGTCTGTCTGTGTGTTTCTCTCTCTCTCTCCCCTTTCTCTCTCTGTCTCCCCCGCTAGTTTTTTTTTTTTGGGGGGGGGGGGAGGGGGGGGGGATTTGTTATGTATTGTATTCATTCTGTCCACTATTCAGGGATTATAGATAATTAAAAGAACAAGTTAAAGGATATGAAAAATGATAAATAACTGAATGAATATATAGATACCTCGGAAATGCACATTTTTATTGTATTATTTCAAATCGAACAAGTTTCTTTTGTTGGTTCTTTTTTAAATTATTACCTCCCTCACCTCCTTTTTCATATTTGTTTCATGTATCATTAGCAAACACATTTTCAGTGAGGGCCGGAATTTTGCAAGACTGTTTTATTGAAGTCCCAGTGAATTGTTTGTTGTATATTTGAGTGTCATCATCATAATATGAATAAATAAATAACTAAACAACTAAATAAATAAACAAATAAATAAATACATATTCTACAGCTTAAGGAAGTTCCAGTTGTTTCCCGGACTGCACTGCATGAACATACACCGTGCCCACCTCAGTGACGTCTGTCTGTCTGTCCACAGAAATGACTTGTGACAGAAACCCGCTGACCTACAGACCTACACGTGACGTAACAAACACTGTCCAGTGAGCTGATCAGCGGGAGGTAAGCACGGCAGATAAAGATCAGTGCTGACCTAATCTTTCTGATCACTGGTCAGGTTTCTGGACGTGCCTGGCGAGCTCTGGACAGATTTTTAAACATGCGTGAAGATCCCTCCCTCCCTGCCCCACAAATCCTTTTTTTTTTTTCCACCAGCACTTATCTGAACCAAAACCGTAAATCGTAACAGCTTTTCTTGAGATAAAGTCAGTTTATTGTTCATCACAGTTGCAAATCGCACTATCTTCTTATGATATATAGATCTATGGTCCACTTTAAATCGTTCCCCAGAAACTGTTTTCAAAAGATGATCCAGAAGACTTACGGAGAAACTTTGAGGGTTACACGTACTAATTATTGTTGTTAGTTATAATCATGTTAACATTACATAGGTATTAGAATAGCATACGCTGCAGCTTATCCTTGCTAACATAATTATAATAATAATAATAATAATAGTAATGGAGATAATTTATATAGCGCCCAATCCAAACAAGTTCGCTCTAGGCGCTTTACAGAAAGTTTTTTTCTCTCGACTTGTATATCTCTCTCTCTCTCTCTTTCTTTCTCTCTCCCTCTCTCTCTCTCACTCTCTCTCTACCTCGCTCTATCTCAGTGCAAATTGTAACGTAATATACATATATATAGCACTTTTTCCCTGACTTCTCAAGGCGTTTTACGGGAAGAAAAACAAAATAATAATCCACTCTCATAATACATACGTGCATACAAACACAACTACACACGCGCTCGATCGGGTGCACACATTGGGTACATACGCAACAGTTAAACTATTGATGTTACACAACAACTGTTGTCGATTATACGACATTGCATTTTTGGCCTTTTCTATTAGGAGTAAAAAGGAATCTGTGCATGTCCTCTTCTATGACAGGTGAGGGAGAATGGGGGTTCTGTTCAACTGGATACACTGTTGGCTTCTATGTGTGAACAAACACTGTTGGCTCCTATGTGTGAACAGGTCTCTGTTGTCTTTTTTTGTGTGTATGAGGGGCCGGTGGGGGCGGGGGGGGGGGGTGTTAAACTATGCCCATCACGGCGCTGACCATCACACGTATAGCTAAACATCTTCAGTGGACAATGGAACAATGAAGTGACCAGGGTCAGCGAACAGTGACCACTCTCACAATGAAACAATGACAGAGTGAAGTCCTGGGGTCGACCACTCGGGGCTAGCGGCTGTCTAAGTGTCTGTTGTAATATGCAGGAGATGTAATTCTGTGTGTGTGTGTGTGTGTGTGTGTTTTGGGGGGGGGGTGAGGTGTATGAGAAGAAGAGGATGATAACGAAAGAAGAGACATAACTGAGGACAGAAAACATCATTAATGCAGACAACAAATGTGAAAAACTGAAAGATAGAAAGTAAGGAAAATCGAATGCTAAAACTAGTCAAAGGAAAAAAACATAACAAGAAACTTAGAAAAAATACAGAAGATTGAGAGACAGAATGAAAAACAAATAAAGGGTATAAAATATGAGAACGATCAGCAATGGGAGAGGAGGACAAAGATATGGAAAGTGAATACATGTAGTTATTTGGAGGAAAATGTGGAAAGAGTGAAGAAAAGTGAAGATAAAGCTTCTTTCTGTTGTAGTTTGTGTGTGTCTGTGTGTGTGTGTGTGTGTGTGTGTGTCAAGCCCTGCAGTCTCCAGTGTGCCATGATCTGCTACATGTCACATGTCACAAGGTCACACTACTCCTCAATGTTTGTGAGTTTATCAGAAGAGTTCAGGTGAGTTTTGCATAATACAGAAGTTGTGGATGAGGTCATCTCTGTCTGGGTGCTCTCCGGGTCTGAGCTTGAGTTTAAGTTTGAGTTTAACTTGCTTGGGCACGATGACGGTTTCTGTGCGCCTTTGCCGTTTTTTTTCCTTATCTTACATTGAGTTAGTTTTCAGCTCTCAGATTCTTATAACTCAGATCAAGTGAAATAGAAACCTCACGGGAAACGGCCTGTATCGTAAAGTATCGTATGTCTATAAATCTTTTATGTGAATTTTGTAAATATGATAAAAATCTGATACATTTTAATCAACTTGTAAATTTCGTCCTTCTTCAGAAACGACCAGGACCCCGTGGGTGGGGCTGAGGGAGGGTGAATATCTTTAAACAAGAAAAAGAAGATATGGAAGTAGTTATTTGGAGGAAAATGTGGAAAGGGTGAAGTTCATCTGGGGGGGGGGGGGGGTATTGAAAAAAAAAAGCCAGAGATACGATCCCTGATGGAGATATAAAACCCATTAGTCTTCACCGGTACAGAGAATAGAAACAGATAACAAATGGCCCCCGACAGTAACATTTCCCAAGCCACACCCAATGTTGGCTAAAGATAACTTGAAGTATTGAGAAACTTCACACAAAATCTCACACTTGTCATTTCAATTCGCTGTGCAAATATCTGTTGGCTATCTTTTTTCTTTTTTTACCTTTCAAAGAGCTCCGGGCGTGTTCTCCTCTCGGTGTCAGTCACAGGTTCATCTGTCTGCTGTGTTTTGACACACAAGAAGAGAATTGACTCCTGTTCTCGCAAAGCTCCCACTTGATATGATTAGAGCAGACAGAAAAAAAACACCCATGTACTGTCTCGGCTTGCCAGATTTTCTACGCAAATTTTGTAAGACCAAACCGCACCTAAAATAAATTCTAACTGTCCTGCCTTATGTAATAGATGGAAAGAAAGCGTACAACCAAGTAACAGTGATTTATCAGAAAAGTGAATTTTTCGGAAAAGTCTCAGCTCAAATTTAGAATGGGCTGGCCAGTGTGGGCTGCCATACCGCAAGTAGATCTGGAAATGAAGAACCCCACAAAAGAACACAACATATTAATAATTTAAAAAAAACGTTTGTATTTCAGCTATTAAAATGGTCCAAATAGCCAAGTGCGTAATTCTTGTAAGTTCATGTTTTATGCTATAACGAAACAACATTTGAACTCACACATTAAATTTTAGTTCCGTTAGATTTGTCTCAAATAGCCATGCCAGGTGTTGATAGGTATCGTACATTACGCTGTAAAACAGCTTCATACAGCCATCATCTTCATCACCATCATAACAATCAACAACAACAACAGCACCACCACCATCATCGACAACGACACAAGAACACACGAATATGTCCACACGCAACACACACGCGCGCCTACACACACGCATACACACCTACACACACACACACACACTCAAGATGAACAGGAATAGTTCAAGCAATGAAGGTAATGTCTACATCTTTCGGACGTCATAGAAATTTTGTTATCAGATGCTAAACCGGAGATTGACTGGAGCCCTTAAGTTAAACATTTCTGTACCTGAATGGTCTTCCACAGCACACGTTGTAAAGACGAATTTGAAATACCCGTCTCTTTCATAATACCCACCAGACTGAGTGTAGATATCACCATTATCGACAACATCTCGCCCAATCTGCTCATGTCACTTATTCTCTCAAACAGCAGCAGGCATGAAGAAATGACACTAGGAGCGGGGACTAGCATTTCCTCATACACAATTTCATGTCAAACATTACAGGTTAGAGGGCGTACAGTAAAAAAAACGTCAATAAAAAATAACAGGGTCAGATGAAAGAGTTTGTGAAGAGATGAAATGAACGAGGAAAAAAAAAAGTCATGTATCGAAGTTTTTGTTTGCAGCTGCAGGGGGTGAGGACAGAAATGCTCGGAAGTGAAGGAAATGGTGTTTATTGTGGGAATGTTTGAAATGTGTTATGAAACGTTAATTTGATTGAAACTAAACCTGATACTATGGGGCGTGGCAAGATGAAATAGATTTGTCTATCTCATGACAGACCAAAGGCCCAGAAAAGATGAACAACTACCTACATCCTGCATGGACAATTCAACAAAAGAAACAGAAAATGATAACAATGACTTGGTATTTCTTCTTGAAGGCAGAAAGGTAAACTTACACAACAACAAACAATAACAACTACAAAGACAGCAACAACAACAACAACTACAACGACAACAATAACAACAGCAACAACAACCTCTTTAATAAAGTTTGTACAATGCTGTACTTGGCCAGTTTGAACTTGGCGTGCCGTAACATCGAAACTCAGATCCAGTCCCAACCTTCTTTTTCTCAAGCCTGAATCACGCAGATTTGTGAACATTTCAGAGATGGTGGGTAATCTCCACCCACATAATCCCGCCGTTCCAGCACGCTGCACCCTTTACTCACTTACCAGATTATAATGTCTCTAACACTGAATCATTCGTCACTTTACTTGTAGCGTCTCAGTCTGTGCTACCGCCTGACTGCATCAAAGATTTAAGTCCATTTTCATTCACTGAACCAGCTTTTCGAAATTGAATGGACACGACTATCGCCGGACGCCCTGCTAGTTTGACCACTACAACTACTGTGACAATATTACAAGACAGATGTGGCAGCCATTAGTGGTCATCATGATCGTGACGTAACTATGACGTCATCCTGGCATTCGGTGACGACATAAATTGTTGGCCGGCGGGAACGGGAAGAGATTAAAGATGACGGAGTGTGGTGTCCAGCTGGGAGAGAGAGTGAACAAACAACGCCTTCCTGGCCAACACAAAGCAATACTGTAACCTACTTGTCCAGTTACAGCACGTTTTATTGGCTTCCCTAACGTTTGGCCACTGCCAGATTTTTCCGTTTGGTATGATGAAATTGGCAATTAGAAAACCCTTGGGACATTTGTCTAAGGGAGGGCGTCATGATGACCGGCCGTTATCGTGGTCAGTCTAGATTATAGACCGGCATTTCCCCGAGTCCAGTGTCAACGGACATGGACAGCCCTGTCAAACGTACTGCCCCCTTGACCATCAGTTCGTGCGAGAGCATCGTAAAACGTAGTAAAGTTAAGACGTGTTATGCAGAATTATGAGCAGATAGCACGTGCCAATGAGTTGTTCTTTAAGCACACCCGTAATTTCTGAATCTGGATTTGTCACTAGCATGGCCGTGCCTGTCCACTCGTCCACAGCCAACAGCCCTTTCTCACCCTCTCACCCAAAACCCCTTAGCATGATTTACTAACATTTTACATCTCTATGCTGGCTACTGGTCTCTCACTCATTATTTTTCTTCAACTGATTATTTCCCATGTGCGCCACTCGGAGCGGCTGGTATTTATAATTCAAACTATAAACACATAGTATTATTCTACATGGATTGTATGCTACCATTAGGTCGTAAAAGATGGGGTGTTTTCTGTGTGCAGTATGTTTCTCATAGCCGTATACAGTGATAATCTTTGACTTGCACAGTGGGCAGTGTCGTCAAGCTCAGAAAAACCGGTCGCAAGTCAATCAATTAAACCTCAGCTTTTCTTTTCCATTCACTCTCTCCCGCCTTTGCATCAGCACCCCCCCCCCCACCCCAACCCCAAACCATACATATATGCATTTATTTATCATTATGAAAGAAAAGCAGGAGAACTTGCGGTCCAAAATCTTACTTTTGCGTCAATGAAAATTCAGTCGAAAACGTTAGTAACACCGGACTAAAGAGCATACATACTGTCGGTAACTTTGTCTGAAAGGAAAAAAAAAAGGGGGGGGGGGAGGGGGGAGAGAGAGGTGCTATGTAAGACCGTCCTGTAAACGACATGTCTGTGAAGTATTATCCTTCAGACTGCAGAACCAACAGGATAGATAGAATGTTTTAGAGATTTAACTCATTCCCCTCGCAACTTTTGTGAGTGTGGACAGAAACTCGCAGCACTACCCACTTTGAAATTAAGACGTAGTTCAAAGATGTTTTTTTTTCTTTCACTCAGTCTAAACACAAGACATAAAACATTAGACATTGAAGTAAAGGAAAGACAATAAACCAGGATGGCATTCACTCAGCATTTTGAGAAGTTCGCTTAGATATTCGTGTTGGAAAATTGGTGTCCTCACGGGCCGTAGCGAAGCAAAAACCCGTTCGCCAAACATTCGGCTTACCGCAGCGAGTGAGTTAAGACTTTGACAAAACGACAACCTTTTCTCATACTCTCAAATTACTATCAGTCCAGTGTACAGACACCTTTCAGACAGGATAACTTTTGATATCTGTAGTTTGCATGGAAACTGCACGAAATAACGGCAGTGTGACAGTTATGAGAGACGGGATGTGTGTGTCTTGGGAAATCTTGGGAGGCTCGCTCAAGTCTGGAATTCCTGGAAATATAGTCCGGAGGAGGGGGCAGGGGGGGGGGATCTCGGTGCAGACAGAAATGCACTAAGATGTTGGTTCACACAGGCAAACACGATAAATAACTCCAGGATCCGCTGACAAGGATCATTCTAGAGAGATGTCCTCTGTGAGGTGGACACTGGACAGTACTCATCATCTCTCCGGCCAATCTATCCGGCCACAGTAGGAAAAACTTACAGTTCAGTTTCTACATCTCTTATGGTGACAGCACGGACATGAGCTGCCAATAGGACCAGAACTAAGGACGCAAGCAATGTTCATGTCTATAGACAGTAAAAGTTAATGTGCTCTCATGCTTCATTGATTTTCTCTGAAATCGATCGTTATTTTGCCAGAAAATTCGGCATGCAGGGCTATAAATGCTCGGGACATTGGGGAACTAGCTGTTTTCTAAATCTGTATGGGATCCCAGTTTCGATTTTATTTCTTTCTTGTTTATTTTTTTAAAAAACTTCCCTCTGCTGCCACTTTCCTAGCCATGTTTTGGATATGTTTACTGTTTTTCTAATTCGAGTTTATCGATCAGACATTTTTGTTCAACTTTTTACTGAACTTTGGAGTTGATCGCGCAGGGCGTGGGATTTATTTCTTGTCCTCATTAAGACATGTATATCACACACTCATGAAAAAGCTGTGATTGGTTTTATGTAAATTTGCGCTTGTGTACAGTTAATGATAATAATAATAAATAGAATTTCTATAGCGCATTTCTAATAAAATTATTACTATACTCAATGAACTGTACATTGCATCAATGATTCATGCATACACTTTCCAAGTCTCATACTAAAACACGCACTTTCATCTATATAAACTTTCAGTTTCACACACATAGACGCTCTTAGTCATACAGCACTAGCTTAATATATAATCAATCATAACATCAAAGTACAGAATAGAATTTTGGAAATTTAACAGTTTCAGAGGAAAAGGTGATGTTTTACACTTTTCTTTTTAAGCTCCCAAGATTCGGTGATTCATGAATGTTCAAGGGTATCTGGTTTCAGACTAAAGGTCCAAAATAATTGGAGGATCTATGGCCTATAGTTTTATAGTTGTTTTTGCTGTTGGTATGGTTCACAAAAGGAAAGAAAGAAACAAAAGAAAATCTTGTAAATTTCAAAGCTTTACGTTTGGAAAAGAAATGTGTGTTGTATGTTGTATCTCTGTGAAGATAAACCAGAAACTGTGGTATCTCCATCAATGCTGTTTGATCACAGTATTAGTATTATTAGTATTATTATTATTGCTTTTGTTTTGTTTTATCTTTCGTTTGTTTTTGTGTATACATGTATTTCAACCTATTGAATGGGACTATTTCTGTATATTATTTCTAGACCAAGGGTTATCAAACTACGGCCCGCGACGTCAGTTCATCCGGCCCGCCATGGTACTTGATTTTGTTTGATAAAACCAGAGATATCTAGAGCTACGGAATGGACAGATTGCTTATGCGGCCGCGCTTGTAAGTCTGTCAGTTATCCGGCCCTCTGTGAAAAAAGTTTGGTGACCCCTGATCTAGACCCCAGCAACAGATTAGAGGTTTTTTTTGCTAGGAGATGCGGGTTGGGTGGGTGAACTGGTTGGGAGGGGGGGGACTAGGAACGGTTTTGTTTTTCTCTGGGGTTGTGGGGGGGGGGAGGGGGGAGGGGGAGGGAGTAGGTAGGAATCCGGGTGTCCTCCCTGAGAGACCAGGCAGATATTTTCTCTGTCATGAGAAATGAGCTAGGGGAGGTAACCAAGTGGAAACTCTGTTCTCCCCAAATTCCAATCTCAACACTGAGGTGATTTATAGCACTCTCATGATTGTAGTTACGTTCTTCTTGGTTTGGTTTTGTTTTTTCTATTCTATAAATCACTGAGTTCATATCTGTTCTTCAATAGTGAGAAAACTGCGGTAAAGACAAAACTATGATGGGGGAAGGGGGATAGCGGTGGGTGAAGGAGTACAGGACATAGAAGGTATGACAGTCTTCAGACCTAAGAAAAATGAAATCTCCCCTTTTAACGCGATTTTTTTTTAAAAATTGAACTAGTTGGGGCATAATTTGTAAAAACAACAACAACAAAAACATGTCATGAATGAAACTTGACCGCATTTATTATTATCTGTTCTTCTGTTCAACTACTCCATTGACGGGGCTGTGTTATATTCGTTTCTCTCTCTCTCTCTCTCTCTCTCTCTCTCTCTCTCTCTCTATCTCTCTCTCTGTATGTGTGTGTCTGTATATGCATATGTATGTGTGTGTTTGTGATCGTGCACTGTCTGCAGATTGTCTTTTGGAATGTGAGACAAATAAAAGAATGGCTGGAAACATGTTCCTACGTAGATCCGCTGTTATGACATCAGGCTGACCCCGGTTTGATGTAAGGAACTGGCGCCTACAATAATCCTACTGAGCCAATCCTATACTAAACCCACGTAGGACAGACGTAGGGATTCTGGCTGGCTAACAAGAGTGGCTACTCTGGACTTCAGACTGAAAAAGAAAATTAGACTACTTTGTCATGAGTGAAAACATTACTATGTAAACAGCAATTTGACCAGCGCTCACTGCAATAGCCAGCCCAATATTATTACTCCTGTCAGTTCATAACGCAGGCAAGTTTTCCAAAAGCTAAACACGAGTAATTTTATCCAATCAAATCCATCGATCGGTTCGTCTTCCGGGCGTGAGATTCTAATGTGTTGTGTTTGCAGCTTTCATTGGACAGTTGACACTGGACCAACCAATGTTCACGCATGTCAATAATGCAACATGGCAGTCACATGGAGGCTTCTAACAAGATTTGGAGATGGATATCCGACTTGGCCGAATAGTCTTTTGACCGTAAGGGGCGATAAACCGGCTGCAGAAATAGTTATAAATTTACTGCATAAGCCAATTAACAGAAAACGTCCTATTTTATTATGTTGTCCAAATTTCAATTGGTGAGATCCACAGGAATATAAAGGTTCATTGTTGCTCAAGAACATGGTGAAGATAATAAATTGGTGGACATCAACCAAACCACGGGTTATACTGTTGAAGCATGCGAAGAATGGTTGTGTGTGTATATGTGTTGGAGAGACAGAGAGAGAGAGAGAGAGAGAGAGAGAGAGAGAGAGAGAGAGAGAGAGAGAGAGAGAGAGAGAGAGAGAGAGAGAGAGAGAGAGAGAGAGAGAGAGAGAGAGAGAGAGAGAGAGAGAGAGAGAGAGAGAGAGAGAGAGAGAGAGATTGATTGGACTCCGTTCAGTTCCCGACATCAAACAGAATACAAAACACACAAACGACCTCAGGCCAGATTCGGAAGGCGCAGGGCTCAGTTACCAGGCCGAACTTTATCAATCATCTAGAGACATCGGATACTTGGCCCCCGTTTTTCATCAATGTTGACAAATTGAAAATTTAGCTTTAATAATCGATAAATTTTATTTTATCACATTACAATGCAATCATAAAGTATTGGATTGACATTTGTGTAGTGCGTCAGAGCCATGGACAAAAGTAGGACGTTAGAGTACTGGCAGGGTGTTATGTGCTAATTCTTATGACACAGTCGTACGCAGTAATAATGTTTTCATAAACCGTATATGTGTAAAATCTTAAACTGAATAATGAATACGTTTCATAGATTTTTAAAATCCTTCCATGAAGATATTCTTTCTGGGTACCAATTTTTTTCTTCTTTCTCTTGCAGTTAGGCGATTTTTTGTTGTTTTTTTGTTGTTTTTTTTGGTCCAGTTTAATTTTTTTTGTTTGTTTTTGGTCCACAGTTTAATTCTTTTTGTTTGTTTTTGGTCCACAGTTTAATTTCTTTTTTTTCTTTCGTCCACAGTTTAATTTTTTTTTTTTGTTTTTGGTCCACAGTTTAATTTTTTTTTGTTTGTTTTTGGTCCACAGTTTAATTTCTTTTTTTTTTTTGGTCCACAGTTTAATTTTTTTTGTTTGTTTTTGGTCCACAGTTTAATTTTTTTTTTTTTTTTTTGGTCCACAGTTTAATTTCTTTATTTTTTTTGGTCCACAGTTTAATTTTTTTTGTTTGTTTTTGGTCCACAGTTTAATTTCTTTTTTTTTTTTGGTCCACAGTTTAATTTTTTGTTTTTTTTGGTCCACAGTTTAATTTTTTGTTTTTGGGCCACAGTTTAATTTTAGTGCTAGATGAGCTGTATCCTAGCCAACATCTGTTCGTCAATCCGACATAGATTTGTATAAGATTTCCGGAGGGTTGGTAGGACTACGGTAGGAGCCGGGCACCTACGTTACTCCGAAGTAGGCTTGATATCGTAACCAGAAGATCTGCCTAGGAACGATGCCATTCCTAATACTATGTGTAAACTTGAGCTCAGTCCCACGCCTCGGACTTCCGTAGGGTTACTGACAGGAATGACACGATCCAATACATTGTAAGTATATACGATTATGTGGATGTGGAATCGACGTATGAGGATAGTACCAACTACCAGATAGTACCAAACAGTAGTGTTAGAGTTGGTCCTCCAATCCCGCGCGTCCATCAATGGATTGCAAGAACAAGACAAACACAAAGTCTTTGTGTCGTTAAAACAAAAGGTTGTATGCAAATCTTGACTCAGCAATTGTCACCCGTGAAACTTGGCCAAACTTCATTTGTCCCGCTTGAGAGAAACGTTAGGGGAAGCATTTTTTTTTTTTTTTTGTCCCCTGACCATAACCTGACCGGGGATGTGGACACTACAGGAAATGTGCGCAGCGGACATCGCCCTGCTCAAGTTTTGGAACCTAACCAGTTTTATGAAAAAGACGGTATTCATAATAATTCTCTTAGGTTAGGCCCGGAGCACACTAGCCGAGTTTGGTCGGACAAGTAGCTGAATGGTGACGTCACCACATTGACTTTCAATGAGGTCCAACTAGTTGGCTGGTACGCCAGATCCAACTAGTTGACTGGTCAAACAGACGGTTGATCAAATTTGGCTAATGCGCGCCGAGCCTTTGTCAACCTGCAAAATGCAATTTTTGCTACTAACAATGAAAGCTGTAGCAGAGATAGAACATGGCTGATGGCGGTGTCCCTGCGCGTAGGGAGGTGGGGGAAGCCACAGACAGATCTAACAGTGGCTGGTATTTGATGATACTTGAAAATACTCATCACTTCACTGTGAAACATCAATACCTTAACATGAGTCATTGCCAAACAAGAACCTACTAAACCAGGGTTATCATAACTCGCTATAACTCAAGAATTACGAGAAACTGAAAAATTCCCGAAGAAGCAAAATTGTACGTAACATCCAGATAAAGTAAAAAAAAGTTTTGTTGTTTTTAGTGATGTTGTTGTTTGGTGTGTGCTAATATTCACCAATGCTTAGGTTAACATTCAGATTTCTGCGTTAAAAATCCTTGTGAACCACAGACTAATAAAATAACCAGACTGGATGATCCCAATTGTGTGACGTCACAAAACAGCGAAAGATCATGAACCATCCTCCACATTAGGTTTACAGTAACGACCGACGCTTCAGCATAGGTACAATTTTGAATGACACCATTAATTTTGACGCGCCTACTGAACGCGGAAGTTTGGTTCCGCACCAAGAAATTAATACATGTACAACTAATCTTGACAAATAAAAAGAGATTTCTACTGCAGATAGAACTAGAATCGGAATTTCCCGATCGGCGGCCATGTTGGTTATACAGTCGCCGCTCGGGAAATTCCGTAAAATACGACACAGCCCGAAGCTCGTGTTTCCAGTCTGGTTAATTTATTAGTCTGTGTTGTGAACCCAATACTTCTCAAAGAATGAAAGCTGGGCTAACACTCATGGAGATGATAAAAGAAATGCTTGATAACATCACAGACTCCAGCACCGATGATATGAATTTATATCCTTTCCATTACACGCTCACATTGTCCGAACACGAGAAATCCATGACATTTGAACAAGCTGGTGATTTTGAGCATAAATCGTTCAATTCCAGACAGGGTAATTTTCACAGAACAAGAAACAAACTGATCAACCCCTCACCTGCCACACAGATTTCACTCATTATGCCGGGTGCAAAGGGGGACAAAACATGAAAATCTAAAAAAAAAACACACACACAAAATCCCACGGTTTCAAACTACATGCAAATGACACAAATAAGTAGGCGGAACTAACTAGGAAATACATTTTTTAAAAAAGCCCCCGAATTGTTTCCGCATTATGATCACTCAAGCAATGCATATTATGAACTGCGCCGGAAACAGTTCCGAGCACATGGCAGTATGGTGAGATTGGACAACGCCCGGCACAATTGCGGGCAAAGCAGGGAAGGGATTAAATGTTGGACGAATGAATGGAGATAAACGGTTGGATTACACTGTTTTTTGTGTCTGTATTTACCAGTATAAGGTGTTTTGTAGATGTTTCCGTACATGATGTAGAATGATGTTTTCTTCTGTTTCAATGAACAAGGAATTGCGACATTTAGAAATTGGACAGTTCAGTATGAGATATGATATGAATCACATTGTATTCTCTGATGAGGGAAATTCTCTTTCACAAAGCGTTTAAATAAACATGCCATAACTCAATAAAAGGCTTTGACATGAGGTAACATGGCCTGGAACCATAACAAATTATGTCACATCTAGCTACAATGTCTCGTTGAGGCGGATTGCTGAGGGTGAAAACGATCTTCTGGAGATCCCATGTCCGGCGATCACAGTGCCCAGCCATGTTATAGCCAGAGTGGTTACCATTCAAAACCTGACGAGAGGACTCCAACTGGACCCTCAATTAAGGACACCATTATTAATGCAAGTCAGAGCTACATCAAATTAAAGATGAAAATAACTTTGTTATCACAGTCGCCCTGTCGCCAGTTATAATTATTTCAGCCAATCCACTTCACGGTTTCTGCACGTTTCATTTTGAGGAACATTGTTTCGCTGGACACAGAATGTGATTGGTGGAACTGTATGCTACATAAAAATTCTCATATGAAAATATGGAATACCATTCTCCTCAAATTATGCGAATATGAGCAACAATGAGGCAAAGTGAATTTCATTTCCGTCCGAATAACAATCCTCACTTTTTGTCCTTTAGAATCTCATTTAAAACTAAATAAATTTTAAGATTCCATGCCAGAACCCTGGAATTGCTCTAAAGCTTTTGTAAGACGATTTTGTCAACACTGCAGACCATCTACACTGTCGCGATGTGGGTTACATGGGGATATTCCGACTGACACTCTTTCGAGGTCCGCTCCCACAATCGACGAACACACAAAAATAAATACTTGCACTCTAAAAACTAAATAAATCAATTGCTTTCAATTTTAGCAGAACTGTAGGGCAGTTTAATTACAGGAATTAATGTAACAAATATAATTATAAATATATATATCAATTCAAAGGCAACTGAATCTAACTAATGGAACTACAGCTTTTATAAAGACTAACGAATTCAATCTAACTACTTGCAGGTCATATGAGTTATATGGCAAATAGAATCCGCGCACGTGGCGACGGATATAACAGTTTAAATTCTATTAATTCAATGAGACATGTTATGATGTGGACATTTCCTCTAGACACGCCATGGAGAATGCTTGTACAACCATGCGTTGTCTGGCGGTAGCTCTGAAACTGTCTTCAAAAGTAAGTAGAACGGTTCACTTTCATCATTACAAATTAGTATAGACTCTCACCATGCGGCCCTCACTGGGAGTGAGAGCGCTGGATGTAAACGCTGTGGGTTTATATCAAACCAAGTAGCTTAGGCTCTGGAGCTTTAAATCAGGCCCCTCACAATGGACTGCTCAACTGCGTCTCCATGTCCCTCATCTGGCTGAGGACTATCGCCGTCCACCTCGTAAATGGATTTTCTACATGTGGCCCAGAACTAAGTTCTGTATGGCCTTAAATACTGGACTGCATCTGCAGCTTACCGTCTAATTCCTGGATTGTGATTGGTGCAACCACTTCTAGCTCAGCTGCCGAACTGAGTTATTTTAAGTAACAGCCCTACGCAACGACCTTGGGTCGACATCAAAGGTCGAATTACTTCAATACAATATAATATAAATTTTATAGCAATAAATTCTTAACATGTTCAAAACCCCGAGCTTTTACTCTGGATCACGGTTTTTCTGTACGTCAACAGACGTCTCAATAACATTTAATTCCTACTCACCCCTTCCCTCTTTACTACCCCTAGTTCAAAACACGAGATACAACAAGTGCTCAGTCATGCACACCTACGCTGTCCCTCTATCCTTCCCCACCTTCTGTCTATCTATCAGGGAAAAAACTGTTCAAAACACGTTTACGAGACCAGCTCAAGGCCAAGTTATGCTGGCTCGTACAATAATTACGTTTCTAAAAATTACTTACTGCTCTCGCAAAAATTTACTCTTATGAATTAAAATCCGCTCTTGACACATCCCCCACCCCAGTGAAAACTTAGGGTTTGAACGACACAATGTGTACTAAAGTCATTAAGTCAGAATACATTTGGAAGCCATATGGAAAAACTATAGCGTTAACTGAAAGTCATGAAAAAAATTGTTGAGAACGTGCATTCTGAAGGACATATGCGACGTTCTATAATATATGTGGTAATTGTGTATAGTGTAATATATGTAATGTAACAATATCGTTACAATTAAAGTGATAACCTATTTCACAAAGACATACTGTAAAGACTTAAAATATTGAGCATCTAGCTCATAGCTTCACTGAGCGTAATTATGACATATATAACATGTACAAACAATGGTTAATCTAACATAATGGTATCCTGGCAGCAGTAGGTCTGGTCCCTTGGTTTGCCATTTCCTCATCTCATTGACCCGCAGACAAAGGCGTCAAGGTTGTCTGGAACTCAGGTCTTGGTCAGAATGGACGCTAGTGGATAAAGGAATCACATAAATTTTGAGAAAGTATGCCCCTAACTTGTAGGACAAATAATGTGAAACCATCCACGGTCTCCGAATAAGGTGAAAAATGCTCAACCTCAATGTTTACAGACTATATAATGATACTAAATTAACCGGGACAACACATCGGCTTGTAGATTATCATTCCCAGGTATAGCTCTAATGGTAAATTTGTATTCCTGGAGCGCAAGGCTCCATCGGGTAAGTCGCGCATTTCTCGCTCTGTTCGACTTGAGGAATAGTAATGGACGATGATCCGTTTCAATTATAAATTCGGACATTAATAAGTATCGAGAAAATGCATCGACCGCGTAAACAATCGCGAGACACTCACGTTCGATAATCGCATATCGAGTCTCTCTATCAAGTAGCTTCCGGCTTGCGTAAAAGCACGGACGTAAGGAACCTTCATGCTCTTGGAGCAACACGGCGCCGATACCTTTATCCGACGCATCTGTACGGACGACGAAGGTCTGGCGAATATCTGGTAAAACAAGCAGGGGGAAAGTAGAAAATAAATTCTGAATAGTCTGAAGGGCATCAGCGCACTGAGGCGTCCAGACGACTTTATTTGGAAAATTCTTCCTCGTTAGATCAGATAACGGGGCTGAAAGGGAAGAAAAGTTTGGTATGAACTTCCTGTAGTAATTCAAAAGTCCCAACAAGCTACGGACTTGTTTTTTTGTTTTAGGGGGTTGAAGTTTCAAAATAGTGGATATTTTGCGATTGTCTGGAGTCTGAACCCCGCGGGTTATGGTATGACCCAAGAAGTTTATGTGGGAATAGCCCAAGAAGACCTTACTGGGCCTCGCGGTAAGGCCAGCTCGGCGAAGAGTGGCAAAGACTTCACGAAGGGCCATCAAGTGGCCAGCCCAATCGGTCTGAAAAATACATATATCATCGAAGTAGGATAACACGCAGCGCAGTTCATTTAATAAGATGTTCATCATGCGCGCGAAAGTTGCTGGTGCAGTAACCAGTCCAAAAGGCATATATTTCCATTGCATTAAACCCAAAGGGGTTTGAAAGGCTGTATACTGTTTACTATCCTCTTCGAGAGGAATCTGCCAATATCCTTTGGATAAGTCTATTTTAGAGAAGATAGTGGCGTTAGATAACCGCGCGAAAAGGTCCTCCTGATTGGGAATGGGTTCCGCATCATAGATGGTAATAGCATTGAGCTTTCTATAGTCAATGCAGAAGCGCACGGTATCGTCTTTCTTCTTGACTAACACAATGGGCGAGCAATAAGGGCTTGTAGACCGCTCTATTACGCCTAATTGTAACATTGCACGTACCTCGGTGATTATTGTTTCGTGAGCGTGCAGCGGGTACGGGTACGGTTTTACAAAAACAGGCACGTCTGTCTGGAGACGGATTACATGTTGGACTAAAAACGTACAACCGGGCAGGTCAGTGAACACTGTCGCAAATTCTTGGAGCAGGTCCGTAAGGTCCTGTTTTTGAGACGGCGTAAGCTCATCACTGATATTAATATCACTGATGCTCTCGGAGGCTTGTAATATGGGCAAGGATCTGTCGATACTTAACGGGTCCTCGTCGTCGACAGTAACTAAAGCCGCGTTGGCCCTTGCGATGACATGAACGGAGTCGCCTCGACGACGATCATCGCTAGGCAGGTACTTTTTGAGCATATTAATATGGAATACTTTTTGCTGCCCGCGGATGTCTATCAAGTAATTGACTCTGGAGAGTCTCTTTTGGACTCTATATGGTCCCTTCCACGTTAGAAGGAGTTTATTTTGCGTTTGAGGCAAAAGTACAAGTGTCAGATCTCCGACGGTTAAGGCGCGCATTTGGGCGCCCTGATCGCGATAAAATTTTGAAGAACTCGCTCTAGCGCATGCAAATTGCAGAGCGGTTTTGCATGCATTAATAATTCGTTGTCGGAGATCGACAACATATTGATACGCGGAGCGCGTATCATAATCATCGGTTTCCGAACCGGTGAACAATTGACTAAGAATGGCCATCGGGCCACGTGGTTTACGTCCGTATAATAGTTCAAATGGGGAGAAACCCGTGGACGCGTGCGGGAGTTCCCTATAGGCGAAAAGAATAGCGGGGAGCTGACGGTCCCAGTCTCCTGGTCTATCGGCAGATACGCGGGCTAACATTGCCTTCATGCTCGCGTTCCACCGCTCGCAACAACCGTTTGATTGCGGATGATAGGGGGACGTTAATTTCTGCCTAATGCCCGCTAACTCCAGCACCTTTTTGTATAGTTCAGAGGTGAATTGTGGACCTCTGTCGGAAAGAATCTCGCCGGGAAATCCGACTCGCGAGAAAATAGTCATAAGCGCTTCAGCGATATGGTCAGCCGTAATGTCTTTCAAGGGAATAGCCTCAGGCCAGCGCGTCGCGTAGTCGATGACCGAAAGAATAAAACGGTGGCCCCTATCTGATTTAGTAAGAGGGCCCACGAAGTCAATCGCGACCCGCTGAAATGGGATTGAGACTGGAGGCATTTCCTGTAGGGGCGCGCGCGATGCCTTACCTTTGGGTGTACGTTTTTGACACACATCGCAGCGCGCCACAAAACGGTTGACGTCCGCGTATACTCCAGGCCAAAAAAAATGTGCCAATATTCGTGACTTGGTTCTGGCTGAACCTTGGTGGCCTGAAAAGGAAGTGTCGTGCGCGAGACGCAAAATATCACGACGGAACGACTTAGGAACTACCAGCTGTTCGACGGCGTCGCGTTTATTTCTGAAATTTCTATAAAGTAATTTATTCTTAATAAGGAATGGAGAGGCATTTCCATTCTGAGGTTGAACCCTCGCAAACAGCGGTTGAAGTGAAGAGTCGTTTTGTTGTTCTCTGTAAAAAATGGAAGGCGTGACATTGAAATCAAAAACGGGGGTCGCTAAATTACTATCCGGTGGACGCTTTGACTGTTGTCGGGTGATTACACACGCAACTTCTTCTGTCCAGATGTTCAAGTCGCCGTCAGGTGTATCGTTCACCTGTGGTAAGTTACCAATTATTAAATCGGCAACCGGATTCGGTAAAACACACGCCGTTACGACACCGGTAATAAATGGCGTGGCGACGTAGACCTCCGCGAGTCGGAAACGCTCGACGGAGCCCCCAAAAGTAATACATGTTGCCTCTTGTTCAATAAGTTGGGTCGGTCGAACCAAAGACTCCCGGACACCTATGGTGGTGCATCCTGTATCCCGTAACACGGACGCGGGTATGGCATTTACATGACCTTTATATAATGTCAATGACCCGTGCCGATGAAGGGCCGACATCACCGGGACGGCGCCCGTCATGGGCGACGTGAGTTCGACGGGGCTGACATTCTGTGCAGCCGGAACTACGACAGTGCAAGCATTCGCAGCCTCGAATTTTACTTTACAATCCTTTGATATATGCCCAGGTCTATTGCACCGATAGCACCTGATAATATTCACGTTACGTTGGGGTGGCATTGGAGGCGCGTTATATGGAGTAGTAAAATATGCCCAAGGAGGTGGGCATGGTGGGCCTTGATACTGGAAGCCCTTGCAATTATCCCGACGCGGTGGACCAGAAAAATTTTGCGCTTGTGGTCCAGTGGGTGGTCCAGCACGTCGCGGAAAACCGCGCGATCGATTCGGTGGCGGTTGGGAGTATGCCCTCGGAGACGGTGTCTGGCGATTAGTAGGACGGGAATTTCTACTTCCCGCAGGTGGAGCACCACTGACTCCGGCATAAAAGGGTTCGCTTGTTTTTGGTTTCGCCAGCGAACGATTGGGATGGGCAGAAGCGTACTGCTCCGCCAACGACGTGGTTTCTATTAATGTTTTCGGTGCCCACTCTTTAAGGTGGGACACCAGATCAGGGTGACACGCGTTATAAATTTGGTCCTTTAATATTAGCTCGTACAGCCCTTGAAAGCTACCGTCAGCGATGCCGGCTAACTGAATCCAGCGGTCGAGGTAGTGCTTTAATCGATCAACGTACGTAGAGAAGTTTTCGGATGGGTCCGGTTTACACGTCCGGAATCGTTGGTGAAACCCGTCCTCTGTATGTTGAAATCTTTTGAGAAGAGCCTTTTTAAGGACATCATAGTTTTTAGAATCTTCAATATTGAGGCCATGAAATACCTCAAGCGCACGACCAGTCAATAAATTTGCAAGGCACGAAGTCCATTCCGTGCGGTCCCAACCGGCGGCTACAGCGTGGAGCTCAAAGCGATGGATGTAAGAATCGATGTGGTCGATCTTATCATTGTAGGTCGGTAGCTTCGGCTTAGTTTTAACATTATTCGCGGATGCTAGCGGAGCCGCGGTGGGCTGGATGGCCTGCAATTCTAGTTTCTTTAGAAAAATTTCATGCTCTCTTTGAGCCGCGTTCTCCGCTCTTTTTCGTTCTTCTTTTTCTCTTTCTCGTTCTTCTTTTTCTCTTTCGTGTCGTTCTTTTTCTCTTTCTCGTTCGCGTTCCTCGGCCTTCTCGGCTCGTTCTGCGGCGCGCTCCTCTCGAGCCAGCTCTTGGTCTTCCTTTTGTTTCCTTTCGCACCAAGCGGGTAGCTGATCATCGGGGACGCCCAACAGCTTCGCCGCGTTAATATAGGCAGAGTAATCAGTCATTATGGTTAAGACTCCGAATAGGTCTCTATATGAGATCTAGTATTGATAAAGGTCAGGTATCCGGATCCTTCACGCGATAACCTGCGTACAGTGAACTATGTTAGCACTGTATTCTTTACGATTATCCGATTAAAATAACAATCTTAATTATTAACCTGAAGTTATCAATTATCCCTGAGGCCAATTGACCTCGTCGGGTGGCCGCTACTAAGAACGACGAATTACCAACACTGTTCCTTCGTTATACAACTTGCAGTGTCCTTACTGTTATCACTGCGTAACTAATGTTTATGACGTATAAATCAACGACAATTTTATTTCGTTGATTAAAATTACAGCTATCTTTATATAGCTATCGTATATTTTAAATTCCGAGGTAAATTCTATTACCTGAAGTTCTTTTTAAGAACTACTATTTCAGTACTTAGTTACTGAAGATTCAAGGCAGGTGCACAACTGCGCTTGAATGGGGAATCTCTATTCCCAACAATATATTTAACTTCCGGCCTATGAGCCTTACTCGTCACAACAACCAGAGAATATAATCAATGCGTCAATATTGACGCATGATTCACACAGGCAATATATTTAAGAAAAGGAATGTATAATTACAATGTACGTAAGGTGTAATAAAAAAACAACAACACGAAACTCGACGCTAGACTAACAAGAAAAGACGGACAATAACAAACTCTACAGTCTGAACATATTTACAGATAGGATTAAGAAGAATACAAGAGAGACGTCTTCCTAAAACAACGAGGAAGATAGAAACGCTACAATCTAAACAAAGTGTACAGATCCCTATCAAAGTCTATTCTCACGAATGCGAATCCTCACTGTTTTAATCACCACTGGTTGTTGCGAGACCGCAGACGTTGTCGAAACGGCAAAATCGGCGACCAAGCCACCACTTTGGCACAGAGGACACGCACACGTAAGAACGCCCTCGCCACCGCCCGTGGGTTCCTAAACACAGAGAAAAAGTAAAATGAGCCTGTAAAACAGAAGGAGGAACACTCAACTCCTTAACGCAGACGATATTAAGGATGGAATCACTTAACTCAAGGAACTGGTGGAGATTCCTTTAGCCCTTGCGTACACCACAGTCAGTACGTTTGTCTTTCTTCGTTTAGTTATGTTGAAGTCTCCTTGGCCTCGATCCTCGGGTCAATGGGAGAGCCGGAAATATGTGGAACAAATAATGAAAGAAAGCAGTATACAAAACTAAATACAATGAAGTAATTAAAGTAGCTCAACGTGAAGAACACGTGAGCACTGAAACTGAAAAAAAACAAAAGTTAATCAAAGAGAAAACCGATATTATACTCCAATCTAAATAACCGATAAACTAAACAATGTCCCCTCCAGTGTCGCGATGTGGGTTACATGGGGATATTCCGACTGACACTCTTTCGAGGTCCGCTCCCACAATCGACGAACACACAAAAATAAATACTTGCACTCTAAAAACTAAATAAATCAATTGCTTTCAATTTTAGCAGAACTGTAGGGCAGTTTAATTACAGGAATTAATGTAACAAATATAATTATAAATATATATATCAATTCAAAGGCAACTGAATCTAACTAATGGAACTACAGCTTTTATAAAGACTAACGAATTCAATCTAACTACTTGCAGGTCATATGAGTTATATGGCAAATAGAATCCGCGCACGTGGCGACGGATATAACAGTTTAAATTCTATTAATTCAATGAGACATGTTATGATGTGGACATTTCCTCTAGACACGCCATGGAGAATGCTTGTACAACCATGCGTTGTCTGGCGGTAGCTCTGAAACTGTCTTCAAAAGTAAGTAGAACGGTTCACTTTCATCATTACAAATTAGTATAGACTCTCACCATGCGGCCCTCACTGGGAGTGAGAGCGCTGGATGTAAACGCTGTGGGTTTATATCAAACCAAGTAGCTTAGGCTCTGGAGCTTTAAATCAGGCCCCTCACAATGGACTGCTCAACTGCGTCTCCATGTCCCTCATCTGGCTGAGGACTATCGCCGTCCACCTCGTAAATGGATTTTCTACATGTGGCCCAGAACTAAGTTCTGTATGGCCTTAAATACTGGACTGCATCTGCAGCTTACCGTCTAATTCCTGGATTGTGATTGGTGCAACCACTTCTAGCTCAGCTGCCGAACTGAGTTATTTTAAGTAACAGCCCTACGCAACGACCTTGGGTCGACATCAAAGGTCGAATTACTTCAATACAATATAATATAAATTTTATAGCAATAAATTCTTAACATGTTCAAAACCCCGAGCTTTTACTCTGGATCACGGTTTTTCTGTACGTCAACAGACGTCTCAATAACATTTAATTCCTACTCACCCCTTCCCTCTTTACTACCCCTAGTTCAAAACACGAGATACAACAAGTGCTCAGTCATGCACACCTACGCTGTCCCTCTATCCTTCCCCACCTTCTGTCTATCTATCAGGGAAAAAACTGTTCAAAACACGTTTACGAGACCAGCTCAAGGCCAAGTTATGCTGGCTCGTACAATAATTACGTTTCTAAAAATTACTTACTGCTCTCGCAAAAATTTACTCTTATGAATTAAAATCCGCTCTTGACATACACATGCTCGGAAAACCCACAGATACCAAAAAATATCCCTGGTCAAAGGTCAAATCCTTCACCATTGCAAGATCTTTATCAACATAATCATTTTTGAGATAGGAACTGTCGAAGTACAGCAGCCACTTACAGGTGTTAAAGAGAAATAAGAATAATGTATGAAATGAGGAAGAGATGCGATGTTATGTCCTCTATAACAAACAAAACAATGCAAGTTGGATTATCCATGGCGACAAATAGAGAGCAATAGATTCATTCTTTGATGTATGACTTGAGTGATGTTGCTCCGAAGAATTTCACGACTTACTTGTAATCAGTGACACAAAGAGGACTTCAAACATATCCTTTCCTCCTTTTATCCTGGCAACAACAATAGTAGCATTAACATCATCATCGTCATCATTATCGTAGTCATCATCATTGTCATTATCATATAAAAAAAAAAACAGCATTGACAATAATAACATCAACATCATCATTATCACCAACGAAAAACAGTAACAATAACTATAATATCAACAACATCAACTGACGCAACAAGAAACCACAACAAACGACAAAAAGCACTATCACTTTATATCATAATATTATCATCCGAGATGGGATTTTACAGAGATGACAAAAAAACAGGAATTTCTTGTGAGGAATGTCTTGTTTTTTTTTTTGCGCACACATAAACTGTACATTAGTACTCTATTGCTATAACGCGTCAGGCTGTTGGAACACCGAGTGTAGTCAAGATTGTTGGAACACTGAGTCTAGTCAAGGCTGTTGGAACACTGAGTGTAGTCAAGGCTGATGGAACACTAAGTCTAGTCAAGGTTGTTGGAACACTGAGTGTAGTTATGGTTGTTGGAACACTGAGTCTCGTCAAGGTTGTTGGAACACTGAGTCTAGTCAAGGTTGTTGGAATACTGAGAGTAGTCAAGGCTGATGAAACACTGAGTGTAGTCATGTTATTGGAACACTGAGCCTAGTTAAGGCTGTTGGAACACTGAGTCTAGTCAAGGCTGTTGGAACACTGAGTCTAGTCAAGGCTGTTGGAACACTGAGTGTAGTCAAGGCTGGTGGAACACTGAGTGTAGTCAAGGCTGATGAAAGACTGAGTGTAGTTATGTTATTGGAACACTGAGCCTAGTCAAGGCTGTTGGAACACTGAGTCTAGTCAAGGCTGTTGGAACACTGAGTGTAGTCAAGGCTGGTGGAACACTGAGTCTAGTCAAGGGTGTTTCATCTCGGTTTGAGTACAAGCTGTGGACGGGACCTCGCCCACAGGCAACATATAAACAAGTCTGTCTCACCAATCTGAGCAGGTCAAAACTGTCTTTGGTTAGCTGGCAGAAAGAGAAATATCGTGCACTGTGTCAAAACAGGCGCAAGACAGACTTGACTGTGTGCATTTTTTGTATTTTTTTGTATTTTGCATTTTGTATTTTGTATCCTTCTTTAATCCCATTTGAGAAATTTGCCTTAGTGTCATTGCAGCCCAGTTACAACTGGAGCAGACGCGTCGTCGTCACAGTGCAGCACCAGTCGGTGTTTTTGGTTTTTTTTGTGTTTTTTTTTTTCGAGGGGGGTTAGGGATAAATTTTATTAACATTTGCCCGGGCAGCGGTCTGTTCTAGATATCCAACTGCCAAGGTATCCTTAACGTGCGGAACATGCACACGAGCCCTCCGAGTTTTTCATCCTGTGGGTCTGTCCCTGATTATTTTAAAACAGCCTGGGTAACAGCACTTTTGAAAAAAACGACTCTTGATCAAAACATGTTGAAAAATTATAGACCCGTCTCAAACCTTCCTTTTCTTTCAAAAATCCTTGAAAAGGTGATATTACAACAACTAATGTGTCATTTGAGAAATAATGACCTGTTGGAACCATTTCAATCTGCTTACAGAAGTAACCACAGTACTGAAACTGCACTATTAAGAATCATGAATGACATATTAGTAAAGGCAGATTCTGGAAATATTACTCTGCTAAATTTGTTGGATCTATCAGCAGCGTTCGACACCATCGATCACGAAATCCTGCTCAGAAGGCTAGAAACATCGTTTGGAATCAGAGGGGTCGCCCTTAAATGGGTCGAATCTTACCTGTCAAATCGCCACCAATTTGTTGTAACCAACAAAATAAGATCTTTTTCTTATGCGCTTCAGTATGGCGTACCACAAGGCTCAGTGCTTGGTCCTATTTTGTTTACTATCTATACTATTCCACTTGTACATGAAATAAAGAAATTTAATTTACAATATCATTTCTATGCTGATGATACCCAGCTCTACAGTTCTGCCTTGCCATGCGATGTTGACAGCCTTCTGCAGCAGGCTGGAAACTGTATAACAGAAATTAAAAGCTGGATGAACCAAAACAAACTGGCACTAAATGAGGATAAAACTGAGGTTATTTTATTAGGCCGTGAGCGGGTTCTGCAAGAAGTGGACAGAACTGAGATGATAATTGGCACTAATTCAATAGAAATTTCAAAAAAAGTAAAAAACCTAGGGGTTTACATTGATTCAAATCTTTCTATGTCATCTCAGGTTAGTCACCTCATTCGTATTCTATACATGGAAATCTGGAAAATTGGTAAAATCAGACATCTTATTTCAACTGAAACTGCGGCTGTTTTAGTAAATTCTTTTGTACTTTCAAAGCTTGACTATTGCAACTCCCTTTTGGCTGGAATTTCACAAAAAAATATTAGAAAACTCCAAATTGCTCAAAACAATGCAGCGAGACTTGTTTTGAAGAAAAAGAAAAGAGATTCAGCACTGCCACTTCTGCAGAGTTTGCACTGGCTGCCAGTCGAGAAAAGAATAATGTACAAATTGTCATCCATTTGTCACAAATGTGTCAATAATACTGCTCCATCGTGTCACAAATCCCAGACTGGGAGATGTAATAAGTATGACAGGACAACAATCACGAACAAACAAGTTTAACACTTAACAGAACAACCCATCAGACTCACACATTTATTAAACATAATTATACATATAATAGCGCAATTACATACATTATATTATTGAAATGCACTGCCGTACAACGGCCTTATTCTCACACACACTCTCCCTCGGATCCACAATCCGG